>CANUEZ040000027.1:1092500-1617500 GCA_948099385.1 Fasciola hepatica
ATGGATGACCATTTTGTGCTGAATTATCACGAGCATTCATCCCGGTATCTTATTCTTAACGGTAACTTGCCGGGGGAAAGTCAACCCAGAACATGCAGGATTTTGACAGGTGGTAGACACAGACCTTTGAGTTGATGGAAAATTGATTTGGAAAGGGGTGAAATATCAGAAGAACATAAAGGTATTCGCTTAATACTTATGGTGTGCGCAGTCCAGGCAATTCATGGCTGCTGAGTTTGGGCTTTGAGACGGCCGTAATCTCAGTGCCAATAAAGGTGACTTGAACTCTGATCATGTGAACTGAGTAAGGTCCTGTCTTTGCTCGGGCAGCACTACGGCCTTTCCTGTTAAAGCCTTATGCGGTTCTCAAATCAAAGCCTCAGGGTTAGATTGCGTTTTCACCTGAAATCTCGTGACATATACAATTCCCTAAGGATCATCGCTCATGTCCTCTCAGAACACACCGCAGAAAAAAACCTCACAGTCACACATATTTGCGGTTGGAACCACGATACCGATACTCGTCACCATTTTCTCCTGTTTGGTTCTGACCGTGTCTAATTTCTGATTGAGGTACAAATCTCTCCCTCTTCAAAACTACCAATTTCCAGTTTCTATTCAACATATTCCATTCCTCATTTTCACCCAAAGCTGGTTTCTGCACCTACGTCTATTAATTTGTCACTACCTACAATATCCGAAAACCTTGAGTTCCAGTTGACGTGGCTGGAACGTTATTTTCTTCCTCTAAGAGTCATTCTTGTGCCATTTATTTATCTTGCAACAGTAGAGACCCCATGATTTCTAATCTTCTGTCTTCTTTCATTGATAATTTGTTTGCATCAGACTTCAAGTTTCAAAGTTACCATTCTCGGTGACCTTACCGTCGATAATAAAAACTGACTTTCACTTATCAGATACTTCGGCTGTGAGGTTTGAAGCCAAACTTTTCGCTCCGGTTAATAACCTAAGCCAGCTCGTTAACTTCTTCATACACATTCCCTACCTGGATGGCTTTCGTGACCTTATCCTCAATGTTCTTTTATCTACTGTTCCCCATTTTTCCCCTATTTATCTCCACTTGGCTTATCGGACCACTGTCTGCTCTCCTTCTTCATTGTCATTTCTCACTCTTTCCCTCCTCGAAACTACAGACGGAAATTTTGTCTATACGAATCATTCAACTGGGATGATTTTAGTGAATTTCTGGGCTCCTACGACTGGAGTAACTGGGTCTCACTTCTGATGTCCCTACCTACATTTTAAATCTTATTGAGACTGTCATCTAAGGGAAGCTTCTTCTTATTCCATACTTTACCAAACCCGACAAACTGCCACCTCATAGTTGGTTTAACCGTGCGTGTGTGTGAAAAACCCAGCATTCAAAAGGTGGTGTCACTTCCGTACTCGTCAGTCTTGCACGCCCTTCGTGTTGACCAGAAACAAATGCCCTCAATGACCATTTCATTCGCTTTAAATCAAATGTCCGGATTCTTCTGCTACTGGTAGCCGAAAATTCTGATCCCTCGCCATAGTCATTCCCCAAAATGTTTACCTCTCATTTTCTCCCTCATTCGTAACTCCTCTGGCTCTCTAATCTGCGAACCCGATGAAATGGCCGAGGATTTTGCCTCTGGTTTTGTATCTAATTCCATCCCAAATGAATCTTCTGTTCTTCCACCTCTATCAACTCCAACCATCCCGTCATTGGTTCCCTATATCAAAACCAGAAACACCTGCTAGACCCTACAATCACTCGGCCAAAACAGACCACCGAGTTTGGACGTCATTCAGCCCATGGTCCAGGAAATCTGTGCCTCAGAGTTGGTGCCACTTTTGAGCCATATTTTCTGTTTTTTCTTTCCAATCTGTTAAGTTTTCTGTCCCATGGAAATAAACTGTATTAGTTCCTGCGCCCAAGCGCGGCATCCTATCCAAGCGTAACCATCGCCTTATTTTTCTAACTGTAACAATGTAATTTCGAAAGTCATTAAGACTACAATTTGCGACCAACTGTCACCATTCCTTGTACATGGGGTATTGTTAGATGATCGTCAACAAGGTTTCGGGCCTCATCGATCCACAGGTGATCTACTGTCTCTGGTCTCGCTTTCCTGGTCAGCCTTGCTCGATAACCATGGAGAAACTCACCTGGTCTCATTTGGCACACCGAAGGCATTTGGCCTTGTCTGGCGCGAGGGTTCACTGTCTAAACTGACCAATTTTGGAATTCTTCCATCTCATGCTTTCCGAACATCAAGTTTTCTCGGTAACCCCTACCAAGTCCGTTCTAGTCAATGGAGTATAATCACTACCTTTTCCCGCGAATACTGGCATTCCTGAAAATCCTGTGCTGTCACTCGCCCTCCTTCTCTCTTCATTTAATGAACTCTTATGCACTAATTCCAACCTCATCCACGCTTTTGCCGACAGTGCAACCCTTCACTAATCTCCTTCATATCGCATCTCTTCCCACTCCACCATCAACACTGATCGCTACCTCTGTGCTCTTGCCACATCTCTCAGTTCGACCCTTGGACAAATCTCCGTTTGGGGCTCAGGAAATCGTGCTTTCTTCAATGCTTCTAAAACATCTCTTTTTCAGATTTCTCTCAAACAGCACATGTTTCTCCTGATTTAAATTTTGATCCTCTCCTCCTTTCGCTCCTCCATCTCGACAATTCCACTGGGCATTTCAATCGTCTCCTCTCTATCTTGGTTTTCATAGATACGTTAACTTGCCTCTCGTATTGCGCTCAAAATTGGTTTTCTGTTCCACGCCAGAGGTTTCTCCATATCAGCTCACCTTCTCTTTCTGTACAAGGTTCAATCTAGTCTAACATCTGAATAGTGCTGTTAATTGTGGGATGGAGCTTGGTCTTCTTCTTTATCTGTTCTGGACCGAGTCCGAAGTAAATCCATTCTTCTGACAGATGACTCAATTTCACCATCCAATTTAGAGCCTCATGATCATCGCCGGGCAGTTATTTCATTGTCTCTATTTTACAGCCGTTACTCTGGGTTTTTTTTCCTCGGAGCTTGCCATGGCTGCTCCGATTCCCATTCCTTTTCAAAACGCCAATCCCGAGCACAGGCAACTAGTCATCCTCACTGGATTTCTTTCGCTAAGACTTGGATCTCAATCTTTCAACCTCTTTTGTGTTCCCGGACGACCAAGCTGCGAAAAACCCTTCGCCTCTCTGTCTTCCCACCCACCAACAATCTTCCCATTTTAAAAGCTGGTTCTGACATGAACTTTCATAACGAACCCCTTTCTTACAACATGATTTTAATCTAATGGGGTTTACCTCTACTGTAATTCAGTTTGCGTGTTATTAAAAGAGCCGATGATAAAGATACTCCAATTTAGACTTTAAGCTTGGAGATAAGAAGATAATGGGAAAAAAATGACCAGTTGATGGAAAGCTGCACAAAAGACTGCGTAGTTAAGATCATATTTTCAGCAAATGGAATCTTCGGTACTGTTCGGTGAATTCTGTCTTAAAGTAAACGGACTTTTAGACAAATTATAGAACATAATGGGACTTCGTTTATTTCCGATATTTCCCTTTTCAATTATGTTACCATGAACCGAAACTTCGTTTCTCGACTAAACTTATGTAACCATGTTTTCGAATGAAGAAAATTCGTTTCCATTATATGATGGGATGCATTTTCTTTTTTATCTGCTGGAGCTTCTCAAAAGTGACTCTTATTTTTCTCTTGGATTACGGATGACAAAAGGTACTCATCTGGCAGATTTCATGAATCAGTCAATTACTCGGTCTCGATCATCCAGAATGTTGAGTTATCCATCCATAAAATCCCGTAGATCTACTCCAGTTTCTTTGTGATCAGCTTCAAACGTCAATCCAAAAAACACCACTTTCTCTTCCCCAAATAGATACTGACAAACAGAATCATGAATTCGAATCAAATGGCCATAGTGTCGGTGGTGATCTTCATACTAGTAGTGATAAAGGCATTAGTGGTAGTAGTAGTAGTAGTAGTAGCAGTATTATTAGTAGTATGCGCAGTAGTAGTATTGTTGGTTGCGGTGGCTAAATTGCCGTTCTTTTTGACGGTCAGATTGTACGGAAGACCAAAGAAGCCTCGTCGTCTTAGTAACAGTAATAGTAGTAGTAGTAGTAGTAGTAGTAGTAGTAACATATCTGTCCTCAGTAACATGGTTCTGTCGGATAACTATTCAACTGTAGTAAAGCCTCCATGCTCTGATAAAAACCATACACTTCACCGTTGCGGTACTCGTCAGTTGTGCCGATCCACCAAGGCCCAAGTGAGACCTGACTTCGGCAAGTTACGTTCTCGTCCTGAATCACCGCTCGCTCCACGACTGGCTATGATACTAGCAACTCCGCATGAACCTCCGTGGCTGAACGAGCTTTTTCTGTAGTAATTTTTCCCCTCTTATTTCAAAGTGGCAGCAATCAGTTTCCGTCCTTTCTCGTTAAAATGAGTTTTTTTACTTTACTGAATTCCTCAATACAGTACAATACAGGCAGGATTAGTGATACCAAGCCCTTAACACACGGTTACCTAAGTTGGTTCTGGATAGTCAGCTTCAAGTCATCACTATGCGATACAGGGCTTAACTAATCACTGATCAACCAGTTTCTCCGTGCATAATTATCTCCAGAATGTAGTTTAAGATCATAGTGTCATGTTACCATGCCACAAACGAGATGAAGCTGTATTTTAAAAACTTCACCACAGTTAGGCCCGATAAAGGTGAACTCAATCACAACATTCATTTTCGTGACACACCATGGTATCTTCGTGCCCGCCTTAACAACAAATTATCGCAGACTGCATGACACCCATTTCCAGTTTGTCCATAGGATAGCGTTGCTTCAAATTAAGTAACTATATCCAAGTATTCGTGTTTCCTTATCAACCCAGCATTTTCCATTCCTCTCTAATCATATGCATGTTAATATGATCTTGTCCCACTAACACAACCCTAGTTGGTTACTACAGCAACCTCAGGATCTGCTCCAATATGCGCATACAGTTTAGTCTTGACAAGAATGATTACCTCAGAGTTGACGTACGCAATTAAATCAACACTTTCATCATCATTCTTATCACCTCTGTTTTCAATAATGTCATCTACCTGACTCCTCCCATTGAGACCTTTAGGATATTGCAAGCAAACGGATTACTTCGCAGATCAAACCAACCTTGGAAGTGTACACGGGTCAGTTTTTTTTAAATTTATCTTAGGGATCTCACACCGACTTACCAGTAGGACGGAAGTAGGCAAATTTACTATAAAAAAGATGAGAATAGAATCTAGTCAGTCAGACATTCGTTTATTTATTGTATTAATCATGAGACAGACTATTTCCGGAAGATAAATAAACACCGTCGCAAACTGGAATCATACCAGGCAACCCCTAATGGCTTTCCAAGCTAACCACCCCCGTGATCCCCAGGGTCGAATCTCGATGATATTTTCCATGTGGCCGACTTTGTTGCAGCTCAAAGCAGTCTGAAGAGAAATCCCTCTATTTCTCATTGGAGTCATAATTAACTGATCGAATCATAACTTGACCGAACACAAGATATCCGGCGGAGGAAAATCGCACTTTGCCTTCATCCGGAAGGCTTCGATAGTACTGCAGGAAAGCAACGAGTGAAGAGTAGCAGATGAGCTATCCTTAAGATGACTCCTTTTCGGAGTTTACAGAAAACCGACCTGAGATGATTTTGAGTTCTTTCCGTATCATACATGGCAGCGAATTAGTCCTCAACGCGCATTCACGTTATATGCCGCAGCGTGCCTTCTGTTGCATTTTCATTACTTACCGAAAATTTTGACTTAGCACTGATACAAAACGTTCACTATGAAGCTGAGGCTTGGTTTCTCAGGTCATGCAATACTGCTTCAAATGATCTACAATTGGTACTTCTTTGGCTAACTTTCAGAACTTTAGAACTATTGATTAAATTTATTACAGAATACATGCATTTACTTGTACAAAAAGATTCGCTTTTCCGATCATTTTGATGATTACACGGTAGTAAACTAATCAGTTTGCAGTTCAGGTCTTTTTCCTTTTTCGCTTGTGCAAAAATGATAACCAATCAAGCATTGTCCGGAATTCGACTGCCTGATTCAAAAGCCTCATTTCAAGCTTCTTTTCGAATATACTACGAAAGCCTTACTGGTAGTGCAAAATGTATGCAGTTCGTTTTCTCATTCTCTGCTTACAATTAGACAGGGCTTTATCTGATCAAATGTTTTGCAATCAAAAAGAAGAGCTTACTTTGGCCTGTTTGCTTGCTTTGCTTGTTAAACAAGGCGATTATAAAACTTTGTGCTTTCAGGCAGTCACTCACTCGCTTGTAGCCGAACAATGATGCAGTGTTTGTTTGATATAAGAGAGACAGAAGAGGATGCGTTCACCCAGTTCACTCTGGTAAAATATAAGTTTAAATCAATTCATTTATTTCATAAATTCCCCTTGGTATGAATCAACAGACAGAATTACTCAGCGCAACTCGTACTACTTTGAAAGGTGTGAAAATCTGCAAGTTTACATTTGAACAGGTTTTCCCGACAAAGGAACGGGAATGGTTTCAGTACGCTTACGCACGCACGCACGCACACACACACACACACACACACACACACACACACACACACACACAGCAAACCCGACTGATTATCAAACGCAGTCGCGTCCAGAGGTCATTGGTTCCAATTTGCTGAAGTTGTCATCAAATCCATTTTATGGGATACTTAACAACCCATGACCACTGTGAATTTCCACACAGGACTTTCGGTTTTAGTGATATACTAAAACGGTGTTTTTTGGCAAAAAGTAGGTCGCGGGTTCCTCGCATCATCCACTTCACCGTGCTAAAATTTCCATCTATGAAACAAGCAGTCTACTTCTAGATTACCGTCGAATTATCCACATTCATTTTGATTCACCTAGGATTTGCCCACTAGTGGTCTTTTTCACCACATGATTCGAACCCGAGGAGTAAAACACGCCAACCATTTTGCCGGGAGAAAGTGTTACAGCACATAAGTATCTGACTGAGTTTCCATGGTTCATCTCTTGTGCACGATCGGAAGTGCAAAAATCTGTATCTCTCGACTGCTCAGAGAACAGTATCCACAAACTTTGTTCCTGACTGTAGTCTACGTGTTTCAGATTACATTGCTCCAAATCACATCACTACTTCAAATAGCTAAGGTTTTCAGACGATTTTTATCTGTTTAAACAAATCCCTACAATGGTCAGAAGGACTTAGTCATATTGCAGGTGGATCACCACCATTGTGCCGGTTTCGATCGAACTCCTGTTCGAAGTGGTGGATCCACGATGGACGAAAAGGCAAAAGTTATTGGAAGTGAACCTTGCTTATTGAACTGTGTTTAACAACACCTTGGTCAGAACCAGTTGTTCGTTCATCGCGGGCAATCGTCTATTTTGACTGAGGAACGTAAGTGTTTATGGTTCGGTCAATTTAGCATGATTTCCTAGCTGATAAATAAACCTTTTAACTGCGCTCTGTAATTCTCTCCCGCTCAGTACCGATACAAACTGGTGTGGATGAAATCGTACCTGTTAATTGCTAAATGGGGTGAGAAGTATATTATATGATTGATTTTCCTCTTCAGCAAGTGTAAAATTTGGGCTAATCAATTACTTCATGTAGATGCGTAACACAAACTTCGTAGGTCAGTCAGGAACTTAATCCTTTCAAAACAGAATTCATCTATTACATGCAAGTTGTTGGGAATCACTCGCAACATTTTGGAAATAATTCTTCTCTGCTGCTTGCGTTTCAAAGCTCAGCCTCTTCAGAATGCTCCGATCACACGTTTAGTAGTTTTAAACTATCTTCGTCATTGTTTAGTAAGAAATCTTGTTTCTATTTTTACTGGGAACGAAGTGAGAGATTCTTGGGAACAGAAATGTCCATTCGGCTACTTTCAACCCAGGCCTCCGAGCGAATCCTTTTAGATTGATATGCGTACGGGCTAATTCATCGTGCGCTATTAACGCTCAACTCATCACCAGAGTCAATCAAGATCAAATCAATGAGACCGCAAAGTTCTCTGAGTCGTTCACAAAGCGCTCATTTCCTCCGTAGGCCCCTGCTGAGAGAATGCCCACGACCGGGGTTGATTGCTTCGCTAATTACAGGTTGTTCCCGTTCAAAACAACTGATGAATGGACGCTACATTTCCCAGTAAGGACTCAAAGCAAGCTGTTCACAGCCGTCTAGGATAGCCCAGTGATAACACGCGTGACCCACAATCATACGCCTCGGGTTTGAGTCGCCCAGATGATCCCAAACAAGCAACTATGAAACAGCTGTGCAATGCTTCAGTGGTCCTCAGTGGTAAATTGAGCGTATAGGCTACGTGATGAATCACTTCAAAAAATATCATTTTTTACAATTGCTTGAAATATTTGGATTAAATCGCGTAAAATTAACAACCGGTTCACGGTGGCCATACACACAGGCCGTCATTTTCGATAAGGAAAGCCGGACCAGCTATGCTTGGTCTCCTGATTGCAAGCCAAATCATGTATGTGCTTGGAAAAGAATACAACGCTACAAACGCGGTTATTCAGTCCATTATGGCTATTCGAAACAATTTTTCAATATCATTTGACTAACCAAACGTAAATTGGCCGGACAAACCTGGTTGATCGCCAAGAGTGACAGAGATGAGACTGGTATGCGCTTATTTCGATATGAGTTGCACCGAAATCCGTTATTAACACAATTTTGCATCATCGTCGGAATCTTCCTCGACCATTTCGCGAGACCAGATGGTCACAAGGGAGTGTGACTCATCAGTTGCATCACTGAACTGTCCCGTTGGCCGGCGGTTATTTGTTATCGCTGTTCCCCCGTGCTTGCCTGGTGTCATTCCAGAGAGAACCAGAGTCAAATGCTGCCGATAATCAAATAGGTCTTCGAAGTCTCCCTAAGGTTTCGACAGCCCAGTCAGCTGTGAGACAGCAGTATGTCACATTAGTGACGTCAGGGCATCATGAGGACGACGTAAAAAGCTTTGATTCGAACAATATACATTGCACTCTAAGAATATTGGAGTAATTTTTCCCTTAAATAACTCTAACTCTAAGAAAAGTTGCCGAAACTGCTAATATCCGCTCACTTGAAGATACGAAGTGTACTTTTTACACCAGTCTGAAATGTTATTGTCCAGAGGCGTCGGTATCTGCTCCCACCGAGTTGGGATTTTATTAGATCGATATTAGAGGCAACAGAGCCCTTCTGAAACAAGCAAATGTAATCAGTTTCTATCAGCCCAATCACTCGGCAATAACAGCAACAAGAACAACAAAAACCAGTCAAAATCACATCTATTCAACGTGCTAATGAGAATGACTTCTAGCGATTCGTTGTGGAAAACAATGAATGATGTAAAATATCGGCTGAGCAACTGGACCGCAGATTTTGGTGTTCTTGCCCTGCCATTTCGCAGACTGCTTGAAATTTACATTACATTAAAAGCCACAGGTCCTGAAACAGATATCAGCATTCGCCATACAGCACATTTATCGGACGAGAGTTTTTCATTTTTAAAATCCAGATAAAGTTTCATAGTAATGCATGACAATGGTCAGATCAGTCGTTGTCAAGATGGGTTTGGATATTTTTAGGAGCTCCTGTACATTCGTCAACTGTTTTCTTCTTTATTTACAGAACTACGATATTTCACGGAAAGAAATGAGGCCAATTTTAGTCAGCCGAAAGGCATAGACAATCGGCGGTTGCGTGTTTCGAAAGGTGGAACACGAGGACTCCAGGTCATGACGTCAACTGGAGAACTCCTGACATTTAACTTACTACAAGTAAACACAACCACTGGGAATTACTGCATATCAACGTATACCAGAACTAATTCCCCGAGGAGACAGAATGAAAGTAGGTCAGGATACACGAATCTCTTGATCGATTTTAAAATAATTTGTTGTACGGTACACTGAGTTCAAAACACGAGTAGGGTTATTAAATTTCTTTCAATTTAAGTGTTTCTTGGCCTCAATGAAACATTGCTAAAACTGAAATTTTCAGTTTCAGTCGTCAATTTTTTTTCCTTCTACTAAAGAATGTATGCTAAAAAGAGCGATATGAAAGTGGACAGTGAGTGGTTAGTTTTAATTTGAACATCCGTTTGGGTATTTTTATGTTGCAAAAACTCGATCACAAGGGGAAAATGCGAATTGAGGTATAAGTCCGAGTCTCCACCGTCTACGTATCGGTCCGACAACTGAGAGAAGCGCACAATGATTGATTTTGATCAACAGACGAGTTCTAGGTAAATGCATGACCCACCTACTTGAACAAACAAACTGGAAACAAATATATGCGTTTACCATTTCTAGCGGTGGAACTTCAAGAGAAAGCTTTGTATGACCGAAGATAGTGTGTGTGTATGTGTGTGTGTGTGTGTCTGACACTTCCATATATTTCGTTCCATTGTTCATGGCTGAAACGAACGTGTGAGTAGTATGGCATTGTATCTGGATGACCGGACAGAAGTTCCCCGGAAGCGCACGACCGGTTTCTCAGTTATCGCCGCTCATCACGTATGCTTGCCCGGTACTCCTCCGCCCAATCATCCTTATACTTGAGCACTCCACAGTTGGATTACAACTGTATTCTCATTTGAATCGAATGGAGTGTGCATGGACGGGGAGTCCTTTTTTAGAATCACACGGTAATTCTAAAAATGGACTCCCCGTCCATGCACACTCCATTCGATTCAAATGAGATTACAGTTATGAAACGAACATGTTTGAACCCACAAATCGGATAAACCTTGAAGTTTTTGACTGATTTTATTGGCTAGGAGAAATTTGGATAAATGTTTTACCACAGTAACCGTGGTAATGTCTACGCATCTTACAACAATAGTGCTTACTGCTGTCACAATATTTAGTTATATAATCCGAATAAAATGAACTTTGATAACGATGAGAGAAACTTTAAACACAAAGACATCATCAACAGAAAAAGACGATCAGATCAGCGATAAAACAACATTCGTGGGAAATGCGGCATTTCGTCAACGCCAGCAACGTTTTTCAGATCATCTACTCAAACCTGAACACCAGACCACGCAACTACGCCGAAGTGTTGGCCATTCATAATCAAAACTCTGATCTATGCAAGCAACATGGATGAACAATCAGCCTAGCCCTACCATGGGACTAATCTGCCCCATCTTAGTAATATGATGTCATATTGTCTGTAAGTTTGCTCCCCTCCAAGTCCACTTTATTCTGCTTATAGAAGCAGCTACTGCTACTACAGTATGCACTGGTATAGATGCAGTGAAACTGTAACGGGGAATGCTGCGGCGAGGGGACAACGTGAGTATCAAAGCTAACGGACGAACCAAACGAGGGCCACAGACAAAAGAACAGACAGCGAATATGTCGGGGGCTTTCCGGAGCAGACAAAAGAAGGCATACGGACTAGCAGAGGGAAAGCAGCAGGATCTCCGGGCAACCAGCAAGATAGTCCAGGTGAGGGGCTGCCGATCAAGCCGTCAACTGAGACAACCAGACCAACCGAAAGGAAATGGCGCCCAAGAGGAGCAAGCTATCGGCCACGGGCGACTGGCCAGAACGCAGCCGAAGCACTCAAGCAGCGGCAATAGCAGTGTTGGTGCCTCGCAGTCTGGAAAAGGGCCCGTATAAACGATCGCATGTGTTTCATGACTTGACTTGTTTGGCCGCTGGAATACAAGTATGCTATCCCGTCTTGTCGTCTTTGTTGCAAAATGACCCTGGATACATTGTGCAAACCAATGTTTTGCGATCCTTTATCCGAATTAGTTTCCGGAGCATTTACCGTTGACTTTCTCCATTGCAATTGTATACCAATCAAACCCTTGCGTAGTGATTTTTCTAGACTAAAATTTATTTCCCAACAAGGGAAGGAATCAAATATCTGGACTCTACAGGTTTTGGATTAGGAAGATCAGAAATGTGCTGCGTGCCGCTTGCGTTAACACATTACAAATGCGAATTCAACGCACTGAAAATGCGTTTTCCAAAAACCCAATCAGAATGTGTACCACTGTATTTGTTTTCTCACTATTTTGGATCTTGTGTTCTTATACGGACAAAATCGAATCAGGAAATGAATCCGATTGCAGTTCCTCGATGACAACCAACAGGGGATTTTTCAACTGATGCAGCTGTGTTTTTACCAACAAAAAGGATTGCAAATAGCAAAATCCACCACCACTATATCTGACGACAAAAATATCAAAGCCCGTGAGTGGGATTTGTTTAACGTTGCGCAAACTGACCACGGTCCAGGAAAACCCTGATTTAAGCCGAGAACAAAACATCGTAAGCGAAAGAGAGAGAGAGAGGGAGAGAGAGAGAGACAGAGAGAAAGAGAGACAGAAAGAAAGGAAAGATGGATAGAATCATATTAGCATAATCTACCATGTAAAAATGCGTGAACTGAAATGAATTCCATGGCGGCCACAGAAGAAGTGAACAGACAACACGAGTGGTCGAGTATATTTTGGTCACGGTAAAATATGACGTGGTCTCATACTTCCTGATACTGACACAAATCCAATTTTCAGTGTTATTTTGATTGAACTGGTGGTTTGTTCTACTGAAAATTTTCACCCACGAAGAAGACGCATTCGATTAACAAGATTAGATTGTACATTGCTCTGATTCCTACGGAGAACCAGCTTTTCTGATGCTTCGCTAGAAAAATAAATCGCGTCCAATGACTACAAAAACGAAATTTCGATATGGCAATTTTAGTCATTGCACAATCATCTCGAGCGCGAGGAAACACACGCACACTCACACATCCTGTCACGTGAACAGCATCAACATTCGCTACGCCTCAAGGGAACGGAAAGCAGTCTGACTCATCACAGTCCACATAGATGGTTTGCGCACATTCCACGAATTAGGGTCATGACCGGAGGTCACAGTTCGAGTGGGGGATGCAAAGACATTGCTTTATATGCACACGCATGTGTGTCGCTGCTTTCTATCGACCCGCATTCAATCAGCATCTGCTCCAGATTCAGTTCTCCTTAATAGCTAGGGCCGTTTGCAACCCAAACAAAAAGAGAACATGCCCCGAGGATTTCAGATCTGATTGTCATTCAGGTCAACACTAACGGGCTCAGAGCCAACAACTTCCCCACCTGGCCTAAACTGTTCTACGATTAGCAAACGGGTGTCCACCATTCGTGTCCTGTTCGTTCTCCCTTCTATTTTCCTTGCGTCTCATCACGCATGACTCACTGAGGAACAAGAACATGGGGATAGAAACCCCCAGAACAATGACTTCGAGACGGTTCCACTCACAACAGAGGCGTACTGAAATTCACGTTGCAAGGATGCAGTTATCAGTTCATAGAAAAGCTACATGTAACGGACAATATATCCAGTTTCACAGTTATGTACCCCTCAAAATGAAGAGGAATCTCATACGTCACTTAGCTGATAGAGCGAGAAAAATCTGCTCAGAAGACACAGTAAAAAGTGAATTCCTTTCTCTGCGGAGTGTTTCCCTAAATAGCGGTTATCCTGAACGGTTTGTCTACGGAACGATGCAAGGAAATGAAGGGAGATCAAAGGAGATAGGAGCCGCTAAGAAGCCTCTGCATGTGTGTTTGCCATTCATACGGAAGCCCAAATTACTCAACAAAGATTGTCAGGAGTAATCAATGGAACATTTTACGCTGCACAGTTACAAATCCTGTTCGTTTCCGGACCGATAGTGTGGTTTCTATTGAAGGATATAATGCCGAATTCTGCGATCTCTTTTTGTGTGCATTCATACACCTGTTCCGGTGCTTATCCGAACGCGTTCGTGAACATCACTAGGTCTGGTTGAACACGGGAGCAATTAAAACAATGACGAGTGCTGCGTGCTCACATCTTGTTGAGTCAGACCACTCAATGGAGGTGATAAACGCTTTTTGTACCATTTAAAAAGTCCCAGGAAAGCAATCAAGGCTTGTCAAGTGTCGCATCTTAGCCACAGTCGAAAACGTGAGTATTCGTCTCTACAATCCTCCCGTGTGCGCTCAGCAACAATTTGCGCAAACACAAGCTTGCTTGGCCCACGTCTTGTTCCCAAACACGTGTGCAACCACTTGAACATTCCACACTGTGATCAACTTCACAAGTACACACGCACGTGCGGAGACAGATTTGGATTATCATTCTCCGTTCTTATTTTGTGAGTTTATATATATATATATATATATATATATATATATATATATATATATATATATATATATATATATATATATATATATACTGTGTATTGGTAGGAGTACGAATAACTGAAAACGAGCTTGTTTAACATGTTGTTTATTCTCAGTGGGTTCCGTGGGATTCTTCGGATAATTTGATCACGAATCCATCAGCAGGTGCGTTACTGTGCTTTCCATCACTCCGCCCACTTTTCACACATCCCAATGCGAGTCACGGCTGCATTCTCTTTTTCATTTATGTAACCTATATGAATGTGACCAGTTAATGAAGCGTCGAAAACGAGCTTTTGTTTACCATTCCGTCTTCATGTGCGCTATGGTTCTTGGGGAGGTTGAACGAAAATCTCAATTACTTCGCAAGAACAATACTGGTCTGGTAGAACGACTGTGCGTGTGAAATTCATCGCCCGCAGATCACATTTTGTGACACATTCTAATAACTAGGAGACTACACCTGTTGTTAAAGGACGACCCATCGAGCAAAATCGACGTTGTACTAAACTCCGACACACTGGGAGAGCACCACTTTCAGATTGAAAGTTCACACTGATAAGCCGTTATTTTTTGCTCCGCCACTAGGCAGTGATTCGGTGTTGTCGGCATAATAATACGTCGAAAAACAGGACCAGAATACCGAGTGAAACAAGCAGTTATTTTTTTCTCTTCTCCTAAGTCTAAAGTAGGTATGTGACAACTAGTCCATTTCACATTTTCTTTATTCTATTCATCAAATTGTACATAACTTTTTGTTGTCTTATCAAATTAACAAACACATATCAACGAACCCGCAGGTGGTTATCACGGATTGTTCTCCCTGCTTTGTCTGTGAGCTTTCTGAGATCTGTTGCACTGAAAACCAAAGTCATAAAATTCTAAACGCCGATTGATTAGTGCATCTGATTGACGAGGCAGCCTGCGCGACAATTTTTGGAATTCAGTTATGACGAACTATTTCGGAGAATCAACTGTGTATGTGGACGGTTCCATATGGGTTTCCTGGGCTTTGCGGACGAACTGTGAGCCACTTTGTGCTATTTCTTTTACACCGCATTTTTGTGTACCAGTATTTGTTAGCGGACTTCATTTTAGTTGCCTGTCCTTATCGAGCCGCCACAGGTTTGCATCCGAAATAATCACTCTCCAAACGGAGGCCACGACAAACCACAGTAGCATAGTGATATTCTTGGCAGATCAAAGCTATTTTTAGTATGGCGCGTATTCAGCTGATGCTCCTTAACAGAACTTGTGAAATAAGAATGAGGCTGGTACCGACGGAATTCATTAGTAGCCAAGGAGGAAAACGGTGAATGGATAAAATCACAATACAACTTATTTCATATAGACTTGATATTACTCAAGGATTCCTTGTGTAACACGCTGTTCGCGTAAACAAATGGGTCGTACGTGCATGACGAACGCATACGTTGGAATCTGATGAGGAACACTAATAATTTCATAATTAAGCCACAGAATTTGTTTATCACGGAATGCAACAATCTATTTTAAACGTCTCATTCTGGAAGGTGAAAGAAACTAGACGTAAATCGATCAAGGTCAGCCGGACACGAGAGATTTGTTGTGAATAGCAACGTCTAGCTGTGAATGGAGACAGAAGTCAATAGAATGAGACTGCACGATGTATTCCGCAGCATCTCGCCGCACCTTTTTAAAAGGGCTTGCTGCAGTCAGGTGATAGTTTTTATATAGTGTCGACAGATTGATAGGCTTGCCAAGGCCAGCCGCCTGGGATTCGTTCTGGCAGATGTATTCGTTTCACATCTCTAGCAAAAATTGAAAACCATCATATCTCAATCTACTCTCTACCCACGCAGTGTGAACAATATATTCGTCACTGTGGACACTAAAGACAAGCGTGAGAACATGTTAAGTCACACAATACACCCATACATTTAGCTAACTGGCGAAACAAGTGGAGCAAAACAAAAACTTCGCCATTCTGGATATTCAAAATGACGGCCGAAACGATGCGTCAATCTACCTCGAAAATACGTGGTCAGGACATGGTCTACACTTCACCAGCTACATGCATATATATATATATATATATATATATATATATATATATATATATATATATATATATATATATATATACCGCAGCTGGAGATCAAGCAAGGTACCAATGCAACAACAACAATTACAAAATACGGGAAGGAGCCCACAATACAGTAAAACGGTCAGTGGAAGAGAAAAAGACTGATTTTTTTTACCTTCCATCTTACACGTTTTGATGTTTTTTGTCGTTATGTTTGTCGAAATGACATTTTTGTGATTACTGGATACAAGTGTTCCACGGAGAGACCGCATGGTACTTGTGCCACTGACCTATTCTGAGTCATGTCCCTCAATGTCCTTAACCAACGACAATCCGCATCCCTTGGGCCCCAACCAGGGAGGCGGGAAGCGCCAACCGAAGTCACTACTGATGCTAGATTTTTCATATCTCTACGCCAAGTCGTGATCTCACCTCCACGTCGCTTCTTCCAGCCCTACCCAGCACGTTCCACTAGGACACGGAAAGGTAGTTGATGCGCAGGCATTCGTAAAACATGATCGAGCCACCGGAGTCTGTGTAGAGCAAATCCTTCGCTAAGAGGGTGGCTATCCGTGCCTAACCCACGACGGCGCACCTCGTCATCACTCACTCGATGTTCCCACCAGACATAAGCAGTATTTCGGAGACATCGGTTGCCGAACACGGAAAGACTCCCAGCATCTTCAAATCGAAGTGGTCAGGTCTCGCAACCATGAAGTAAAACACAACGAATCTCGGCGACGAACATCCGTCCCCTAAGACAGAGCCGGATGTCACTGCGATGCCACAAGTGTCTCAGGTTTTCGAAAGCTGCTCTAGCTCTCTCTCTCTGTGAATTGATCTCCCCTCCAACACCACCTTCAGTTGTTGTCAATCACCCAAGGTACATAAAATTGTCAACTAACTCAAGCTGATCACCACTAAGGTGAGTCCAGGCACAGGCTTCTACCAATCTTTCAAAGGCATTTTGCACTTGGAAGGCGCAAGGTGCTTTTCATATCTGGATACGTCAATCGCCGATATATTCACAGCGTGTTGCATTGTCTGTGCATTATCAATCAGCAAGGCGATATCATCGGCATATTCTATATCAAAAATGTGTTCCCTGGGAGGAGTACAACTCCACCATTTTGAAGACCAGATAAGACTTTCCGTAGAGTATCCTCTATGGCAAATTTGAAGAGAAGTGAGGATATAAGGAAACCTTGTCGAAACCCACTGGAGACGACAAAGGGGGACGAAAGCTGATCGAAGGCTCTCCTCCGACCTGTGGTGTGGCGATACAACTCTTTGAGGATTGACACTTACTTCTCCGGTACTCCATTTCTCAACAAGCAGTTCCATAGTGTGGTATTATCGACGGAGTTGAAGGCCGCGCGAATGTTGAGGAATATAATGACCATTGATCTTTGCAAAGTGTGGTCGGAGGGTGTAGATTCGGTCGATACACTCTCGACCGGCACGAAATCCAGTTTGCTCCTCGCGAGTCTGCTATTCACGCGTTTGGTACAATCTGAGAAGTATGTCAGAGGCAACTAGCTTTGACTTTATTTGGATAAGGCTTACACCCGGATGATTAGCGCAGTCATAACACAAGCCCCTAAAAATGGGGACAACAATCGATTTCCCCACAAGGACGGAACCTGCTAAGAATTCCAAACTTCGGAGAACAAAGCGCAAAGTTCTCTAACGAGCTGCACTTCATCATCTTTAAATAAGGCTTAGGGGAATTCCATCGGAGCCCGGCGATTTGCGACGTCCTAAGGCCTGGATCTCCCTTCGGATCTCCGTCTCGGTAGATGGAGCTGTCGCAACGCACCATCAATCGTGTGCCTGAAGAGCTATAGGAGAGGCCAACATTGAGGGTCAGCTAAATTGTGTCTGAAAGCGCTTCTCCCAGCGTTCGAGACGCCGCTTCTGATTGTGAATTGGCAAACCGTCAGCCTCACAGATTGTTTCACTCACACCGAGAGGCTTCCTACTAGTGACTCGAATGGAATAGAACAGCTTACGAGAATTTCCCATGGCGGTATCACGTTCCATCTCTGATGCTCGTTGCGACCACCAGGTTTCGGGGGTCCCTACGAAGACTCGCGTTAAGTGCCCGTCTCGTTTCGAGACGTGCTGCGTCACACTAGCTTCCAGCCGGAATCAACTGACGTGCGTCGAGAAGACGCAGAGATTCGGCAGAAACCCAGGCTCTTGCGGCACGACTAGACAGGTCGCAACTAACTAGGTCAGAAGAATGCAAAGCACTCTAGATAAGCGATCAGTGCTGGTTAATGTCATCAGGTGCGGCTACAGCTAGCATTTTAGCTAGCGCGTTTTGGAAGACGAACAAGCGAGATGGACTGGAGAGCTTATCGCAGTCTAACCATCATTGCAGCGTGCGTTCGGAGCGCCCACCGAAGCACATGGAAAGTTTAATGCAAACTAATGCATGGTCGGAATAGGGGGGTGCTCCAGTACGAGCGAAAATTTTGTATGCAACCCTGGCATTTGTGGTTTATAGCGATGTGGTTGATCTGGGTCCGCCGTAGACTCAAACAGGGCAGGCACCACACGGAGTACCGGCGATTAGTGTCTAAAATTCGTACAAGCTAGGAACAGACGATGGTCTGAGCACAGCGCCAACAACCGTACCTCTTTTTCCAAGCGACAGGAATCTAGCCCAAAAGGGCCTGCTGGGCGGGCCTCATTCGATGACAACCCACCCTCTCCAGCATTCAGATCTCCTGCCAAAATCACGATATCAGCCCAGATTGCTTTGTGTAAGAGATCGTGGTGGTTTCCGTAGAAGTTAACTTTGATTGCGTCTTGGCTGCAGTCGGTGAGTGCGTGCTCCGAAACGACTGCTCACTTCGCATGAACTCCTGAGTCTCACTGCGCATGAACGATTGTCGACTGGGATCCAGTCTAGCAGCGCCGCTTCAGTTGTTACACTAAGAACAATACCAAAGCCAGAGAGACCAGAAGCTGCAGCCTCAGCGTACCCAGAAGGCCATAAGTAAAACTCAGCTGAAGTACTAGATGGTGGCGTCAACCGAATTATGGAACAGGATTCTCGAATGCGAGTCTTTGGAATGCAACGTACGTCGGTGGCAAAGGATCCGCCTGTTGTCCTATACGCATCAGGGTTCGCGTGTTGAACGTGGCTAGTTTGAATGAGCATGGGTATCCGGGACGAAGCAGGGCATCAGCTGGTGGTAGCGGGTTCGGTGAGACTTGGAAGCTAGTCGAAGAAGGACAAGAGAGAATATAGCCAGGATTTCCATCAGTGGCACTAAAGCGGGCACGGTCGACCAAATAACCCAAAGGATGTGAAAATGGAAGAGACAGTTGGAAGGGAGTGGAGATAGAACAAGTTAGGTACGGTGTGGGAGAGTGTTTTTGTGCGCATGGAAGAACAGTCAATCACAGTGGTACAGTCCGTCATGGTTATTTGTTCTGCTATAGGTTGTTGTACTACTTGGTTGCCCAGTCTAGAGTAGGCATTTTTGTTCGAGTATGCACCCCTAGCCTTTTCGCAGCCAAGCGCTTCCTGCAAGGCAGCAGAGGTGGTCCAGATCAACGGATGGCCTATTGTATAGTTTATTCACCTCTTCGGATGGCCTATTGTATAGTTTATTCACCTCTTCTGGAAACCTCCGCCACGAGAAGGCAGTGAGTGGGACGTCTTCAATAGAGGCTGTGACAGACGCACCGTCATTTGGGATCATTTTGAGAGGCTTTCTGGGCGAGTAGTCAACTCGGAGCCTGAGACACCCACCCTCGACGATACTGAGGCATTTAGAGGCACCATGTTTTACAGGGTACGTGAGAGCAGCATGTTGTTCTGAACTTCTGAAGCTAACTCTTGCAAAAACTTTCATATCCAAACACACGCAGCCATTGCCTAACGAAGCCAGTCATCACGGCTAGAAAATTGACAGTCAATCTGCAGTTGCCTTACAAATGTGATGATATCAGCAGCCAGACCAATTAGCGCCTTAACTGCACCTTTAATCGTACGCGTTGCACCGCGAAGATCATCATTCCCTCTACAACCATTCGGAAGAAAATATTCTCTGTAAAAGAAGTACCTCTTTTGTACGCCAAGTCCAATTGCATTTACCAGCTCAAATGTAAGTGCGCAGTCATCTACATTAGTAGGACGTGTACTATGCTGGGAGATGCGCTCTTCAGTGGGGATTGCACATGTTCGACCTGCAACTATACAGCGAGAGGAAATACTAAGTATGTCAGTAGTCATCAACACTTACATCAAACACTGATGGGTGCGTCAGTCCATGTCCGAGCACTACAAACGAAGGGACAACTGCGTAACTGTTCGACTGCAAAGCGCCAACAAACAAGGTCGACGGCATCATCGAGCGAACGCAGCCCAACCAAACCATTCATTACACAACACCTGTGGGAGGCGGAACACTATAAATGTGAGCAAGGCGTTCACCATTATTTACGTCAAAGACAATCAAAGTCTGGTGAGATATTAGGAGGAGACAGTGATTAGCCATCATTACCACAGTTACGCGAACAGCGAGAAAGGTTAATTACGTTGGTCTTGTCTTGGTAAAGTGCTTCTAACTGTTAACTTCCAACTTGTCTGCTAACAGTTGTTGAATGGCTCATCTTGTGTGTGGGTGTGTGTTTACCTCAAGTCCTACAAGAATACTCAGTTTGCTATTTGAAAGCGATCGCCTTGACTGCAATGTACACCAGCAAATGATGCAGTGAAGTGCTTCGGAACGTATGGTGTGACCTAACGCGACGGACTTCTTTGTTCAGACTGGAAATGGGTGGAATACAGCGGTTCAGTTCGTCCGAATTCCGTCTAGTAAGGTACGAACCGTGCACGATTGAGGCAGAACGGAAGAAATTGTGCAGTTTCACAGATCAGTTTTATCCTTTGTGAAAACAGAAAAAAGAAACCCTTAAATGACCTTAGTAATAAGTGGCAGCTGGGTGGGTGGGATTCGGGAAAGGAATCGAGTTCAAGCACCAGGGTGGTATGGGGAAGGAAATGGTCCGATGAGAACATGAGCTGGGTTGCAGACGTGTTATTGAGACGAACCGACTAAGTATCCAGTCGGCTGGCCGGTCAACCAACGGAGGAGCTAGCTAGGCTAACAACTGCGCGATCAGACGCACTAGTGAACGCATAATGGAAACGAGGGAAGCAGAGTTGAATGTTTTCGTTTGATGGATGGACAGGTAAAACGTGATTTGTATCAAGTGGGATCAAGTCAATAAAATTGAAGATATGCGTGTTGTTTGATTTTGGTGTGTGTTTGTATCAGTATGAGTGAGTGAAAGTGGTAGCTTGCATGGTTGATGGCGTGTGTGTGTGTGTGTGTGTCGATGCACGAACTCTGTTTCTGACTGCTCGACAGTTACCGTCCGTTTATACGTATGCGTATAAGAGATACCCTGTAGTGACCAGATTGTGAACGGCAGTATGTCCAAGAAAATCCGAAGCACGGAAAAGACATGGACAAATAATGCGATCAGATGGAAACCGAAATGAAAAAGACAATTTGGAGAAGGAAAATGGACGGACGAATGAACGAGCAAACAGAACAAAAGGGAATCGAGAATGAAAGGGAGAAGAACGCATCATTATTCATCGAAGCCTGTGCACGTGCATCCAAATTGGATCAACCATTTCACACGTAAACAGTCAATGTGAAAGTGATCGAACGGTGAGGTTTTACGGATAGGAGACCGATTGGAAGATACGATAAGAAAAATTCTAATGAACAAGATATGATGATACCAGCGCACTGAGAAGAAACAGAATGTGTGGTAAAAAGTTTGTGGAAAAAAGTCCGAAGAGCAGAAGAGAATGAGCAAACGAAGCAAGAGGTCGGGAACGAAAGACAAATAGAGAACGGAAATAAGTGAAGTCTGTGAGCGACAGATTTCTTCAAAATTACCCTGTATGTTAAGGGAAATGGGATGTAGGGATAGATCCGGAATACAAGGGGAAATGCACAAACGGAAGAGAGCGTGCACTCCCACACGCCGAGTACATATTTGTCTCTGTGTGTGCGACTCAGTGAGTAAGTCTCGGTGAAATTCCCAAGGACAAGTGAGATGATGCGATAGATCACGTGGCAACTGGAGGAGTTTGATGGACCTGACTTTTCCGCCTGTTACACCGTCATCAAGTAGTTATTTAGCAGTGTGCACACAAGAGGTACCAACTCCTGATAGACTGATCAAATCGAAACAACACACTCAGTGCGATGGGATATGAAACCTGATTCGATGTTGCAGTGGACCAGAGTGGGGTGTTAAAATGTGTTAGACATGAACAAAGCCTGTTTGCTTGAGATAATATCAGAAGAACTTGATTGAAAGGGGGGGGAGTGGCAAAGAGGATGCATTTGAAGACCGAGAGGGCAAGCACCAATGAAGTCATGCATTTATGTATAGGTCCTGATAGTGGAGTAAGATAATGTGGTCTATTAATGGCCTCAGATAGAAAGTAACACGGTTAACAGACAAAATGGGTGTTGTGATCGGACCAGTGAATTTTATGGAAGCCAGCTGAGCGAATTGTTCCGAAATAGTATTGAGCTCATGAACTAAATCACCGGCACTCCTACATGTTAGTTTGTATGCGCGTGTGATGCGACCGAGGTTCACTGAGATGGTATCGGGAAGGTGACTGTGTGAAACGACGGACGGTAACAGGGAAGCACTTGAATCGCATTGGACAAACACGACGGGCAAACTGACTGTGAAAGTGCATATGCGATTAGGCTAAACTGAGATGGATGGTAGACTGTGCTGTTGGCAGTTCGGTATCAAAATTTCTTGTCATTGCACTGGAGATTGGATGATATTCTCAGAATTTTGTGCAGATCAAAAAATTTAGTATGACTGATTTGTGCACTCAGCCGCATCCGAATTTTCGATGTTGGTGCCGGTGCTGGCAAGTGGGGAACACAGAAGGTCTAGGCTGATAGGAGGAAAGAGGAACGTGAGCACAGATGGATAAAGGACTGGAACAGTAATCGAACAATGAGACGGATCATGAGCGAGGGGATTACTTTTCTTGTTTGTTCACAAAAACAGCTGATCTGGAAGGGCCAATTCGAGCTGTATATACACGGTAAAAATCAAATTCGTCTTGGGGGGGGGGGAGTTTACCCTGTCACCGTTGTGTTCTTCTAATAAATCCGTTTGTCCAAATGAATGTTTGCATTTCTGCATGTATTTAAGAAATGAAGGAAAAACAGAGAAAAAACAAATGCTTTTTGGTCACGTCAGCGAGTGTGACGAGAACTGAAGAGATTAGTAACCTAAATGTGTGTGTGTGTGTTTGACCAGCAGGAGCATAAGTCGTATTTTGTTTTCACCACTCATGCTCGCATAGAGTTATGCGCATTCGTGTTTTCTGCATGAGCTTGATAAGAAAGCAACGGAGTATTGTTATGGCTTAATTCCATTTCACTGGTATTCGTATTCATATGAGACGTGGGTGCCTGAACCTGATAGGTCAAAGTACAACCCGGTCCCGGCCCAGCCACCGCCCCGACAGTGGCACCTCCCGTACACGTGGTTCCCGTGCTTTGGAACACAGAAAAAACAGGACTGGATCCTTGACCGGGAGACTGATACATTAAACGTCCCTCGATTGCGTCCGTTGGACCGGTAATAGCGGATGAGTCGGGCGAGGACGAGTTCAATACGGAGCTGGGTATCAAAGTGTTGGAATTCTGACCAGGCGCATGACCATTAGCCATCGGATAGACCATCCCCGGAGGATAAACGTTCATCGGATTGCTGGTCAGTACATAGTCGGTACCCCCAGCTGAACTGACTGGGTACAAATTCTGGGGATAGACCGTGCCCAATCCATTAGGATCTTGCATAGTGTAGTACGGTGTTGCCGATTGTGGTCCCATCAGAAGCGGATATGCTCCGGAAACCATGGTAACCGCAGTTTGGTAGCCTTGATTTGGAACCAGTATTTGTCCGGCCCCGGTTATAGAATTCGATCCGTTCGTGGAAGAATAACCCAAAGTCCCCGTACCCGGACCAGTTCCAGCAGGTGAAGGTCTCAAACGTGGATCACTCGAGCTATTCCATACAACTGGAGTCGTATTTACACCGTTACGTGATACACCGATAGAGCTGCTGCTTGCTGCAGACGGTGATTTCATATGGGATTGTTGGGACGGGCCGTAATAATTACGCTGACGTCTACGCCCGGACCTATTTCCTCGTGAAGCTCTTCGACTAACCAGACAGTAAGTGACCACGCAAAGGCAGACGAGGAATACGGCTGTCGGAACGGCAATGTACACTGTTAGACGGCGCACTCCATTGCCTGCTAATTCTCCGAACTCGTCACCAACTGCACCTGAAACCAAAAATTATAGTAAAACAGTATCGGGTTTTTACTACACGTTGCAAACAAAAATATCAAGACAGATATGCACGCTCACACAATGTGAATTGTGCTTACGTGTGTCAAATAATTACTACAGGGTCGAATTGGGTGGATTTACTACCGAAAAATCAGCCGATTGTCTTCCATTTATTCAATCAGTCAGTTAGGTGGTGCGTTTGTTTCTCTCTTCCCATGGCTGTTTGTTCATCTACATTCTGTCATTTAGATTAGGCAAGGAATGTACGCTAAAAGCGGCCGCTGGTGAGGACACAATGCATATGGGTCTAACACGCACGCGATTCTAACCGACCAGTGTGACAGGCGCCTCAAACGGGACCCACGTCGTCGGTTAACACTTGTAGCTACTCACAACGGTCATTCGAACAGGTTGTCAACACATCGAATGGACCGATGAGTGAAGACGACGACGACAACAACAACAACAACAACAACAACAACAACAGCAACAACAACAATGTAATTGCAGTGTAGGGTAGCCAGAACCATGTAAGCAACGCGACAAACGCGCACAGAGGAACTACAGCGACCAACGATGCACGGGGGCACGACAAATATGGACTGTCTACCGACAGCATGACTGCCACCATCCTCACCACCCCAATCAGTGGCATAGTTTGGAAGGAACTATGCAACATTGGTTACTATGTTCCAATTTTGCTGTCAATCAAAAAGTTACCCGGTTTTGGCGAACTCGGCCAGTCCGAAAGATTGTCTTGACGAAGATGATCGACACAACGTCGAGGGCATTCATGCACGCACACAAATACACAAACAGGTAAACTCTCGGCTAACCCTGAACACAAGGCGGGCGGAGATTGGCATCTAAGCTAACGTGCATAGAAGCGTGTGAGCTTTTCGTGTTATAGCTGAGTCAGGATGAATCAGACCTGCCAAAACTAAAGACCAAACGGTCTAGCAGTTTCAAAAAAACCTACGAGTGAACACATACATGCAGTGGAACGGAGAGGATCATATCAACCCAATTAGGCGAATTAATACAACAGAATGCACTTCAAGTGTACTCTGCTCTCCTACTCGTTCAGTCTTATCATATGTGAACGCAAACATTGCAAAGCGGAAACTATAGACTTGGATCTTCAAGTTGGTCGATTTGGAATAACCGAATAAAGTATAGAACACAATGAATGGGCTGGTAACAACCTACGGTTGGGTCAACAATCGTGACGAGGAAAATCACAATACAAACGGGCCATTGACTAGTACGAGAGTCAAAATGATCATCTAATAGGATTTTGCACAGACCCATACTATTCTTGTTATGTTTAACAATTTTTTTATGATCAGCATCCAAGATATTATGCCAACGTAGCTCATGAAATGAAAGAGTACATTTTTCAGGAAAGTCTGTAACATTCTCGAGTGTAAAAGAAATAACCAGCGCAGCTGTTAAGCCCATTTACAACAACTAATCCATGCATAACCATCTAATTAGTGTGTAGTATCTTGTCAACATGTGATTGATAATACCAACGCAAATGACATTTTACAAATCTGAACTTACCAATCACAGACACGTGAACGAATTTATGATCATCTCTGCCGGCTTCTGTGAGCACGGAGCACACATATCGGCCCGCGTCTGTCGGCTTCGCCCGACGCAGTACAAGCCGACTGGTTTGACTGGGTGATGCTTCAGTTGCAACGGCACCAGAATTTGGGATTACCAGTGAGACCGTACGACTGACTTTACGTCGCGCAATACCGGTCTCGGTTTTGTCTGTCATGGGGTGTGCGTCACCTGTTAGGCCCCGATCCTTACCGTCCGTCCGCAGTTCGTCTTCGGGAATCGCACTGTTCGGAACACTAGGTAAAACCACAAATGTTCCACCAGCCCACTGGATTACTTCACGGCCCTCGGTCTCGTACTGCAATCGTTGTGAAGCGTCAATGCTTTTACCCCACTGGATTTGGTAGGAGTCAAAGCAACAAAAATAAGCACAATCTGAGGCTTTCATGTTCAAATGTAAACACTGCCAAAGCGGAATGACGAAGAGCTGGGATTACAGTATTTATGGATATGGACTGTGAACTTCTGTGGTATTCGATAGCCCAAATAACAGTGCTAGGTGCATCGTTAGAACATATCCCGCCGGGATACGATCTCGTTAAGAAGACTTTGATACATCCAAAGATTCTGACGACGAACTGAGACAGTAATCGTCGTATAAACAGTCCATACACACATACACACACACCAAATCTCGGATATCTGGAAATTAAGTCTAAGCCTGCTCTCCCGGATAGTATCAGCTTTCCGTTTTCTCCGTTTAATTAAAAAAAATCTGGTCACAAAAAGAAACGCAAGCCGAATTTTGCCAATCACTTCATCACTGTGTTTTTCTCGTGATTGAAATGAGCCCTTGGTTAGAGTGAGCGATTTTTTGTGTCATCATTTTCATAGGACTTGGGATTTCAATTATATACCAACCAAACTAGAATATCACTGTTCTTGATGGTTGAACTTCAAGTTGGCCAGTTTACAGCCTCAGTACTTTTTCGAACGACAAAATTATCCGGTTTCATAATGTGCTCTTCTACCAGGCAGCTCTTCTGTCGTATGGCTGGCTACCGTGATTGACTTATCGGTCTCTTACGCGTCTCACCATCTCAAGTCTCCGATTCATCATTGCCACTTACCCTGATAGCGCATTAGGCTCTTGTGGATATGGGACATGCCTCTCTCACTGTATTCATTCATGAGCAATAAATAACTAATAACTAATAACTAATAATATAGTATTATTACTATTAGTAATCTTAGGCTTATACCAGAGGCATCCAATAATTCACATTTCATTATATCAAATAGAAAATGCAGAGTACTCAAAAGAGGAAAATTTCGAAAGTCACATTAATTTCTTGATATTCAGAGTACCGGAACCGAACGAGATTTGGAGTGTCTCGTAACTCAAATAATGCTCCATGAGTTGTGTTTCACAGAACGAGTTGATCGTAAATACACCCTGAGAAAGGTAAGCAGCGATAAACGAAACGCCGGATAATCTATTATATCTTTCCACTTTTGCTTTGTTTCCTACGAAATCAAAGTAGAACAAAACGTGTCAGTTCAGGGTGTTTGTAGCGTGTTTAGGCAAGACACAGTCGGGGGTGTTAGCCACAAAAACACAAGAGCACATTTTTCACTGTGGAGAACAGAAATCTTTCAGTATGATATTGAGCTGCTCTCATCTCATCACCCTTGCTGTGAAGCGATGATATAGCTTTCTATCTTCTCAGCTCAATCAAAATAAAGTATTCTAGAAAAGGTTTCCGATTCTATTAGGTAAAAGAACCCTTGTTTCCATGAGATCGGTGCTTTGTATTGTACGGTTCAATGGGCATTAAGCCAGAAGAATTTCAACGAGGTGACATTCCTAACGGAAAATAAGACCCCAGGCCAACTGTTCAGAAAAAAGGATTATCAAGCCATTCAGGGACTCAGGAAAGCAGTGGGATGGTTTTCATCCGTTCTGGTAATCAACAGTTACAGTACATAACCACCAAGTCTCAAAAGGGGATATCTACTAGATTATCCTGTATCTAAGTAGAGCATGTAAACCGGATACAAAGTTTGTCGGTTGTAAAACACCCGCTGTGGAGCTTTTGACGGATAGATGGTCGTCTTCCCATGTGGTATTGATGGTATCGACTCAAAATATTACATCGCTAGAATGAAGTACAGTTACAGCTCATTGTATGCGTACCGCAGATGATTACGAACGAGATAAAACGGTTGTGCAGTGAGAGCTTCTCCCACCGGGACTTCAATGAGCACTGATAGTGCACGACAAACAACTCTGCGAAGATTGGGGTTGTTTTACTTCAACTTTCAGTTTAACATTGAATTGATTTCTCTGGTCCAATCCAAAGCCGAGAGCTCGCACAGATGCAATCAGAAGGAAAATGACAGGACACAGAATACGCTGTTGCGATTCATGTTAGGATACACATGGAACGCGTTTAAGTGAAGTCAAAAGAATTACAAAATTTTTAGACAACAACATCAGGTGAGTGAATGTGGATCATGATTTATCCACGGAAATCTGGACGAAAACATACACGGAATCAATAGAAAATTATTTTTGCACTAGATGCATTTAGGACTGCGCAAGCGTATTACTTTCCCACTGTCGGAAACACGCGTTTCATTGAACGAGGAATCGGGCTAAAATCCAGCTGTTCGTCTCGGGAGTAAA
Source organism: Fasciola hepatica (assembly GCA_948099385.1). Taxonomy (NCBI): domain Eukaryota; kingdom Metazoa; phylum Platyhelminthes; class Trematoda; order Plagiorchiida; family Fasciolidae; genus Fasciola; species Fasciola hepatica. Next base: position 1,121,498 of record CANUEZ040000027.1, read on the forward strand.
ATCGCTACCTGAGGATGATAGACACTGTCAATCGGAGAGAACTAGTCGATGAACAATGCCGACGTGCGCGACGAATTCAATGAACACAGCCCGGTAGATGTATCATTTCCTAACAAAGCATGAAACAAATGCCAGTAACTGACGTTTTACTGGTTCGGTTCGGCTCGGCTCGGAACGGAACGGAACAGAGAACAAAAGAGAATAAAGATGGATAGCATCAAGAGAAACGCATTCCGTGGTCCGTGTTTCAAACAATCGAACGAACGAACGAACGAATGAAGGGGTGAGTCGAGAGGTGAACACTGGGCAATAGGGGAGAGTGTGGTTACTTGTTCAACAAAAGGTTATCCAATTCTCCAGATTGAGAAATGGGCTTAGTGTAAGGCAAGCAAAAACGTGGAGTTTATTCAGGTTTAGAATTATGTTTAGAATCCCAGTCTTAGCGTAGTTATTGTCCTAAATTCTAAAACATGGACGGAAGAAGTTAAATGAATGGTAATGAGCTGGAAAGATTTAGTTTGGCATTACTAAAGATAAATGGATAGTTATGAACGTTAAGTTTAGGTGTGATATGTCGTTTTCACACTCTAGTAAAGCTCCAGTTAAAACGTTCTTTGTCTGAATTAGTCCTTGAAAGATATTTGCAGAGAGAACTGTCAGATCAAGGAAATAGTTGATCAGGATGAAAGGTGCCAGGAAAAACAGTTTGTCTGATGAAGTGCACTGAGCTGTTTGAACAAGGTCAAAATGATTCTCGTTGCTCTATTTCATATGCCTCCTTTTTTCCAGTATAGCTTTGTGGTGGTATTTTTTCTCACAAAAAATGGTTGCTTAAGGGGCTGTATACGTGAATTTCTTTCGGAAATCACTCCATTACTAACTGTCAAGTGTTGAAAAACGGCCCAGTAAAACACTCAACTTTGCTAGACATGGAACCAGACGGTAGATACACTAAGCCATAATCAGTGATGTGTTGTTGTTGATGTTGTTGTTGTTGTTGCTGTCGTTCTATCTCGTACCACCTGTTGTCGTATAAAACGGACATACAACAGGGCAGTGAGATGGTGGTTGTATGAGATCATGACATAAGTTCCCCACGGATTTCCATATCCTCTTATTATAATCCATACACACACACACACAGACACACACTGAGTAATGCCACCTTGAGTGTAAGTGCACGTGTATTACCGCGTGGGCTCTCAGGCAAAGCAATGAACTGAGGAAAAAACAATGATTACACGGCTCGCTAACCAGGGGTGACATTTGCAGATTGGCAACCCTCGTTGTCTTTTATGGGCACGGGATTTAAAGCAGACCACACGTATATATTGTAGTCGAGAAAAGACGAGGCACGCACACAAATTGACGCACATTCTGCTGTGCTTTGAAAGAGTAAGCATGACCAACTCAGGCGTATAGATTAAGGGTGGATCCATGACCATGGGTGAGAGTAGGTCCTGGCACAAGCCTCGATGTGTGATTAGGAGGCACATGAGAGAAGAGCCAATGAAGCGGAAATTCATCTTATGCTCCGTGTTTTGTGCGTCTGTAGGTGTATATGTGTTCGCACTGAAACCGGATCCGGGGGTTCGTGCCTAAAGGCCGTCCTATTTGGCCTGAAAGCCGTGGAAACATGGGCAAGGAGAGAAGTGTAATGACGTTTCTGTTCCTGTCATACAACAGAGCACATGCACATGTTTTGTTTGTTTGTAAACACAATTCTGGAGATTACAAACGCCCCAAGGCATTATGGGCAGTCCAATGAGCTGGAAGAGTTCGGACTAAATGGATAAGAACATGAATAAGCACATCAGCCATCACGTATCAACATAAACCAACACACTCACTTTCATACGCACACACACACACACACACACACACACACACACACACACACACACACACACACACACAGATGACTCACTCGAATCGTGCTCGACCGATGTTCCTCTGGGTTCACTTCACACTTGAACACGGCATCTTGACCAGCAACCACAGTCTCGTTTGAAGTTTTAGGTCCCTGAATAATTGGTCCGTCAACTCGAGCTAGAAACGCCAGTGAACATGAACAAATACGTCAATCAAAAGAGCCATAATTTAATGCGGAACACCGGTATGTGTGAATAACAAACAGTAACTAGGACGAACAGCAATAATAAAAATAATATCCAGACAAACAAATACTGAGACAGCCAAAAGAAGCCGAGAAGTCTCGATCTCAAATCCCGATTATCTTGATGTCCACACTTAGTGACCACTGACAAGTGGCGATCATTTCAAGTCCCGAAGTCGATAGATTGACTGAGAACAGCATAACCTGGAAGTGCTCAACCACGAACAAGCGAGTAGAAGCTCACATGGATGATTGAAGTCGTTTGCCAGAGGACATGGCGGTTTTAGTTCCGGTAAAACGGACAATGACAGGATATGAGTTCTGCTCTACGTGACGAGCAATGGCAAATCAAGATCACGTCAATACTTATTCCACTTCCTCCCCAGGAGACACACTGACCCTCGCTGGTCCGCATAGCACGATCCCAAATGCGCATGAACTGCACCGGCGATCAACAGCTAGCAAAAAAACAATAGACCGTTCATTTTCCCGACAGATAATACTTCGGCGTGCATGGTTTATAGATTCTCACCGGAAAAATACGAGGCACGTCTTCGAACTAAACTACGGGACACTGTGGATGTCATTATGTACCAAATTTATGCAATTATTCAAGGATTCCATCTCTACTGACAGACATCCAGTTCAACTTATCCTGCTTCATGAAGCCGTAAATATAATTTTTCGCCAGCTTCATCATAGAACCGAAGAGTGTCCTCCACGTGCATGGAGGAGGACTTTCTTGTGAGAGTAAAGTGCTGTTTTTTACAACTTGTCAAGGCTTACGCTTCTTTATGTCATATATTTCTTTCCGTTTCTCCAAAGGCCCGGATGGAGGGGGGATAACCAGTGAAACGTGAAAACGACCAGTTCAAAAGTATCCCTCCTCCCGTTGTTGGACGTTTTGTAAACCTGCTTAGACTAACCAGAACCGAAAAAAACGAATCTCGGGGTCAGATATGTAATTTTTAGAATAGTGAGACTCTACTTCACTATACTACAACACAGTCCGATACAGATCCCATTCTAACTCAGTCGTTAGTGTCAATGTTTAGTCAGATGAACCTGATCTTCCTCCCCATAAGAAATGTTTTACCACGCAGGAACTGATACCTAACAACGAAAATCACGGTAAACTTCGTTCGATTACGTTCCCGGACAGCTCGCCGGCAGCCATATACACATGCACACATTGAAGAATGCATCGTCCTTTTCTCCCCGGGAGTTAACTTTGCAAAAACATTTTGTGCACCGGGTTAAATCGGCATCATCAACAAATGAAAGTGTGCAACTCCGACTGTGTTGTGTTGTGAACATCGATCAACGAACAAGTTGACGCATCGAACATACGGTCACAGCACCGTTCACTCCTGTCAAATCAGGGACATTTCGTGTATTTTGCAAAAAAGCATGGGTGCGCAGGTGGGTACATTATTCAGCTCGTTGCATTCCTAGATAAAAATAGAAAAGCATACTTATTCTCTACCCTCAACTTGATAACCGATGCTCATAGATGGGACATGTCAAGTGGTAACATTTGAGTCCGTCAGTGTACGTATTTTACTTAACTTACTCATCCGAACACAAGGCGAGAGGCAGCTGAAACTGTAGATGACACACCACTTACGGAAACATTAATGGTGCATGGACGAGGTATACAGATGTTTTCGTAACATTCGGAGTCATTGGAATGGAAAGTTCAAGGAAATGCATATCCAGAACATCTCAATTCAAATTGTCCTCTCACAAGAAAACAATCTGTTAGTGTATGTGTTCTCCTTTATCTGTGCATCCATAAACCAAAGCAAACTACGCATTTTTGTTGTTGAGATTAACGTGGTCATATGCATCCGGGTTGTCTAACATCCTAAGCCCAAGACCGATTCACATCACCATCACATCCTGTCGGAGATGAAGCCTGTCTTTCACTCCCTTTAAATCCGATCGCTTTTGTTGCTGACGCGTTCCTGTGCTCCCAGTGATAGGATCGTTCTGTCTAAACGTGAAACTCCAAATCACTCGTCAGTTCCTGCTGTGCAATACATTTTTGCGTCCGTTCCTCTTGGTGCTGAAATGATTGTGACGGTGCATAAAAACATAAATACATACACACATACACACCCGTATGATTCTCCCTGCTTGATTCCCAAATCATTCAACCAAGGAGCAAGAGTGTCATCGGATGACAGCTACATGTCAGGCTATCCACCCAAGACATCCGACAGCTAGAAACATGCACACGAATGTACATGCTGGGCCGTTGTGCACGTGCGAACAGTGTGCAGTGAATGCGGTTGAGCGTACACGGGAACTACGAATGTATAAGTTATCGTAACAGTCTTGTAAGTAGAAGTAGTACCAGTAGCAGCAGCAGCAACAACAACAAAAGTAGTAGTAGTAGCTGTTGTAGTACCAATATTGGGCAAAATTATGCTTCCAGACGGTCCCTGGTGTTTGTGCATCGAATGAATGGAATTGTGCATGCCCCATCCCTCCATCCATCCACATAGCCATACACACATGTACGCTTCCGCGCTGAGGTCCGATTACACGCATCCCAACGCCAAAAAGCATTATCCCTAGAAATCCTGAAAGTGACAGGTAATGGAAAGGTTTCGACAAGCTGTTGGCTGTCTATCCCAATCCCTGACTACATGCCCCTATCTTCAAAGTTCACACAGAAGTGCACATGCACACACATTCTGCGATTTACATTCCACTAATGAAGACTGTACTAGATATCGGTCCCCGGTGGACATATATGACGCTGATGGTTCGCGTCTAGCATTAGCAAACCGGCAAAGGTGCGAGAGAGGAGGGGACTAAATGTTTCCGTAAAAGCATGCAATATGCACAAGCAACGGCAAGCTGGTTAGTCAGTTACATCATGTGTTGATCAGTAGGCCCAACTGAGGAGCGTGCAACAGAATGAGTGAATGAACCCTAACATTTCCGTGCTGCCAGTTGTCAAGGCGCGTTGCCGCTGTGTGACCTGCTTCCCCGAATGACGGATAACATTCGCGAACAGCTGTATTCAACTGCTCAACCACCCGCCCTCTATATACAGAGACACAATTCCGTTTACAGCCAGTACAGTCTATATCAGTGGATTGGCGGTTTGCATCGAATTCCTCTGTTTCAGGGTACGGAATAAAGAGGAATTAATTCTGGATTCCCTACCACTTCATACTCACTATCGAACGATCACGGAAGACACCGAAAAATCCAAGAGCAACATGTATGATGTGACCGCATTTATGCGAAGGCGAGGGATTACCACTAGGATACGAGGGATGCGAGAACGGTGCCAACTGAGGGAGCACACACACACACACACACACACGCACACACGGGCATACAGGCGTGTACAGCTGGATGCTGACCTCATCCAGACCGCTGCCTGTTTCATCAATGTCAACTCAGTACCCTTATGTGGCGGTGCATGCATTGAGAGGTCGTATAGTTCACCTGTGGATTATACATCTACGTGGTGTCTATACGATGTTACACGTAAGTAAATGAAGATAGACAATTACATCGAAGATGCAAAGTGAAGGAAGCTCTTCACCCTTAAACTGGCTATTTCATACAACTCTATCACCAACACACACCGCTACCATCACTACCACCACTACCACCAACAACGACAACAACGACAAAACAATGACCAACAGCAGTAACAACGCATCGCAACACTTGAGACGGGGGGATTGTGTTCGAATAGATTTCATGTCTAAAAGGTCACTGTAGTGTGTCACTGAACAGATATTGGGGAAAGCCAATATGACAAGATGACAGGAGGTACCTAGAGAACCGTGCGCATGTTTTTCCCGCCTGCCTGCCTGCCACCGGCTTTTTGGCTATCCCATCCACCTTGTGTCGGCTTTACTACATTCCTTCCTGTTTTCTGGACCCGCCAAGCCTTCAATACCAGGTTTTCATTCTGGTACACATGCACATAACCAATGTATGCACGAGTTCCGGCAAGCTTACACCAACTTTCACTCATTCATTGTATTTTCCAACAGCACCGTTACACGGCTTAACAGGTCCGGTGGTCAAACAACTACCGATCAGTTTGGACAGGACGCCAAGTCATGCAGGGAGCCAACGGGAAAACACGACATTGGAGAAACAGGGCAACAAATAAACTGGGTATAGGTTATATTCCCTTCTCCTCGTCAATGTCCGGTACTACCCATTCCTCGGACTTTCCTCTCACAAGGTTTGGTGGCCACACAGCACCGCTATAGTCACAAACCACGTCATGCAACTGCATAGCTTGGGCGCTCTATAGTTGTAATGCAGCTGCGTTGATTATAACGGCCCGGAATAGCAACAGACAGCACGGAATACGAGGTAGGCGAACAACCACAAATGACAAAAATGCGGTAAGACATCATGACAGTAGCAAACAGAAACCTACCCCCCCCCCTCCCCCCACACACACACCTACATATCAACAATCTGGTACGAACGGGGTGGGGACGATTTGTGGTGGACACTGGTTCATTGATAAAAACCGCATTGGACAGAGGTTTTCAAACTGCATTCAGTTTAGGTGGAGACCAAGGAGTTAAAAGACTGATATATATATATATATATATATATATATATATATATATATATATATATATGTGTGTGTGTGTGTGTGTGTGTGTGTGTGTGTGTGTGTGTGTGTGTGTGTGTGTAAATGACGCATATACGGCCATTGGTAGTGCAAAACAATACCAGATACTCGTTTAGGTGAAGAATCAATCAGGCAAGTTTGAAGAGCCGACGGATAGAGGATGGTGATGGGACCCGGAAAACAGTGGATCCAGTTGCACGAAAGAATAGCTAGTACCGTTCTAACTGAAAGCTATGTTATTATCCCGTAGTTTGGTTTACCCGAAACCGCACCGGCTAATTGAAAACTCTAACCATCAGATGGATGACAGAAGATTAGTGTGGCTTGATGAGAACGTGCATAAGCCATTTGTGTGTTTGCTGAATACTTCATTCCTAACCCATCGTCTAATTCTAGGAATCGTAAACCTCGATAATTAAGTACATACGCGAGTGCGTACGAATGTTTGGGGATAGAAATTACTCGGTCACTCGGAAACGGTGGAGAGGAAATATTAAGAGCGTTTGCGCCTTGTGGGGAAATGATATTACGGTCATACGGTGTGCAGATGCTTTTCACTCAACTCAAGTGGGTCCTTTGCTCAGAATCATGGACCAGAGACGAACGAGGCAAATGTGTCCAATCGAACGATGTAGAAGATGAGAGTGAACAAAACTTGATCACTTTCGACTGGATAGAACAAAATCTCAGAAGTAGAACAAAAGAATGGGAACGCAACAATTTCGGTTCTCGGCGATGAGTGCTGTTGCTGTTCCGATGAAGTGGGTGCTCATTGTTGTCATTACTTCAAGTGAATAGTCCGTACATATGAATTCGACTTGATAGGTGCATTACAATGACTCAGAATTGGTTGTTTGAGTTAAGCGATTTGTAAGTCAGAACAGAAGATAATACTATAAAATCAATTGTGATTTTCCACTCATAGGTTCTTAGCTGATATATCACGCATAAGTGAATACGTTGGAAGTCAAATCTACTCGGAAACAAGAGCATTCCATAGAGAATAATTTTCAACCCGGACAAACGGAAAACGAGCACAACAAGAGATCTACAATGTGCAGCACTGTCAATTCGAGCCGAAATTCCACTCTATTGCTGTCGCTTGTCAAACTAGTGCATATACTCACGGATAAGTGATGAACAACTGAGTTAAACAAAATTTTTTTAATGTGATGATTGCTGAAATTTCATAAATAATTTTACACTACACAGGATCAGACTGAGTTTCAGGGTGGGGAGAAATGTCATATTAGACGAATGGCAAAAAACGCCGGTTGACGGTACCGTAGTGAACTGCCACGCTTTTAGTATGTCACAAAGACTAGCTGATGTAGCATTGTTTAGCAAGAGGAATAACGTGTATCAAAGGTAATAAATAAATGTTTATTTGATCAGAAAGACTAAGAAGAAATTAAAATTGATTATAAAATGATTCATCAATCAGTATGAATATTCTGTACTCGTCCAAACTGCCGACTATTCGTGAATGCTGGTAGTAAAAGATAAACATAACTGTGATGACAGTATGAACTAAGAAATAGAGAATAAATGATGGGTTATTCAATGGCCAAAGCATAAATTTTATTTTCTCAGTGAAAGTATTATGGTTTGTTCGATTCCAGTATGATTATCTTTTAACATACTTTTCACCATCGGCCGGCGATAATCGGGCGCTATCGGCAATGATCTCGAAAGTACGAGGTTCGAGTTGTGCGCCCGCCGGTCCTAATTGCGGTAGACAGCAATCCACTGTCGCTCGGCTAATTACTACATTTGACCTAATGGGACCTTGCAGTTTTCTCTGCCAGATCTCAGAAACACGGTCAGGTTTCCGGTCATCCGTGAGCTTTTGGGGTAAAGGGAATATGCCTCATCCAATGCACTTGTGCGCAAGAATGAAATGGAAATGTAAGTGATCAATTCCCACGATCTTGCTGATTTTCAATCCGAGGGTAATACAGTCAAGATATGTATAGATCATGCACTATTAGCCGAAACAATTAACCTTCCTGATTACCAATACAATAACAATGGTATAGCTGAAATCTGCAGTCATATTAGTAAATTATAATTAGTAAATAAATGGAGGGGTCTCATATTTATGAGAAGGAGAGAACAAACGAACAAGGTGAAGGACCGATCACGGGGAATGATTCATACATTCAAGTAGCTTCGGTTCATGAGTGCGCCAGTACTAACCTGAGTTCAGCTCCGTTTGCAAATTTAATGCAAATTTAATGAAGATGTGTTAAACTCGTGTTCGGAATTGTGGTAAAAATAAAAAGACCGGGTCATTAGTGTGATCCTCGTGGATTTGACGTGCAAACAATACAAGTAAAGAGCTGCACCCACTCTCTACCGGCAAGGAGATTTTGTTTTGACGACATTAGACTGCAGTTATTTTACTTGTGCATGTATCACCAGTTTCTTTGAAATCATCAAACTATGAGAGATGGGACAAGATATATATATATATATATATATATATATATATATATATATATATATATATATATATATATATATATAAGCAATCTTTAAAATTCCATGTATGTAGTCTCAACAAGAATCAGATGCGACAGTGTATGCAAATGACCGGGTCAGTGGACAGTCGGAAACAAATCAAATGACTAAACAGATTTGACACGATGCATACGCACCGAAACTTTATCTCCAGCCCGTCATATTTCCACCCTACAGCCTCCTCTAGTCCGACTCTCTGGCTCTGTACATGATCGGACACAATAACTCCCTATGGGCATCCATATGTGAAAAGCTAAGCACAAAAGAAAATTCCCACATGTTCACATTCATTTCATGTGTCATGAGGTCTGGTTAATTCCAACAAAGAACCTCTGCACGCATACACAAGCGAGATTTCCGGTTGGTGAAACTAACATATTCGAGGGAACAGAGTCAAATAAAGGAAGAAGAGATTAGAGTAGAGGGACAGAAGGAAAATTCGCGTCAGCAATTTATCTTTGATGAATGAAACACCGGATAATGGTTTTCAATCAACTTAAACAGGCAGTAGAAGAGGGGGTGACGGTATGAGCATTGCTAAACGACACACCAGGCTCAGATCGAAGTGAAATGGTACCGAGAGAACGCGAGAAGGTGACACACATACGCACACACACACACACACACACACACACACACACAGAATACCTACTAGCATTGTTCCAGCTTGACACTTGATTGAAGTATTACTGTTGGGTCTTGTGAACAATGAGCTGTGGCGGACCAGTTGTGTGGCTCAATGAGCTACGGAAGGGTAAACGATGTACCGTCTACACTATCACCACCAGCAATGTCTTCGTATTCGCCACGTGTGTTGTTGGACCAGAGTAAACAACCAGCCACCAAATAAACAGATCTATCAAGCAAACAAGCCTAAAATGAAAATTGTATGCAACAGTTTATGTATAATCATAGCCTTGTTTATGCAGAAGTCATGAGAGCAGAATCCGAAAATTCGAGTACCCTAATGGCGGAAAAAACGGCACACTAACGGGCATAAGTAAGCACACATATGTGGCTACCAGAACCGCACATGTCAAATTTCGTTGGTCAAACTGACAACCGGTGAGTCTGTCATTCGATCCGGTTTGCGAAGGGTGGTTTCACAAAGCGGTGCGAAATTGCGTGCCCAAACTTTCTACACCGAGGTCCTCTTTCTTTTTGCCCACATATTCCCATATGCACGACAGCGAACTGCATCAGTCGACCAACCGATCGGTCGGCTGGTTGTCCGGTCAGCCGAACAGACGGAAAAATGGACGGGTGCTTGACAAGCCCGTCATATAGTTTACGGTTGTTGGGCTTACGCATCCGCATATGATGCAAATGTCATCCTGTCAGCTCGACCGTGTTGACGAGCCGGAAGCACTACAAGGTACGTACGTATGTTCAGCGGGGTGTGTAAGTGGGCAAGTTTGTGTTCATTCCTTATCCGTCGGACGGGCGGCATTCAGAAAACTGCGCGATACGTAGGGACACGACGCAATAGTAAGTTGCAATCGGACAGGCAAGACGTCAGAACCTCAATACAAACGCTTGCACTGATGGGGAACACCCGACAAAAGCACGAATCTCAGGCTGAACGGCTATTTGGTTTCCATAATTGTACACGCGGTGCACAGGGGCAAATCGGATGAAATGTTTGGGTTCTACAGCTTTGACGCAACTGGGTTTGTTCTGAGAGATTTGGTAGGATTTTTCCATTCGAGTTAATGCACCCCAAAAGGATCCGTTCAGAAAGCGATGTATATATATATATATATATATATATATATATATATATATATATATATATATATATATATATATATATATATATAGAGAGAGAGAGAGAGAGAGAGAGAGAGAGAACAAGAAATGAGATAAGCCGATAAAAATTTCTCGCCAGTAATTCGGGTGTGACCCTAACCCCGCCTTTCCATGTCAAAAGAATTGACGGAGATGCAATCAACTCACCAACCGAAATCCCCGACTGTGACCTGTAACCAGAGACGTTCACACGAATCTGAGCCCCGACTCTAACATCAGCCTGTGTCTGCGTATAAACACCTTAGGCCCTTCGTCAATCGTGACCTTTCGTGTGTCATTCGAACTGACTAACAGGTCTAAGTATGGGTGTGATTGTTGCTGTCCAGGTTGTGGTTGATCTCTCTATGCGGTGTTTTGAGATGGTAGTGGCGGTAGCAATGACCACGAGGGTGAAGACTTCCAACTGAAATAAGGTCACACAGTTTGATAGGTAATTCTTATTTGATTTGCGAGTCTCGAACACCCCAAGTTCACCGATGGTGGTCTCTGATTGATTACACAGTAAGATCAACAGTGATGCAGAATTACATCACAAGTGAATTGTGGTAACCGGGCCCATGCGCGTGTGCATCTGTTGGTGCATTTATGTTTGCACGAGTGCAAACACGTGCGTATGCGGATAGGCGCTCGGGAGCAACGTGTCAGACTGCGCTAAGTCAAGCTAATTTGATCATCTCAAAATCGTGTCCAAGCATGACCTGAAGAATAAGCATGAGTTTGGGCATAAAATGTACACGTAGTCAGATTACACCTGCACACAAGTCGCACAGTTATGTACACCTTTACTGCACGCACGCGTGAGGGGCCAACTAACGATTCAGTGCACCCGCATGCATACCATAACACATGTATTACACTTAACCGTGTCATTACACTATCTACGTGTATTTATTATCGCGATTGATAAGTTTCAGCAGGCACAGCAAGGTTTGCTCTCAGTGCCCATCCGTCCGTCCGTCCGTCTGTCCGACCGACCAACCGACCGACGTACCGACTATGGCGGTGTAGTTAGTATGTAAGCAAGTCGCAAGTTCTACATTCAACGTCGATTTCTCGTCCATATTCACATCCGACCGGTGTCAGTTGGGCAATCAAAAATTATTTTCGTCTCCGTGCACTTCTATCACAGGTGAGGCTACAGCGACTGGACCAGTGTATGCACAAGGGCGCTTACGAGTGTCGAGTCTGTCAAAATTGTCAAGTGTAAAGACAGCTTGGCGAACACACGCACACACTCACACACACAAACTCGCCAGCCAACGAGCCATCCAGCAAGAAAAAAGGAACAGACAAGCAAGTAAGGGAGTAAATGCATGAGATGACAGGAGATTATAGGAGTTGTGCCGTGAGCTCCATCCACCCACCGGTCCATCTATTTACCACGATCAAACCAAGGATTCGAGGAAAATCCAAACAGACATTCGAATTCCGTTCCACAGGAAATCTACAAACCATAGGAAAACCTAAAGGGCAAGTCAGATTAACCAAAAGCTGGCAAACGAATGAACAGCGTGATTAAATTCAGTGCAGTATGAGGTAAATAGGCAGACAAAAAACCGTCTTCATCATCATCATCAATACAATCGAGGGCAAGGGAACACCCTACCTCGCCCATCACTCGTCTAAAATACTCATTTGTGGATAAGTGTTTGAGTGTAGTGTTGGTCGGGGGATTGGGTAGACAACAAGCAACGAGGTGAGTGAGTTGATAGTTAGTAAAATCTTAAAGTATAATGTGTATAGACTGTAAACTCAGCCGTATCTAATACATGTTTTCCCCATCCATTTTTCGAAAATCTCCTGTGAACTCAGACAAGCAAGCCGACAAAAACGTACGTACAACTGCGTATACAATCAAAAACAAACAAAATGGATCAACAGCTTAATAGCACTTCATTCCCCGAGTTAACGGATGCCAAAACGTGGGAGTGCGACGTAGCGTTACATATCCCAAAGGGTCAGAAAGGTAAACATCCGTCAGTTCATTGCTTCAAGGCAATCAATAGACCGAGCAGAAACTGGACGACAGTCCTATGCTGCCCGTTTTTTGGTACGAACTAAACTTTCCCGTAGAACTGAAAGTGCTGATGATCATGATGATGGTTATCTGAACACGATTCCGATGGAGGAACGACATGTCATACGTGGTCTAACAATTTATTTCACACTTTTTGCAGAAGTGCGATGGAAGGAAACGGTTCATAATCAGAGGGTCCACTCCAATATCAAGTCGAACGGGTAACTGGCCAACTATGACCCTGAGACATGGAGTGGGACGACACATCAAGTTCCATTAAGCCAGATCTGGTTACAAAACAGGCGAAATTGAAATGCGCTTAAAGCTGACTGGTGTTCGTGGGCTTTCGAAACCCCGCACCTCGGACTCGATAGCCAAGGATAGGTAACGGTCGACCAGGGCTGGACAACAGTGGACTTCGTTCACAGAAAAAACAACAGTGCGTAGGCCAAAAACAAGAATGATAACGTTGTAAAACTCTCTTCAGATAGTCTCATGCAAACGAGTAATGTGGTTACAGGAATCGAGATACCAATCACTGCTCACCCTGAGACTCAAATCAAGTGTTACTTTTGGACAGGCATGTCTGATAAGTGGATACTGAGAACGGATATGGCCAGACTGCTTTTGAGGAAGCATCTATGACAAACGAAGCAAATAATACGTTGAGGGCGAACGTGTTAGCCGGATGTGTGTGAACGATAGTGAAAGTTCATCCATTAGTTTTAAACCCAAAACACGATATCATCGGTGGGAGTGCAATAATGACGAGATGTCACGAGCGCATCAAATGACGGGGATAGGCATGTCAGTTGCCCAGATAGAGATCCAAAGGCTAAGACGGTGGGTGGAGATAAGTAAATGGAAAATAAGCGACAAATGGTGTGCCTTTATTGACACAAACGGACTATTGTCCACACAAGACGGGGAGGGAGTTGCTCTAAGGGAAAGAGGACGAAGACCCGCTTGAAGAAAAACTCGTTGAACGTATGTCATGTCGGTTTACACCTGTTGATGACCCCTCAAATAGGAGCACGTTCACATATTCAGGCACACTAACGAGCCTTCGCATTCTCATTCCCTCACTATCACTAAGGAAGTCGGAACAATACGGTTGTAGTGGTTGTTTACTCGTTTGTATGGGAAATTAGACATCTGCGCTCGCATCTGTTCACCGCAGGCCTCATCTGGGAGGATTCACTCATTTGGATACAAACGGGAGTAAAAATTAAGTCAACATATTTGTCATCCCGGGTGCTCGTTCAGGATGGTCAGCTTTGTTGTTACCATCACACCTGAAGAACACTCGAACTTAGGTGTGCCCACTCTCGCATACCCACACAGGCATATATATATATATATATATATATATATATATATATATATATATATATATATATTTGCGAACAACTTCTCCGTAACTGCTACGACTTTATGAACCAGCAAGCCTACAGTTTTGAAGCTTGATCAGGTAACCATCACCGTTAGTTGAAGGCTGCATAAACGACTCACGCATGGAAGGAATTGTAGATATACCCACTGTTATGTCTGTAGCACACAACTAAATACACACGGTCGGAAATTGTCCGGTCGATGTTTGACAATGAATTACAAATATACACTGTGAATCAGTCACCCGGAGTGTCGATGCACTTGGACCTCAATTAAGGAACCGGCGACAGGTTAGACGGCGGCAGAGTTGGACGGTTTGAACAGGTGATACGAAATTTAAAATGAGTTCGTGTACATTAACGGGCTTAGCATGTTTCGTAAGATCTATGTAGACAAAGATTTTTGCTTGTCGGTGTATTCTATGTAATGCTGGAAGGAGCAGAATAATCAGCTGTGTAAACTAGAGGGATATTAGAACAGGAAAGTGACAAAACACGTTACCGATTAGCCCAATCCTCGTCAGGAATTGTCATACCTATCGCGCAGGCGTGCAGGTATCAGCTACGGTAGAAGGAAAAGGTGCAATTCTATGTACCGTTCCATTGATACAGTGTTCTGAACGCATGAAAAAACTGTGTGCATCCACACTAACCTCAAAAACAAAGTAACAGATGTAATCTCGTGGCATCCCGGTGGCACCTTTCCATCTTTTACAAACACGCAAACATGCAAATAGACTGAACTCTGTATGGAGTGAGTTAGCTTCGGAGAGTGGGATGTCGGCCTGCGATAGACGTTGAGCAACTATAGTAATAATGAAACGGTAAAGGCTGTGAGGATACCCGGAAATCTGTTGCAATTGTTACTACGCTTTAACAGGGTAAGAAATTGTAGACATTTTCGGTTGGGTAGGCAAACTTCTTCTCTTTTCATTTCTGCACATGACTGAATTAAAAAGGATAAACCACATCAACGTAATGACAACATTTTACTATCAGGAAGGACCGGTAGGCATCATTCTGGTAATTCTAATTGATCAGAACACTGAGATCCCAGTAACTGAGCTGCCGTAGCAAAATGGTCGGAACAAACGCAAATCCAAACCGAAGTTATTCTTTCTATTGCTGCCTGCTGGACAATCTGTCTAACGACGTGCATTTGTAACAAGACGTAAAATGTAACACGCCTAGCATCATCAGACAGCATTTCACTGTCGTCCGGATCGTTACCACATCTGACCTATTGGGGCCTCATATGGTTCTCCACTCCAAGTCTCAGGGTCTGGTTGGCGGTCATACCCGATGGTGCAGTGGGCCTTCGTGGCTGTGGGGTAGATGCCCCTTCTACTGCACTCGTGCATGAGCATGTAATAAAAAAGAGAAGACTGATGTTCGGACTGTAGTGTACATCTAACGAATTTGACATACTATGATGACGCAAAGCATACTGTTGATATCCACTCAGTGCGACCCAAGGATTACACTTGAAACATTAGGGTATGATAAGCCCAGCTCGAATTTCATCAATGAAAACTTGATATTTACAGGTGTTGCCGAAATTCGCTAGACAAGTTTTTTTTCTTCGTAATCAATTCCTCTTTCTCGAACTTTTCATAGTATGTCATAACACAAGACTAAAGTATAAAACTCTAAAGAACCTGATGTCAGTTACGTTAGTTGGGCTGCGATCCTTTGACGATCGAAACTGTGCGACCCTGATCACCGTGATAAATTAGTCTGAAGCTATAAGACTGAAATTAGCTAAATTTAAAATGTGATTTATCGTTAAATTGACGCCGGTAAGATTCCTCAAGGATGGTTTTCGTCACTGAGAAATAAATGTTGATCCCACCAGAAATGTTTCTGTTTTCCCAATTCCCTGCCATTTTTTCGTCAAAAACGAAGCAAACATATAGGAGAACATGATTCATCATGCAGCTTCAACGCTCAACTCACCAGTGAAAACTATGGAAGCACTGCACAGCTGTTTCATCCTTGTTGGGACTCATCAGCTGGTTGTTACCGTTCAAAGCCAGTGACGGAAGGGTGCTATATCATGTAGTGTAGATGTTCAACAAACCGTTGAGAGCCAGCCCGGATAGCCCTGTGGTTAAGTTGTTCGATTCACAATCGTTCACCCCGGGTTCGAGTCCTCGTGGGGGCTCGGTGGATATACACTGCTGATGAGTCCCAACAAGGATGAAACAGTTGTACATTGCTTCCATGGTTTTCAATGGTGAGTTGAGCGTTTAAGCTACATGATGAATCATCTTATGCATATCTAATCTCCCACTACTCAATTGCAAATATAGGAGAACATTATGCTGTCCCAAAGTTCACACCAAACTCACCAATAATGATAGCCTAACTCGAGGAAGACGTTTGATTTAGTTCAAATACACGATCTGGAGTTCAAGGTCGTGTGGGCGCGGCCCATTACTTATCCATTTTATTTGTTCTACATCATGGAGCGGAAAATTCCGATAATTTATTATAGAGGACAGGGGTGATATTGCGTGAGCCTACCGAAAACTCGTTCTTTTAAAAAACATATCTCCTATTCTTCTTTTGAATGATGGCATGTTTTTCATTTTATTCGTGTAAAAATGTGGTGCCATAACAAGCTGTGTTCTGCAGAAAACAAACATATCCGACTAGTGTAATGATGTTAACTGTACTAGGATGCAAAAAACACCCAGGGAGCAATAAGTATTTATTCTCAGAGAAGATTTGATAAGAAATTCCCCCGCGCCTCTGCAAACAAGTGTGGAGAAAAGTTAGTTGCGTTAGCTTTTAGCCGATCGAAAGCCAGTATTATACGAACAGGAAATGGCTAAATGCTGTAACCACGAAGGTATTCCAGTCGCATCGAAAATCGTTTTGACCATCGATTAACTTTGGATGAATTGTGGTGAGAATTAGGGGCTTCACGAATACGCTCGTCACAAAAAGAACTTTCCAAAGAAATTCATTTTAGTGACTTTTAGAGTGCAAAACTCAACACATCGGTTGACAGTGGCTGTACAAAAACGCGACCAGCCTAAGTGATGACGCATTATTTAAGATACCCCGAAGAGCATAGAGTGCATCATGCTCAAAAGATGAAACTTCTCGGTCTGTTAGACCAGGAATAATATTAGGGAAATCGTTTTATTTTATAATAATGCATAGGATCATATTTCACATGGAGCTGTACATCTATGGAGATGGACAAATTTACCGACTCGTTAGAAAATATTACAGCAACGAAACCATTGGAAAATCCGATAATTTCATTCTCACAATTTCCTCCTAAAAGCCACAATTTGAATAAGACTAGAAATTTATTCCTTGCTTATGAAGAAGAAGCTATCGCAAGTTTTCAAAATAACTTCGGAAATTTCACGAAGAGTAACTTTGTATGCTGAAGACTAATTATTTCGGGAAACCCGGATGTCTAAGGAATTTCAAGTATATATATATATATCGTCGGTGAGACAATAGGTATGTGGACATGATTTTAGAAACTCTGCCCATAACTTTCTTGAAGTTGTCTGCACGATCGCAGGACATCGTGTGAAAAGTCGTCTGCTCGAGTTGCAGAAGCTTTACCTCAATCTCCCAATCTTGTTTTGGCTATCAGAACAAAGGAGTTTTATGAAAACAAAGTTGACCATTTTGAAAGCTGTTCCAAAATTGTCGTCCGAATGTGGCTCTTCCGTCTGCTTTGTGTTGTACTTTAAGCTGAGACAAATATTGACACAAACACAAGCGAGAGCACACAGAACTGTGTTTCAGATGTTTGGACAGGTGTGTATGTGTGTATATGTATATTTGCATGTATGTATGTATGTATATATGTATGTATGTATGTATGTATGTATGTATGTATGTGTGTGTGTGTGTGTGTGTGTGTGTGTGTGTGTGTGTGTGTGTGTGTGTGTGTGAAGCAGGTGCCCGGTAGTTGCACATTGAAGAAGAGATGGAATAGAGGTTCACAGAAGGGTGGTCATTATTTGGAATGATATTTTTTCAAGTTTAAGGGGAAATGCCTGAGTCAATATTGACCGAGTCAAACCTGGTTGCTGTGGCTGATGAGGACTGGCTCAAGGATATGAATGAATATCCAAATGTGCGAGCGTACACACAGGCACATACAAACACAGAGTTTCAAAAATTGTCAGAACAGTCGATTGGTGAGGAAAACTTAATCACAATGAATCGGTCACAGCTCGGTGACAGCTCGGATCCAAACGTGAATTATTCCCATCGAAATTTTGCAAGTATTGATAGTGTTCTTATTGAGAAAGCCTGGATAAGTGAACGTGACTTAGTAGAATCCGCGTTTTTGGCAATTTGTCTCGGGTAGACACACGAGAGAAAGGAATATGTTGGCAGCTTCGAATTGATGGTTTATCGTACCCCTTTATGCATGATTCCCGCATTTTTAATAAATTCGATTTATTCGAAAGAAAAACTATCCCGAATAGTTCATATTTCTTGTGAGTAAAAGTGACGAAATTGTTGCGAGAATGAACAACAGTACGCCGTAAATTCATCCGAATAGAGGGGTCACAGACAGTCCCAGTATGGTATGTGAGCACACAGACAGATAATTTGTTGAGGGTACCTGTAGGTATGCCTCACACATACATCTGACTTTTTACAAATTCTGGTCGACTTTAGTGTTATTACTATTACTGTTAGGGATCGTGCTGTTTTTGTCTTTTATTCTTGCTGCTGCTTCTTTTATTCTAATTGTTGTCAATATGTGCATCTGAAGGAAGTGATAATGTTGAGTCGGTAGGCAGTTGCACATGTGGGTAGATGGCTGTATCGTAAACTGGATTGTCAAACTACCTTGCTCGCCGACTGACACAAGTATGTCAAAATGCGAGTGAAAAATCAGAAGTCACTTTTGATGCCAGAGCAAAGCCACTACTGTCTCGTCTTGTTGCGAAGTTCATGTCGCCGCTAAAGATACAATTCTGTTGCAACCTGTCTTTTACAGCCTAGAAACTCATACCGATCAATTGATGGAACTTTGCAATGTACAATCAGTTTTAAAAAGCTCTCTAGGTGTTTGTGATTCTTGGAAAATGCATCGTAAAAGCCAGGAAGATAAAATGTGCATTATGATTTGTGGTTGTGGAGCAGCAACTCAGTTGAATTTACATTCATGTTGGTATAGAGGCGTTTAGAATGCACAAATAAGGTGAATTTTGGATTAACATGTTTGTTGCTGATGGTAGTGGTGGTGGTGGTGGTGATGATGATGATGATGATCATGATCATCATCATCATCATCATGATAAGAAACCTTTGCTTTATCTATTGGTTCTGAATCAATCCATAGAATAAGTAATCAGTGGATTCATCAGAATCGTTGGAAGAGAAATACTCACGTTCTACACTGAGACGAAAAGTTCTGGAAATTGTGTCCGACCGACCGGCCGCCGTCCGCCTCGTGTCAATCACGGTGCATCGATATTCTCCACTGTGACGCAGATTCAGCTTCTCTATTTGTAACCTTGGCTCGTTAAATCGTACTAAATCTGAAACGACCGAGAACGATGAGGACTGCGCAGATCCCACTGGTCCAACGTTCATTGACGAAGCTGAATTCAGATTGTTGCCAACTGTCATTGACACGAGAGACGAGCGCGCAAGCAGGCGATTTCGTCCGGATTCGTTTGCCGAGTGCATCGTACCCGAGCCCGTTGAACGGGAGTATTGCACTTCCCACTGGTAAACTAATCCGTCCATGTTGCCTGTTCCTGTAACCACATCACAGTCCATGACAATACTTTCATCCCACGACATTTTTGGATTCAAATCCTGGTCTGTGTAGCTGATAAGAAAACAAGGACCTGAAGAGGGTGATAAGACAAAGTAGATGGTTGTGAGTTTGTGTCCGTGTAGGGTATGCCTTTCGGATGAGAAAAATAACGGTACCTAACAGATTGCGATCAGCTCGTGTGAATTGTAACTATCGTTAAGCAAATCGGAAAAGAAAAACGTTAAGAACATTATAGATTAATCCGTTTGGTACTTGTATTTTTATCTCCCTCGACAGCCGATGAAATGATAATGGCTTTTCTCGAAATATTGAAACATCTGCTATCAACATGAAGAAAACTGCACTTCCTATTGGAAAACTATATTTTATTCACAAAAAATGGTCGTCTAGAGGTCGCAAAAATAAGCTTTAGCTTTTGGTACATTAAAATAGTAAAGAAAATTAGTGTTCGATCATGTCCCCCGATCCAGTTACTCCAAACTCCCTAAAACATCACTGCCAAAATCTTTCGCCGAATCATATGAACTCATAAACTTAATATTGATCTATTGTATCTGCCTTCCGTCAGTCTGGATGGACGATTGACAAACACGAACTATTCGGTAGTATGGTTTAGTACAGAAATCAAATTGCAAACAGTGAGTCACATACAGTGATACGGTAAGCTGACTGAAATTTAGTTGGGATATCCCATTTTGAAAAAAATCACCAAGTATATTTCAATCCAAGGCCGATAGAAGATTTTTTGTCTCACTACAAAGTTGATCATGAGCTGCTCCATTAATGCTGGCCGAAAAACGGGGTCTTTTTCGGTACTTCATAAAATATGATTCAGCTTGGGTTGAGTTATTAGATTGCCAATGGTCTAGATCGATTGTATTCAAATGCAGATTTACTTTCCAGAGCAGATGTGCATTAGGTGACAAAAACAAACAATTAACGGTTCAAAGCAGCCCACAACTGAAAGGATTTGATGAGAAATGTCCAGCGCGCGAGAACGAGAGATGAACCTGTCAAATTATCCTGAATCTGAGGACTGATTAAACGCGTCAACCGGAACAATAGCTACTGGTGCAACGGCGAGGCGTTTGAAAAAATATCTTCCACACACGCTTGACAGGGCCTCACCGATTATGAATGGGACCCGATGAAGAGAAAGACAAATGACGGCAGACTGGAACTGGACCAGTCTGCGACCGATTGGTCAGTCGGTCGGTCGCGCCCACGCAAAATACTGATCGATTCCGTGATAAAATGGAGGGGATTTTTACCTCATGAGACATCCACATGAGGAAGTCCACTTCGTATGATCAATTCCGTGTGCAACGCTATCATTGGTATCTAGAACTGCTTAAAAATAGATCCATCCAAAAAAAGAAGAAATGGATGCTCCGTTGCCGTTGAGGACGCGCATCTGGCCCGAAATCGCAAAGCAGAATGCACTCTTCGCACAGAACTATGGTTATATAACCGTTGAAAAATTTCCTTCCCATCCTACTCATTTGATTTCAGTATATGAATTCATTTCTTCCGGGATTAAGTGATACTTATACTAAACGTTATGCGAAGGAAATCGTAGTTTCTAAGTTCCTTTTCGACGGTTTAGAGTTGGCCGTGTCCCCCTCACAAAAAGATTGCACCATTGCTGTGTGACAGCTGTAACAAATAAAATGCTATCATTACTCAATAAAGAGGCTTGGATTGATGAACCGTGCATAGCATCCCTGGATATGACATACTAATGAGCCGGTGTACAATGATTCTTTCTCTCATTTAAAATGGCTGACTGGGTTGAGTTTTAAACCCGCAAACAAAGATGTACGATAGAAATGATGACCGGCCGTGTTCAAACGGTCGTAACTGTGCGTGGCACTGGACTCTTCCGTCCCGGGTGCGAATTCTTTCGCCGTCGGTCACCCTCTCCGATTGGCCACAACCCCGTTCCAGAAATATTTCATTGTTACTATTATTATATAGTAAAAAGTGATAAATAAAAGAATGTAAATACCATGACTCCAAATCGCAAGGTCTAAAAGCAATAGTATTCATTCATTCCGGCTGGAAATGCACAAGCAACGGTATATTTTCAGTGACTCTTTTTTGAGGCAGCTTGAACTAATGGCATCAAACCGGAAGGGCGGCTATGTTAGCTTCAGACTGCACTGAATCCAGGAGTAATTTTCACCAAGAGGGAAAGTTATCTGACGGTGTAATGGGTGAGATGAAGGGATCGAATCAGTGAGTATGACGTTCATAAAACCGCCCCGAGGCAAACCTACCAGACATGATTGACAGTCAAGGTAAGTTAGCCCAATGAGCATCAGCACATAAGACAAAGATACGTGGAGTAGCAAATGGCAACGAAGTTGGCCAGAGCACTGCACGATCCATCAAGTTTGCATCGCCCCACCCAGGACTAAACAAACACCGAACAGACTTGACAGTCGTGGGTTTCATGTTCGTATTCGCGCTCCTGTTGTCTAACTCCCCTGGGAGAATGGAAATCTCCAAGGGGAACAAAATGACACGTCTCTAGCACATCTGGACAACACATTCCACGGTTGTTTGAAGTTCCACGGTTGGTGGGTAAGTGTGTGAGGTCGCATGGACTACAGGTGCTGTCGTTGCTGACATGCGAATAACCCTCTTGAGGTTCGACCATCTGCTCCGTAGGTTTTGATTAGACTTTCATGCGGCCAACACAACCAAATGAGAATGGGATGGACTGAATGTCTCTGGCACTCCGGTCATCACAGGCTTAATTTCTATCCCATGCATGACCTCAATCCTTGTGTGCACATAACCTACAATGTGGGTTCACCACAAGATGTTCGGATATGGTGAGATTTCACCTTGTCCATTCCTGCGAGCCCCATTGTGCGACCAGGCATTTGTTTTCCCCCAATCTTGTCCATATGCGGAACCAAAGTGGCAGTTTTAGATCAACACCGAAGACGCTGTCTGTTGTAATAGTCACGAAATAAGCACTTCTTCAAAAGGGGAATAGGAATCGCTTCGTTCAAACAATGATATTCAGGGAAATTTTACCCAATTGGAGGGTCCCTCGAATTCGGTTCTAGTTTTTATCAGCATCGAGCGTAACGTAAGTTAGCACAAGATACGTTCTCTTTAAAGAAGAAGCTATGGTTTCTGTAGTTTCGGTAAAACGAAGTACATTTAAGTGAGATGTCGGTGTGTACCACCCCAACAGCTGAGTAACCACATGCATGAACAGAAATATCGTCGCCCATCGCACGGGCAGAAATACGACGTTACATTTACATTTCGAAATATGTATGGATATTATATACCTACATACAAATAGGCACGCATACACATACATACATAAATGGCAGAATGCGTACATAGTTGCATAATCTAGTTCATTTCGTAACCCATATGATCACACAAACTGAGGTGAAGAACTAGTACGCTTGAATGTGTTTTCTCAATTTCCCCAAATATCTAAATGGCAGGTGAGTGAAAATCAGACGACCGGAACAGGCATTCAGGTAGTCTGCAGGTAGGAAAAGGGAGCTTGAGCATACGAGCGAACAGACATGCAAGAAAGCAAAGAGACTTTTGAGGAGGTAGCGACGCCTGAGATTGCTGTTCGCCCGAGTAAATTCAACGTCAACAGGAACACTGACACTGAAACCACTTGCATCAACCTCATCAGACCGGGTGCTGTTGAAACGAGAACCCACATACATATACAAACACAACGATGAACGAGGGCAAAATCTGTTTCCCGTGCGAACGAGAAATGAACGGGAAGACAATGAACCACTTTAGTAAGAAGTAGGTCACGACAGCGACCGGTCATACGCAGCCATAATAGAAGCAAAGCAAGTGAAGTGGGCTGTCCTATTCCATCAATTAGTGCAAAGAAGGGCGTAGAAACTGTCATCCAAAGTGGTGCCATAGAAGGTGCTTATACCTCATTCAGCAATCCATTTCACATCCTCATAAGTAAGAAAAAAGAAACAACTGGTGTCTGAATGAACCAAGAAGAAGAAAGAGACCGGTTACAACAATCGAGTACCGGATGATCTGAGTCTTTTTGTATAGATGTATGATGTTAAGATTTCCAAAATTCGAACTGGTCGTGAATGAGGGCGGTAGGAATATTTCCCGCCCCTTCTGAAAGCATGTAAAACACTGGCTGACCAGTGGTCTCGGTGCGCTGAAGCAGCACACACACACGGGTACAATTCTTGTATCAGTTGAACTAGTAACACTGTGACGGTAGCGTGGTTCGGGGTGTTTTCTTACGATCTCGAAGGTCAGAGGTTCGAGTCCCGCCACTGACGCCGGTCACTTTGATGGTAAGAAGTAGCCCCGTGTCGCCCAGGTCGCCACCACGCCTGGCTTATTAGGATTTTATGGGGTTCTCCACGCCAAATCCCGGGGACGGGTTGCCGGTTATCGCTAATACTGCAGCGGGCCTTCAAGGTTATGGGGTATACTTCTTGCTCAAGTACGCAATAAAAATTCAATCAAAAATGACCGAGCTGAGTGGGATCACTTGGACGAATCGGCTAGAACCAGTCCAAGAAAGATGTTATAACTGTATACCGGACAGGTGATATATTTCACTTATATAATAACATTTGCACATTTCGGAAATGGGAACTAGAGTGATCATAGGTTGGCGAAAAGAAAAGTTGATTAGAAGCAGAGATACCCGAACCTAGGGGCCACAAGACCTTCAGTCCACGACGTTGACCGGTCAACTGCTGCCATCTGGTGGACCGCACTCCGCCGTTTTACCTGGTCTATTGGGATATGACATGATTTCATGCTCAAGGCTTTCAGTGTTCACCACTCTCTTGAAGTAGGCTTTTCTAGGGATCTGCCTCGCTGATAATACACAGGACTAGTCTCAGAAGAAAGAAATATCACATAGTGAACAGGTTTTCTGCTAACAATCAAGGCAATCCCGGATACAGTCCACGTAAAGTAGGAAATACAACTGGTTTTCTATAAAATTTTAACTCATTAAATACTTCCGTCGAGCTGGACTTCAGTACGCTTATACATTACTTTTTTCCACATTGCTATGCACTTTTATACCTGTTTTTTATACCCATTTGTATAAACATGTCTCTCTTTACAAGAATTTTTCAATCTGATTAATACTTATTCAAGGCCGACTCCTCTTTTCAACCAACTTCATTTGAAAGTCTGTCTGAGCTCAGTACAATTAAATCAACTTGAAACGGAGTGCATCCTGCGGATGTGGACCCTCAATCATCAGACGCAGGAGATACTGGATTCAATGGGCAACAACACTCGATAACTTCCTGCTTACAGCAGAAACGCTCTGTATTGACAAATTCGCAACACTAGCTAATTACATCGCCCCACCTATCTGCAAGTACATTTTTGACCGTGGGCATTATAATAAGTCCTGTACACACAACCGAAGAATGATATCTTTGTAAGGCACGTGATATTACCAACGAAGTAAGAACAAGGACAACCTCTAGACCAGTACCTTCGAAAACTTAAAACTTTCAGCCGATTGTGACTTTAAATCTGTCAACGGAGAACAACATCGTGAAGAATTTCTTCTTGTTGTGTTTATTCGGGGCTTGTAGTCTAATCAGACTAGTCAGAGATTATTAGAAGGAAATAACCTGGACCTAAAAACCACCTATGAACTTGCAAGGCAATTGGAACTGGCCCCAAAACAATCTATGGCTTACAGTGCCGAACCGGCGTCCTCCTACTGTGTATCAGTCAAAAATGCTACTTCCCGTGATTACATTGACTCTGTCTCCGCCGAAAACCGTGTCCTTTCAACATTTAATTCTTGTTATTTTGTAGTCTTGCTCGTCACACTCGAACTTTTTGTCCCATCAAAGACATTGTGTGTAATGCTTGTGATAAAAAAGGACATTTACGGAGAGTTTGCGGATCATCGTCTCAATTGCACATAAAGTCCGGAAAACATGTTCCTTTGACTGTCAATTCTTCTTCATCTTCAGCAACTTTGCCACGATGCTGTCTTTGCTGTCTAATGCTATAATCAATATACGGGTCAAGGATATTCCTCTGCATGCTTTAACTGATATCGGTAGTTCTTCAAACTACGGCGCTAAATCTGCTGTCAATAAACACCGCTGGCAAGTCATTCTCCCACAACAACGGGTCATGATGGACCATACACTTTTTTCTAGACCGTCATGTAGACACTTGTACTCTTCCATTCAATTCAAAAACACTCATTATAACAACACCAAATTATCCGTTCTGCCTGATCTGTGCAAAGATGTATTATTGGGTCACGATTTCCTCCGATTATACAAAGCTGCCGAAATTCCCTTTTGGTGTTCAAAATCTGCTTCTTCTCTATGAGGTCTTCTCTTTACACACCAAGAGAATTGCAACTGGTAGTACCACAGCTTATAACTAACAACGCAATGGTCAAGTAAAACGCCTCAACAGTACATTACGGAAGGCCATGTCGTCTTCTCGGAAAAAATCACGCCAACTGGATATCGGCCAGTGGGAGCGTGTCCCCCCGAACGCGCTTCACTCCAAACGTTCCGTCCTTTGTACGGCCAGAAACGACACTCTTTATGAACGGATCTTCCAGTATAATCGCAAAGCGACTGCGAGCACGTCGAATCCAGTTCTCCTCCGAAAACTCAACTGCACACCGAAATTCAATCCATTGACTGAGGAAGTAGAACTCATCGACTGTAACCCAAATTATGTGCACATCCGTTTTCCGCACGGACGAGTGGATACCGTCTCGCTCAAACACCTTGATCACGCTTCTATCGAACTCCCACCTTTATTCGAGAATAATATGGAAAGTTTATCAAGACGTTCTTCCGCGCCTATAGGTCCTGAGGACGAACGTCCACTCGTTATCGAGGAAGAAGATCACTCTCCTAATGAACCAGAAATAGAAACAGTAAATCCCGTGGGGGAAATAAGTAAGCTCTAGCAGCGAGTAAGGTCCTGTTGTTCGACAAACAGAGGCCTAAACTACAATCCTGTTTCCGTTCTCTCGTCAACATTCCATTTGTACTGTTCGTTTAATACGCGTTTACAATTGTCTACAAAATATTTTGACGGCGGTGAGTGTTATACGCTTTTCTACCTATTCTCTTTACTCATTTTCATAAACATTTCTCCCTCTATACCTTAGATGTACACGAAGTTTTAAGGCCGATTAAAGCTTATTCAATGCCGATTCCTCTTTTTAACTAATCTCGCTTGTGAAGTGCCGGTGGTGTTCAAGTGGTTGAGGGCGTTTGATTACCATCTTGAAGGTCCGAGGTTCGAATCCCCGCCATCACCGGTTACTTTGGTGGTAGACAGCAGTCCATCGTCGTCCGGATCGCTACCACACCTGACCTACTAGGACCTTATGTGGTTCTTCGCCATTCCAAGCCTCAATGTCTGACTGCCGGTTGTCCCCAACAGTGCAGCGAGCCTTCGTGGCTATGGGGTAAATGCCCCTTCCACTGCACTCATGCGCAAACATGTGATAAAAAAGTGTGCACACTGGCCATAGTTACGGAATAATTTGGGGATAGAAACCAAGCTAATTGCTGTCCCGTTTCCAACAACGAAGAACTTACCGCCTGGATCGACACCGTTCGCGTCTAACATACATTCTCTCTGAGCGACATAAGAGGACGGGTCTGTAAGGAAAGTAAAATGGATGGAAATAAGTGACATAAGTGCTTCGTTAGAAGAACAATATGGAAATTTCTGAGTCCGTAACTCGAATGCATAACGCATTGTTCCAATGACTATTTTATCACACTTACTGAGGCCTAATCTCACCAAAATGATCTAAACATTGGTTGTTTACAGTCCATTTTCAATTTCTGGCAGGCATTTGATCAAATGCATTCCTACTGTGCGGGTTGACTTATTCCAGCTCCGCATAAACAATTTCATTTAGTCCTTGACTTGAATCAAAAAAGATGTTGGCCGCTTAATGTACTTCTATCACTGTATCAAATCATCGGATCGACCCAAACCAATTACGGAAATCACTTTTACCATCACATATGTAATTGATACATTGGTTGACCAATTCACTGCTGAAGCTCACAACCAAATTTACCTCAAGGAATGAGCATTTAATGATTCAAACAGAGCTAGTGTCTATAGTCAAGCAGGAAAACTGCAACTGTCTGAATCCATTGAATGATTCATTAGGAATGAGCGTACTAATTTCAGTAAATATGATCGGAAACAGAATGGTCAGGGTGACGCGCTGTCACTGTAATTCATTTCCCAATTATTTGTGTAGTGTGCTTTGTTGATACAAGTAACTTGACTGAAGTTTTTTCGGTCACGTGAATCACACGTGTGGTCATCGATCACCGAAAATCCGCGTGCTTCAAGCCTTTTACAGAGCATGGACAGTTAATGTACTTCGACAGCTGAAACGAAGCAAGTACCAACGGATTCACATTGATTGTCTGGTCGACCACCGCCACCACTTTGTAATGCATTTTCGATTCATGTTTAAGCCATCACTGTTGACAAAAAATGCGACTCTGCAGTCAGTCTGCGCTGGTACACTAGATTTCACCGGTACAGGTCGAGAGGGTAAGAAAATCTGTTGACGTAATGGATGCCTCATGCCTTCGTGTTCAACCCTTATCATTTGTTGACTGAATGATTGATGACGGTAGCTGTGAGCCAACCGAGACTGCGACAGAACGAAACGAAGGTAACCACCCTATGGTAGAACAGCTGGATTGTGTCATAGTCGGGCCAGCTTCATCAAGATCACAAACACGCTATCTTTCTTCCCCAGTGACAGGGGTGCACAAATACTTCATCTTCAATGTGACGTCCAAATTCGACGTGTCGATCGATGAGTGACGAGATCGTTTGGGACTGAAAATATCATATACTCAATGTGGAAGTTCACTCAGATCTGGCATATCGGATTCCACCAATCAGAGTGACAATGACCAGTCAAACGGACATGAGAAAACCTGAGAGATGACAGACCTTTTTGAACACAAAAAAGAAACAATGATGACACCAAAGTTGACGAAAACCGATAGGACCTATTTGTAAGTCATGACTACCGGTGAGGATCGATCGAGCAAAAGAATGAAGACCAGCACCGTTACCTCTAAACCACAACCGGGAATCTTGATGGTTTGAAACTTCGAAGGTAGTGCTACGAATCGAATCATTCTTGACAAGAATTTTCGACAAAAATATCCTCGAAGTACACATATACCGTAGACTAAACACAGTGAGTTTATTTGTAATCAAGCCATGTTGAAATGAGCTGCTAATTACCGGGGAATTTGACAAGGTCGCTGAATAGAACCCGTAAAAATGTGAGGAATTTGGTCAAGTTTAATCTATTTTGCAGTAAAAACAGATAGGAAAAGTGAAGCTGTCAAAGTAGCTTCTTCAATGCCATCATGCAATATCCACTGACCGATTACTCGGACAGCAATTTCCGAGGACTTTTTTCCGAACCCGCCAACAGCATGACAACTATAGCGTCCGGAATCATCCAGTTTCGCTGATCGGATGCGGAAAACTTGATTTTCTGATAATATTTTAGCCGGGTTGTCTGACGGACTCCAAAAATAGAATGGCACATCGTACGGACAAGTCAAATTGAGATCCTGACCGATACGCAGCAGATAGCCGCGTCGAGAAGTTGCACGCGGGTGAAGCGGGATCGGAGCAACATCTGTGACAGGAGGGAATTGGCAGAGGAAAGAAAACACGCACAGTAACTTACGTTCACGACGTTCGATCGAAATTAAGTTTGGGACAGACAAAGCACGAACAGGCGAGTTTTCATACCACACTTATGCGTGAATGCAGCTGAAAATGATTCCAATCCGTTATTCATCGAATGCTCAGAGAGGAATACTGTAATTCAGCGAATCTATGAGACCAAATTGATGAAAACAAGCGCCACAGTTTCGCGTGCTATCTCACTGAGGCAGTGTATTCCTATATGTTCAACTTCCTTCATTTTATAGATCGGATTGTTGTAGTTTGATTCGGTACCAGTTCTTTAGTCTGGAGCCTTGGACGCAGTTTGCCCCTGTGAGTCCTAAGATTAAAACTTTGACTATTACACATAATCGAGTTCATACTAGTCTTCAGCTTCGGGCATATCATTATTGGTGAACACCAAGTTAATTGGCGACTTTCAACACTAGATCACTTGAGGTTCCTATCAAATGATATTGAAGGAGCTCGTTGATTACAGGGTCTACAGACTGCGTTGTTTTCTTGCGGGGAATCTGCTGCCTGTTCGCCGTACACAGGTGAGAGGAACATCCTCTAATGGAGCGTTAGATTATCGCTAATTGAACCCCCGTGTAACCACTTCTCCGGATCACTCACAGACAGCTCAATTGTGACGATACGCAACAAGCTGATTTACATTCGAGGCGGGGGGTGGAAACTCAGACAAACAGTCAATAAAATGAAACCGAGTTCTATGTGACGCGAATGATACTTTTCGACTTCAACGCGTTAGGAAATTCAGCTAGCCTAACTCCAGCCCTTACTGGAAGACAAATAACCATGAGTGTTTGTTATAACCGCTTAAATTCACAGCAGCAAAGAATAACGTCATCTTTTATGGTTGTATCAATACATACTTTAAGTGTACGAAGGAATACAACAATGTTTCGCCCCGACCCGATTCATTTCAACTCTATCCGAGTATGACTCACTCTTCACAGCGCGGTACCAATTCAGATTCCAAATTTATTCAATGAACTACGAAAAGCAAGTAACCAGACCAAGGAGAAGATTGTTCTCACTTTTCAAAAAATGCTCCCCCCCACTCTTTCTTTTTCTCTCGAGCGCGAACGAGCGCTTGTTCTATGCTGCGTTATTAGGGCTTGCCTGAAACCGATTGTTTGACAAGTCTGTATCACAGAACTGAATGACCCCGAGGTTTTTCTTGTGTACCCGTTCGACAGCAGCAGCAACAATCAAATTGGAAAAATGTACAGAACCGGAATAGCATAAATTGGGGAGGGGGTAGAACAGCATGGAAATGTAGCTGCAAAAACGGAAACGTAATTTAGTCCCCGTTGATAGTGATTATTTTGTGCACGCACCAGCATGAGCACACACACACACACATTTTCACATTCACATTCGTGAACACACCTGCATACAAATTACAAACACCGGAACAATGCCGTATAAGCTAGCGATAGCTTACACTAGTGTGCCTAGGCACGCGCAGTCCCATACTTGCATGTTTGTGTACGTGCTTGCTAACGTCCGCACCCATGTATTGTCACATTCGTGGGATGATCGTATGACAAGGAAGCGATGCAGTACGAACGTTACGCCTGCCAAACATCTGCCAACCGTGTGTTGAATGAGTTTCGTAGGTGCACCGTGACAGCAAGCATATACTATTAGACAGAATTTTGTGCTGGCGCGCACAAACAGGTCTGTGACGACTGGCAGGTCGGCTTGTCGAAGTTCAAACTGACCATCTGCCCACTTGTCTTCCCCACCAGGAGCAGGGGATACTGATAATGTGATGTGAATTGCGGAAGTTAATGGGTGGTGGGTAACGAGCAGAACAGAGCTGACCAACAGACACGAGGTACAAGTAGCAGGTGGCAGATAACGAAAGGACCGAGAGCGGATGTTGTTGATCTTTCTCCGAAGACCGTCTTGGGAAATGCTCATTCTATTGTGTTTTATTCTGTAGGCGACCATGCTCCCGTTCGTTCGTAGTTAGGTTGTGCTGGTAGCCTTTTCTCTTTGCAGAACACGTGCAGTACACATGCGTCAGACTTAATGGGGATGGGTACCGTAACCGCACACATCCATACAATTACGGACGCGTGCACAACGCGAGAAGACTCACTGACAGCTTCCCAATCGCACAAGTCTGTATAATTCAACGGGACCAAAAGTCATGAGCCAATTAGCTGATAACCTCGCCCTAAATGCGTCCGTTCACTCCCTGGGCCCAATTTGCAAGGGGAAAATGAAAGTCTGAATGCGAAAAACTTTGGCCCCTTCAAGAGTTTCGACAAATTTCATGAACTAGATATACGCAGCATAATTTGCGGGATTTTCCTCCATAGCGAAGAATATGAGACCAGCCAAGCTTGTCTCAGCCACACATTGGAGTGACATGAACGCGATACATGCAGAACAAAAAGAATGGCGCACAAGCAGGATCAATATATATATATATATATATATATATATATATATATATATATATATATATATATATATATATATATATATATATATATATATATATATATATATATATATATATATATATATATATATATATATATATATATATATATATATATATATATATATATATATAATGACCTAATTTGAATCGCCTGGAGTGTGAATGGATACTCTTCACTGAAGAGCCCACAACTGAATCACAACAATGACTTTTAAGTTATTCATGTGTAGGTCACTGCTAACCTAACGAACAACGGGGCTGCATGTGCAAGCGCTCATATTGATAGTAAGTAGTATGCAAACGTGTGGATCCTAGTGAACATATAACACTGGAGTGTATAAGTATGAAGACGAGTGGGCAGAGGAGTACCGGGTACGCGTACCTGATGAGCGGCAACAACCGCGAAACTGGTCGTGTGATTCCGGGGAAAATTTGTCCACACGTTTGCATACTACTTACTATCAATATGAGCGCTTGTACATGCAGCCTCGTTGTTCGTTAGGTTAGCAGTGACCTACACACGAATAACTTAAAAGTCATTGTTGTGATTCAGTTGTGGGCTCTTCAGTGAAGAGTATCCATTCACACTCCAGACGATACAAATTAGATCCTATATATATATATATATATATATATATATATATATATATATATATATATATATATATATATATATATATATATATATGCGTATATCATCGTCCTTATCATGCAGTGTTAAACAGCATGGCAAGCCCTACTGACCAATTCCTTTTTCACCATGCTGCGCGTAGAATTAGAAAGGATGAATATATAAGATGGACACGGAGTGGACCTTCACAAGTGGAAAATGGAAACCGCGCCCTAGTAGGCAACACACGGAATGCACAGTCTAACTGTACAAATGCACATTGACCAATCATTCTGACTTGACAGAAAGTGACAAGACGATCGTCACGAAGACGTAAGGCACCTAGATTTCCTAAGTTCGCTGTACATTTTCTCCTTCTTCGTTGTCAGGTCATCAGTTGACCTGCACGTGGTTTCTTCCACTCCTGAGGAGGATCGGAAAATAGGGCGCGGTACGGTAGGCGTGTGTTTGCCATACGTAACACGTGCCCTAACCAACAAAGCCTACTAAGCTGGATACGCTAAGATAAACTCCCTGAAGTGGTACACAATACTCGATTTCTGACCTCAGTATTGCTTACTCGGTCATTCCATCCAATCTTAGCGA
Organism: Fasciola hepatica; assembly: GCA_948099385.1. NCBI lineage: Eukaryota > Metazoa > Platyhelminthes > Trematoda > Plagiorchiida > Fasciolidae > Fasciola > Fasciola hepatica. The sequence goes on from CANUEZ040000027.1 coordinate 1,155,199, forward strand.
TAATACGCATGCATCGGTGGTCGAAAACCTCAAAACGATGAACATTTTCAGCACGCAGACTTCGAATCTCGCAACTGTGCAACAAAAATGAACCCACCGTGGCACAGTACACACGACCTTCCAACTTCAGCGAAATATCAGGTCGCCGCCACAAGTGCTTTAGTCTAGCGTACGCCGCTCGAGCTTTGGATATACGCGTGCTTACATCTACTATATATATGTACATAGATATACACATATTAACATATCTATACATGTAGAGAAGGACAAATCAGATGGATTTTTCTTTCCTAAAAAAGAGCTACGGAATTTTTCTGAGCCTTGAAATGAGATTATCACCTTCATCCGCGCCCACAATGTACTGGTGTGAAAATTTTTAAACCGACCGTGAATTTTGGGCAGCTGTTTGTGGTTATAAATACGAAAACAACTAATGCCAACCAGTTGTTCGTATTCACATACGACTGTTTCGGGAAATACGTAATCTGAACACCTTTCGATTCATATTTCTCCTCACTCACCGCGGTGATCAAATGATCAACACGGTGTTCCGGGTTTGAATCCTGCTTCCGCTGTTGCCGGCCACTTTCTCCAACCGGCAGCCTCTGACTGAACCCCATCCCCTTCCTGAAATACTGTACCAATGTTGTATGATATAAAGAAAACAAACAATAGAGTATTCAAGTCCGGTCATATCTCCCGCATCTCCAGACACTATAGTCCCTAAAACCCCGGTGAACATTGCCCATTTATCTTCACTTTATTTTGAAATTCATGGGACCGGTAAGGACAGAACAACGTAGCTAACCTCCGGGATGCCAACGGAGTTCGCTGTTACTGATTTACAAATATGTGATTAAAACCCAATATTCAACACCGGATTTCAGTGGTGAATACCACCTGGGGTCCCCGGACAAGTCTGAGACCTTTGAGCTTTCCTAGAACGGATAAATTTCGGCTCAGCTTTCCGAACTCCTCTTATTCTTCGAGTGTCCGAAGCTTTCTCCGGAATAGCCGAATCTCATTGCGCGTAGTTCAGGTTTCGACATAGTTTTCTCAGTGCACCCCAAAGTCACCCAAAATGTCGACCTATACCAATTACATTTCCATCAATGAACCTGAAGTCATTTCTTTTATATACCTTTGAAACACATCTGTGCTCTCACCTAGATAGTGAACTTTTCATGTCACGCCCGCACTTATCATATCTTGTGAATTCTTGTGACTCGAAACTCATCACAATCCCCACTATACGTACGTGGCCTTCTTGTTCAGTTCCCATAAACGTGAAGTATTTCCTAGAAAATGAATTTCCGACAACTGTTCATAACTTTTTTAGGCCTACTGTATTTTCCTCTCCTACCTTAGTTCCACCACCGTTTTGGGAAACACTTCGTTTGTTTGAAGAAAATTTTCCATCTTGTGTCAAAATCTGATTGTTCAGAGTATAAATACGCCCAACTCTTCAGCGATGAAGTTGATATCATTCAGTTCTTCAGATGATAATAACATTTCCCTCGAACGTAAGCATAGCAGTCATGTTCGAGGTGAGATTCCTCCACCCCCCTCCCCCCATCCGACGCGCCGTTCAGCCCCGTTCTTGCACCGTACCAAGCTGGAGACCTTGGGCCTAATTATCAAATCATTCATTACATCGACTCGAAAAGGTCTCTTCTGATTGAGAGATTACTTCGCTTACGTTCTGCCGTTGCTAACACGATCTTTAAAAGAAAATTCTAAAATTACTTTCTCAATTTCGCCTGATGTGGTCCAAGAGAGAGTCATTTTGTCACGCGAGGATAGTGGTATTGAACTTTCCATCAGGAGGAAGGTGTCACACCTTGAGTGTGCGGACGACGTAGCTTTCCTGGGTGTAAATTCCAGTAGATTGTAACATTTTCTGGACAGCTTGAACAACTGCGCAGCAATACCCAGGATGTGTCTTAACCTTCAAAGTACAATGTGAGGCTATAGGACTGGTTCAACATTAAATCTCACGGTGTTATAATGTAAACTGGGTGGAAAAATTCTGTTATCCAAGCAGTGGCATTTCACCTGGAGGTCGGATAGCGGATGAAGTGTCTTCGCGTATACAGAAGGTATATATATATATATATATATATATATATATATATATATATATATATATATATATATATATGATTACGCTGATGTACAGAAACTAAACGACTTGTCAGTTCTAATAACCTGTGGATTGCTGACCATCAAAAAGAACAATACACCGGCGAGGAGGCACAGCTCAGATGAATGTAGCCGAGTGTGAACCAACTGATATGTGCCCATCGCGGCAGTTATCAACGGTTTATTTCCCGGGAAGTATGTTTGGTCGAGTAGACGGTCACACACAAAGAGTGATTCATTGATGCGCTTTCCTGCTCATACTTAAAAGAGTCAGGTGTCGGAAAACTTGAAATGCAACTGATATATGAGTACAGGAAGTTTCGTGAAAAAATCTGACGCACTACACGAGAGCTATTTGTTGCATCGTCGATACTGTTATTATCATCAGCCACAGTAATAGTAGTAGTAGTAGTGCTGGTCACAATATCAGTCAGTCGTAAGTGCGCGAATGTGCTTGTTTTGGACGGAGCAAATGAGTGGATAGTTTAATCAATGCAAGTTAGATGGACAATATTGATTGAGTATCGACTCGAATCCCCGTGGGATTATGCCAATCTACCTTTGAACGAAGACAAAGTGAAATTTAATCGCATGGAGAGATAGCATCCTTTTTTGACATCTCTCACCGTGGGAAGAGTGGAGGACGAGTCAGTGGGGGCCGATAAATTTACAATAAATTCTTCTTAGCCTAGATAAAGTAAATGACCGAGTGAACAAAGCTGATACTTATGAAACCAATCTCAGTTCCATTCTGATCTATACTGACCTTTTTGACAAGCATGTTTTTTGGAAGTATTCACTAACAGTCACATGAACTGAAGACTAAACGAAGCCATAAAGAATTCATAAGCGAGTTTTCTACGTTTAGAAAAATCCGGTCTGGTAATTAAAAGCTAGCTTGTGTTCGGAATTAAAATGGATGATGTGATCTGTTTTCATTAGAGATAGCTGATATGACCTAGGCTTTGTTACCAGTAGACTACTCTGGGCAAATTACGTTACCTATAGTTAGTAATCCAGCCCCCCCCCCCCCCCCAAAAAAAAAAGAGACAGATTGGGTAGTAAATCAAAGTAGCACTAGATGATGAACTGTCTCACGAGAAATGGGTAAAAAGACAATAAGAGACAGACATGATTATTCTTAAAATGCGGATTTTTTCGATTATGACTGTTTCAACCTTTTTACGCAGTTAACTAGTCGGCCCGAAGAACAGAAGCTGGGAGTACGGGTTGTCAAGGTCGGTCCTCCACATTTCGTTTAGTACATGCTTGCAGACGAGTGCAATGGAAAGGGCATATCCCACAGCCCCAAAGGCACGGTGCGCTATTAGAGATAATCGGCAGCCAGACCTTGCGATTTGGAGTGCAAAACCAAGTAAGGTCGCAATAGATCAGATGCGGTAACGAGCTGGATGACAGTGGATTACCGTAATACTACGCTGCATAGCTGAAATGAATAACAAAAGCTGTAGACTAGATACCGAAAACAGCGCGTGCGCGCACACGCAAGAATGATACCATGCGTCCCGGGTTAAAGAATAATTATCCGAAGTATCCTGGAATTAAAAAAAATCGGTCTGATGCGTAATGCTTTAGGCCTAAGCACGAGTACAATGCAAGGACTGTACTGAACAAAGGTTCGCCGTGCTGCCTGAGAGAACCTTGTTCCTGTCAAACGATCCAATATCGTAACAAAACAAGTGAAATCCGAGTTGTATACCAGCATAGTTTCACAGTACCTGCCAACAGAAGGAGGAACAATGAAATCACTGTCCATGTTCAGCAACTGAGTGGGCAATTCGACTTTCGAAACTCGGTTCCCATCAATGAATATAAATACTATTGGTTTGTGTGTATCGGTTTCCCATTCATGTAGTTATGGTCAACACAGTGTAAATAAAAATGATCACTGACTGGCTGGCCGGCTGAGTGAGTAGCAAGGTTTGAATCAGAATAACAGGGACTTTTCCTATAGCAGTGCTAACCGTGGTTACACCTAACAAGTGGTATTTAAGAAGCGTCACTAAGATGGAGACGACCCTGTAAACCACTTCGTCAATGCACACAGCTGTTAGTGCGGATACACCAATGAGCCTTAGGATTTAGTGTGGATCTTGTGAAAACAACATAACGGTAGAAAAAAGTATAGAGCTCGGATTAGCATTGAGAGGATACAGCTAAACTATCATATAAACAACCTGTCAATCAAAAATTCAACCACTATGAAACAGTCACGTGTATATGCTAATTTTACAGTACAAATTGTTCGTGTGGGGGGGGGGGGAGAGATACGCCTGCGTATCTGTACATGCTAACAAACGGAACAATGATCGGAATATCGACGCGCGCCTACGTGAGTGACAATTTACCAGGAATGGGCGTAGCACGTCCGGCTCCCACCTTACTTTCCAGTCTTGTACGGCTAAAAATACACAGTGCATCACGAATGACTAGGCGGAAAACGATGAAACTCCTAGAATTCTATGTTCGCTACTTAAGATACGATACAGGACAGATGGGTGGTATGATGTGCGTACCACCTGGATGATGCGCGAGACGAAATGTATGGACGACCATGTGTCAGCTCAGTCGTTGGCTCTGAAGCGATGCCTATTGTCAGTATTCTCGTAATGTAGGCCCCCAAGTGAGAACACAGTCTTGCCTTTCAAATACGCCAGTTCACGCACGCAGTGGTACTTGTCAATCTAAACCGAGTGAGTGAACGGGATGAGCGAGAAAAACGATCGGACATGTGTCCTGTAGGTCTGCAAAACGTGTCTGAACGTTTCGTTGTTCAGGCCAAACGTAGGAGCAGACAAGCACACTCATGTACACGAAACGATTGGATTAAACAAACCCGTTTCATGATTTCTCCGTCAAGAGGCTAGTTGCTCTTCTGAACATCTATCATTAGTCAAGTGAAATGCAGATAGAATACCAGATTGCCAATCATAGTGAACGAGTGATGAGACCGGTAATTATTCTGAAGCAGAATTTAACGTCAGTGAATCACGGAGGAAAACGGTAACCTGAAGCATTAGACCTGGGATGAAAACCCGTATTTGAGAACCAATTATGCTTGACTTGGTCAGCCGAAAATTGAGCCGAAACCTATGATACGACTCTCACTGTTACATGAACTTGTAGTGATGTAAGATCCAGGTTCGCTGAGTCAAAGAGTAACATGGTAACTTGCTTTGTAATAGCAGGAAAACGGGTAACGAGATTTTGGATTGCAAAATTGTCTTGAGAAAAGTTAACCACGGTAACGGAAATGTCGGCTAATTACAACTTTTTCACATACAACACAACGTTATTCACAGTACATATTTCTCGTTTGACACGCCACATGCCGCACTGTTTTTCCGATACATCCCGAATCTCTTTCTTTCCTGACACACTAAAAGGTGAAATCCATTCATAAACTGCAGCAACCACGACAGATACAATCACCAACTTTCGGAAAATTTCCAACAGCATGTCTTGCTATCCAAGATCGTCAGTAACAAACGGAACACGACAAATCTCAGAAATTCGGTTCAACCTTGCTCCTGACGGAGACTACTTACTATCAATAAAAGCGCTCGCACTTGGAGCCTTGTTGTTCGTTGGATTAGCAGCAACCCAGACACGAATGACTAACAGCAATCACAGTTGTTATTCATTTGTGAACTTTCCAACGAATGGTGCCCAGTCACACTCCCGAAGCACCAAATACGATACTTGTGACCAGTATACCAACGGAGTGTACAAGTATGAAGATGAGTAGGCAGAAGGGTGCCGCGTACGCATACCTGATGAGAGGCAAAAACCGCGAAACCGGTCGTGTGCTTCCGGGAACGTTTTGTCCACCCATTTGTACGCAGCTTACTAATATATATATATATATATATATATATATATATATATATATATAAAGTCGATAGTGGGTAGTACGTAAACATGTGGACAGAATTTCCCCGGAAGCACACGACCGGTTGGGGCACGTGTTATGTATGGCAAACACACGCCTACCGTACCGTGTCCTATTTTCCGTTCCTCCACAGAAGTGGCAGAAACCACGCGCAGGTCAACTGATGACCTGGCAGTGAGGAATGAGAATAATGTACAGCGAACTTAGGAAATGTAGGCGCCTCACGTCTTTGTGGTTGGGGTCCAAAAGATCCGTCAATCAGCTGGCTGGAGACACTGAAGGATATGGCAGTGAATCATGAACAGTGACAATCGTGTTGTCACTTCCTATCAAGTCAGAATGATTGGTCAATGTGCATTTGTACAGTTAGACTGTGTACTTCGTGTGTTGCCTACTAAGGCGCGGTTTCCATTTCTTATATATTCATCCTTTCTAATTCTAAGAGCAACGTGGTGAAAAAGGAAGTGGTCAGTAGGGCATGCCATGCTGTTTAACAATGCATGATGAGGACGATGATATATATATATATATATATATATATATATATATATATATATATATATATAATGTGACAGACGAGGTGAAGAGAGACGCAGTTGACAGGCAAGCACACGTAAAAAGCATACCAGAAACCTCAGTATCGGTACAATGATTTGGAGGCCAGTACATTCTAGCAACCTCTCCAATCGGGCGAGCACGTCCACTTCGACCACTAAATAGACGCTTTTCCTGTGTTTCCTGTTCTCGACAAACGATCATTTACCATCTGTCACCCTATAGCGGCAGCAGACTATCTAAATGAGCCTAATGAACGGATGAATCAAGAGACAAGTAAATTATATGCGTCATTAGTGAATAAGGGGAAGTGATTAAATGGGTGCACACTTCCGATTCAGTCTCGGATTATGCCTGTATTAAACTCCGATACCCAACTAGTCAGCTTTCACAAGTGAGAGCACGGTTAGGCTGATGAGTGCGATCAGAGAATCGAGAATGAATATGAGTTAGAAAATGCATCAACCCGCCTTAGTGAATACCCGTTGCGACAACGATCTGGCGTCAGTTACTGACCACACATGACACGTCTCCTTGTTGACTTGCCCGTACACACTTATCGCAAGCCGAGAGTTCATGAGTTATAGATATGAAAACCAAGTTTCGAGCGCTAGCGGAGTCCCGTCTAGCCATGCAATAGACAACGACCAGCGCACATCGGTTGACACAAAATGTCAAACAGACTTCAGAGTATTTGTCACCATACGATTCAACTCATCAGCCACAAATCAATCTCAAACCGAAGGTATAACGGGACTGTGTGCATGATGATGACCCAAACGCTTAAATAATACTCAAGGTCACGTGTTGTATCGAACTCATTGATCCATGTAAATAAGTTGTACCACACATTAGCCTTCTATTATTATGTACCAAAGAGTGGGGTCACCTGCACTGATCAATGCGCTGCCAATTGACAAGCTGCAAAATAGGACAATGAAGTGGCGAGGGTCGAAAAAAAATAGTGAAACAAAGCTGTGCTTGTCTCAACGAATCGTCTGAGTGGGAGGTGCCATGTCAGAATTGTCACAAAAGATGACCTATTGGAAACTCGAGTGCACTTCTCAGACTGAAAGTAGGTCTACACGTCGCACATGAACAGACGAATACACTCTCGTACAATACCGTTTGGGTCACCTATTCAAAAGAGATTTTCGTTAGTCGATCAAATCCTCGACCCCTCTCTCCTTAAAGATAGTAAAAAGCTATCGCTTTACTATAAAAGGAAGCTTGAAGCTCAAGTCCCACTTTAAAGCAAAAATCATTCGACAGAAACAGCGAAAGGCCTCATACACAGCATTGCGTAATAAACAAAGATTTTTCGAGGTTAATGATCGTGTGTGTGTATGCGGTTCGATTCAGGTAACAGAATGCACAGACGATATCGCCCGAATCTTTATGAAGCCCGACCTATTAAAACTTTCATGAATCTCAGTGTCCTAATTTTCGATTTTCCCCGTTATTGCAGTAGGCTATTACGACTATAGGACGTACTGGTTTCATTTAACTCATGCCTAGGCGTGGGATGGAGAAATTCTCCCAAAGTAGACTAGAAGAGCAGTCATATTATTTCAATTCGAGGGGCGATTGCATTTAAGATCGTAGGTACGAGTCCAAAAACGCTGTACGATAAGACGTTATCAAGGTTCTCGGATAAATCAGTTCATTTAATTGGAACTGATCTAAATGTTTAGAAAATTAACCCCAGCGGGATTCGGACGTACGCATAGACGCCACCCACCTTGTGGCACAGCGTGTTTTCTATCGCTTGACGTGCGGGGTCATACAGAAGAGCTCAAGAATTTTCGCAAATGCATCATACAACTTAACTGATTAAATCACATTAGCATAAGGCATCTGCCACAGTGAATTATTTCGAAATTCGACTACCTACAGCAGGATTTCCTATGAACCAACCAGTGCCCACCAGCTAACTGCACGAGCATGCTTGGTCATGAATTGCTCCTTGGCCGATTTAACAAAAGCTGAATTGATCCAAATGTTAGACGACACTGACCACAGCGGGGTTCAAACCCATATATGATCACCATCCACGCTTTACTATAGCAGATGCTCTATCAGCTAAGCTACGAGGCCCCGCCAGGGTCCTCTAACTTCTCGCAGATGAATCAACCTCATTGTTCTTTAATCCTAAATGTACGGTTAAAAACACCGTAAATTTCGACTGAACATTCTTCAACTAAATGGAGTTGGAGACTCATGATATGACTGTTGAGTATTTCTACTCAAAACCTCTAAATGGTTATGCTGTCTATTGCACTGGATAGGATAGATTGCAATGAACGACACGTATAATAATACTGATGGACGATACAGTCACGATAGGTCAAATTAACATTTTGAGACAAAACCTGATAGCTACTTATATAAGGGCAAAAGTGAAATGACTAAGCTACCTTGCAGAGCTTAAAGGTGAAGCGTGGAAACCTTGTCTGATCAGAATGCCGTGTTACACTTATTTGCACACACACACACACACACACACACACACACACACACACACACACACACACACAACTGTACCGTGGATGTTACAGGTAGTCTGTTCATTATCCCAACGTCTGGTTACTATCGCAAAGGTGTAGCGCTTGTCACAGATCACACCGATCACCACCTTGGGTGGGCCTTAAAACTTGCTAACCGGTCAGCCAGATTTCCATTTAGTTCGACAAATGTGTATGGTCTGACCCGCACAGAAAGAAAACTGTATGGATGAACAAGAGAAAAAAGAAGCAATAAGCAATAAGAATCAGCGGAGTTGACATCAGTCTTTCCCTAGGATAAAAATTATCCGCGGACTGATTTAGCGCAGACTAAGTGGAGTTGGTGACAATATCATATCAGCGCCACACAGCAATGACTACTACTACTACCTCATGCGTATTGTCCCGTGGGGCACAACGGATTCAAACTCATTACATAAACGCGCAGTCTCGTTTATTTACGGTCTTGACGGCAGAACACGACTAAAGATAATTCTTCCAAACAACTCAGACACTGATTCAGATGGGTGTGTGTGTGTGTGTGTGTGTGTGTGTGTGTGTGTGTGTGTGTGACAGACAGAGAGAGAGAGGGGAAAAAAGCGTGCAATTACACAAAGAGGGCGAGAGATGGCGCTAGGGCGATTCTGTTCCGTTTTGTCACATATCGCATACCGGATGGATGACGACGAATTCCATGTTGAAAACCGATGTAAGCTGGCTTGAAAAATGAATAATCCGAATGAATGAACTCACGAGTTTCGTCGGATTTTGCCTGCTTGTGTCACCCACAACCCATCTTGCGTGTTCCATGAGCCCGCTTCAACACACAGCACACGCCAATATGCCCGTCTTTGCCCTCTAATGCTCACGCTTACTCAGAGCAAAATCGGACGGTGGAGGTTGGGATTAACTTGAATCGATCGGCTTTTCCGGGCTATTGCGGCCTGGAAGACTCAGAGTAGACGGGTGTCTACTCTGCCCTCGTCAATAAAATCATGCCATGACTAGCGTTCAATCCCGTATCAGCAAGGGGAAACCGGATGGCCCTATCACAACTTCACTGTCGTCGAATAAAAGGGTCAGGCACAAGGATTGGTTCGATAACTATCACTGCGGAAAAGGATACCTGATCGACTCACTTGGTAAAACTCCTCCGTTTGCCACTCCGGTCGAAGCTGCTGCCCCGGCTGATGAAGATACTGCCTCCGTGGTTCGACACGCATTCCACAAGCTGCATTGGACCAGACAGTGAAAAAAGAAAAGAGCTCTAGTTCCCCAATCAGTCATGATGTGAATCATTCCCTGACCAGCTGGGAATCGGGAAGGACTGAACTGGAAGGGGCCAACTGCAAAGCCAGACGGTGTCAATTCAACACAACTCTAGCTGATGTGTTTCACGCTGCAAAATGAACGAAAACATCAAGAGAAATGGCACAGTTATTTTGTGTTGAGGGAGCGACATAGTACAAAACCTTCGGAATGACTATTCCAGAAATCTGTATATTTTCAGCACTAACTAAGTACAAGGGAGGGCAACCGAATCAACTGCGAGCGCAGATATTCTCTGCCACTCCACACAACTGGTGAGAGTGAAGAAATCGAGAGCTGAGCCATCAAGTTCCTGAACTCCCTCCTGATAATGTTTGACTTTACTTGTTTATCAGTAATACAAACCAATTCTAACGAGACTTTTTGACGGGAATACAATTTAGTACATAAATGTCAAAAGTTAGCTATGCACAACTGGATAATTACTTCCAAACGGGAGCGATATACACACAGGAATCCATTTAGTCAGCCAGCTTGCCTCGTCAAATGAGCGTTCCCCAAACCAGTCTATCAGTCACGAACACGAGATTCAAATTCATGCATCGGAAAATCGTCTACGGTAGATAAATGGCCTCCAAATAATAATGAAATGTGATCAATAGATTCGACCAAAGTGAAACAATCCAAAATTCACACCATCCATTATTGAGGCCAGATGCACAGTTTTGATGGAATCTTTTTCCATCGCTCGCTCGCCTGCCTATCATGCCCACTTTGTAAACAAAACACAGCGTACTCAATGGACAGAGAGCACAATGGTGTTGTACATACATGTTCACCCAACAGAGGACAGATGCGAAGGGTGTGTTGGTATGTGTGAACACGGGCACCGGAACACGCTCACATTAGAACGAATTTAAGCGCTCTCTTGTTGACTGCGAGGTGTTCAGGGGTGCTCAACCAGAAAAATCGTCCAACCATGCGGGCTGATTGACACGGGAACAGAAAGTCAATACAACAGACGCACAGCAACTCCAAAAGAATGAACTCGTGCACAGATAGGCAGACGGATGGAGAAACAGAAGGACAAATGGACGGACGCGTACCGACGCAAACACCGACGACAGAACAGAAGTGGACATAACGTCACTATGAATGGTCACGTGGTCAATTTGACGGCGAGGTTATTAGGCCTTAATCATTACATTAACCTACCACACTTGAGATCAAATAAAATAAAGACAGTGATGATTAGGGGAACAGTCCAGTGAAACCTAACAACTGATTGGTCCCAAAACCTACTGTTCTCAGATAATACAAGAATTTCGTTTAATCAGTTAGTGATATACGCATTCGGTGGTAGCGATTTGAATCAACCAACAGATGTACGGATGGATATGCTTCTTCATTATACTCCGATTATTATGCACAAGAAAAATAGTGCCACAAATCTGAGACTGAATATCGGTTGATTAGGCCTGCGTTCTTCCAAGCAGTTCATTTCCTATCTCGTTTGTGGGTGATTACAATTACTCGATTAGTAGTAGGTATTGTGGTTTAGAATATGTGAAGGGCGGAGCTATTACGGCAACTATGTTGGAGAGTGAATAACTTTGAAGATACGACGTTAGCCGCAATCTATCATCAATTCCAGTACGTGAGATAATATTCATCATTTAGACAGATGGCCTCAGTAATTCAGATCCTCATCTACGCCAGTCTGTCGCCATCTCTGGAAGTTACACTCGTGTATGCCTTGATGATTGGAAAGTTGTCACCCGCTGATTGCTAAGGGATAACAGATGTAGAAAGTATCATTATCTCATTTAACAGGTGATATGTGAACTACACGTTCTACGGGGGAAAATCGCCAGGCTCGTGTTTGATTTATCTCTTGTAGCACTTCGAAGAAACATTCAGAACCTATTGCTCGCAATATCATCTCCGTCACTTGTCATAAAATGAGTCTAGCCAAGGGGGAGTGTACATGATTGATCAACTTATTGTTTCGTAATTTTCACGAAATGGTAGCAACAGTCTGACTGTGTGGCGAATGATATGGCTCATACACGTAGTAACGAATGCCAACAATGATCTCTTAAGAGATCAGTACAAATCAATCCCATTTTGATAAAAGCGATGGCGGTCAAACGGTCATCATGGTAGACTTTAAATCCTTCTCTCCCGGGCTCGAATCATTCTTCCGTCGTCCCCGGTCACTTTCCCCTAGTTGACCACAATTTCGTTCATTAAACACTGTACCATTGTTACACAATAAAAATATAAGTTCTTGCCATCGATAGAATATACTGATCCTATCTAAGCGACACACACCACAAGATAATGAACTAATTTAACAAACGTTCAGTAGAATAAACATTTTTTAGAATTTTTTTCCATGTAACATCATGGTACATAGTGCTGAAGTCTAGTCTTGCCACTTAGTGACTCGATACACAATATCCTCTACATCATCAGTCACGCACCTATGAAACCCTCTTGAAAGGTGACTTTTACCGATAGCAAGCAAAAAAAACAGATTTATCTCGCTAATCACTGGCTTTAGGGTCTCAAGTCTATGGTGTTCAAGTGTCACCCAGAGATCACGGAAATCTAGATGGAATACTCACCCTGATATGGCGATCCAATCGCAGAAATCGACTGTCAACAGCTTCGCTGATGATAATTAAAAAGAAGGTTTTCTGCGTAGACACGTTCCGTTAGCTTCTGCACGACCAGACTCGTTACAACAAGTGTTTTATCCCACGGTCAGAAAAACAACTCCCGTTTGGCAACTCCTTCTTCCATTTCCGGTGACCTAGATATGCTAATGTATTGCCAGGTTACATATATATATATATATATATATATATATATATATATATATATATATATATAACCGTAATCAAATTACGGCTAAACACAACAAAAAAACCGCCAACAACGGTGTGTGTTTGTGAAGAGTCAGGAGTGGATTCTTTTCTGTAAAAGTGGTTAATCCAATGAAGATGCTGCTCCAAAACTTCTCCCAACAGCCTCAGTAGGGCACAGTGGCGAGACAGATGTTACTCTTTCAGGAGCCATCAAGACTAAACCGATAGAGTCAGTCAACAGAATTGGAACTACGGCCGAAATTATTATCATCAAGGGCCCAGGTAAATCTATCAGTGAAGGTATATTATCTACAACATCAATCACAGTGCGTCCATGGTCTTTAACGGCAATTGTTGAACGTTGTTACAGAATGAATGAAATTTCCTGCTACATATATTTATAAAATGAATGAACGGAATATGGAAAGACCCGATTTTTAAACCTTCGTGCTTAGGCGTGAGCACAATGTAAAGAGCAGACGCCATGATCACATGAATTCACTGCACCGTTATGAACGACAGGTGAAAACACGACGGTTAAGCTTGGACTGGAATGTCACATAGAATCCTAGTAGGCCATGTGGTTGTAAAGAGTTGAATAACAGCCGAGTGTTATCCACCACCATTTGTAATTTCGCTTCATTTCATTAGCGTACCAATTTATTTCACAGGACTTTGTCTGAAAGAAATACTACCCATATTTCCCTGGAACAACTCTATTAACCGTGTTTCATTCCTTATCAATGTTGTGATCAGTTGTGCTGTGTAACCTTGATAAAAGAGAATATATTCTAATAATTCGAAAGCGAGTTGGAAAGAAATATCCGTGCCTCCAATTAAGTTCTGTTTACCATAGGGCATATACGGTTCAGGATATTTACACTGATGACCAATCGCCTTTTTCCGCGTGTGGCCGGAAAAATCTGATCTTGTGTTACTAACCACATTTGACAGAACAGAGCAGAGAAAAACATGCGGAGATGAGTCGGTTGTATGAATGTATTTGGGCCAGACAGCAATCAAATTCCGTTAACGTTTCCCGGATCTAATTTCGAATCAATCATTTAATCAACCACTGTCGTGAATAATCTTCACTCCCTCCCAAAAACAGAAGCAACAGCAAATTTTTCGAATACATCCACTCCAACGGATGAATTTTCACGACTTCCACAATCACAATTTGCATGTTTGAAAAGTTATTTTCAGATGGGTTATGATTCACGGCTTGTGCAAATTAAAAACCAAAACACTTTGTTCATTCTTATTCCGAGCTCTGAGATTCACGAAGCAGAAACAAGACAAAATACTAGACTAAACTGTAGGGTTGTTACGCAAAAATCCACACTTCAGACTCTTTGTCCCCCCTCTCTCTCTCTCTCTCGCTGACAGGTAAAACACCCCCATATTCATTTTTGCGCATAAGTAGTATATATATATATATATATATATATATATATATATATATATATATATATATATATTAACCACAATGTTCCGCTGCCCAATTGTGGGGAACCGGCAAGCACAGAGAATCGAGTTGCAGAATCACGTAAGACCATATCTAACAGATCAGGGTTGGTTACAATCGGGACTACTACAACGAAGGGTTGTCTACGAAAACAAAGTTGTCTGCTGGTGGCTGGATTTGACACTCGTCCCTCAGAATTGGTAGTTTGCAAATGTACACTACTAGAGCACCACTGGGCACTGTATAAATCCATGTAGAAGGAGAACTGGAGACGTATTAGTCACTTGCTTGTCGTGCAGTGGTTGTTTTATTGTCCCTATTCTACCTCTATTATTTTGAAATTTTTCCCCCCAGCTTGCCTGGACAACTCCTGTTCTCATTATCTTTCAACGCCAGTCCCGAAAACGTAGGCATTCAGTCATCTTTATCAGGTTTCTGCCCTCTAGACGTTGGCCTCAACCTTTCAGTCTTCTCCATTTCCCGGACCGTTAACTTTTGGAACACCCTTTTCCTGTCGCCCTAATCAACCGCAGCGTTTCACTTTTCAAAAGCATGATAAAAAAAAAACTGTTATTGACGCGGAATTTTCCCACAAACTCCTCTCAAAGTGTGGTTCCCAACGATGGGGGTTGCTTCTTCTATTGTAATTCACTTCGAGTGTAACAAAACAAAAAAATAGAATCACTGTTTTCACAGTCCCTAGGTATTCTGCTTTCTGTTCACATAAATAATCTGAGTAAATCCAACAAATAATCAACTACAAACGACCGACATTATCACAAAAGGAGATGCGTGGGTTATATTAATTTATCTGGATACCGCAGATCCATTGCTAAACCGATGGTGCTTTAGTTCAACCGTGTTACAAATCAGATTTGAATGTAAACCTGAAATTAAGATGTATTCACGCTGCCGAAGGTATCTGTCGAGAATCGCAAAACAACTCAATACTTTCCAGATCATCCCCAGTAATCAGTGAAAACCAATTTGCTATTTCGATTGTTAAATGATTATGATTTAGGCTGAGAAGTCTGCCTTTTGGAGTGGTGCTAAATGGTTTCCAGGATCAGAACAGCTTTTCAAAAATTCTGTGAAATTGCTGATCGCTGCTGTTCATCAAAGAGTGATTTCTACACATATTTCCTCAGAATGTGAATAACTTCACCGATTGGTTAGAATTATCGCTGTCTGTCGAGTAAATTCAGGATTAGTTTTCAGTCCGAAAGATTACAAGTGGAAAAGAACAGAACGGTATGAAACTTTCTGCCCGTGGTCGTCGTTCACAGTTTATGCTTCTCTGTGCTGCAAATAAATCAATAAAAATAGCCCGAGCTGAATATGGACGGCGAACAGAAAACGCTATGGAATACAGAGGTATAAGTAAATGCATCCATATATTGCCTTGAGCGCAGTTCTATCTCTTATGTTTAGTGAATCACAGACACATACATACAGTGATCTGTTCGACGATACTCTCGAACTACGAGAGGTCAGCAAAGAGTAGTCACAACGACGGAGAGTGTGGTTTGTAGTGTTTTGAGTACGATTCACTTATTAAATAATTAATTCAAGGGGATGGTTTAACTCGGAAATTAGTGTGTTGCAGTATTTCCATACCATAACTGCATACGTAAATCATCATCGATAACCTACTACATAGAACACAGACGTGATAGGACACGAAACGATTCGAAAAAGACGCATACGTTTTCTATAGCGTAGACTCTTGCAACATAAACGACGCTGGTCACGACTCTGGAGGATCGAAGGAAGCTATTATCCTCAATGACAACATTCTGATCACCGGATGCCAGTCTACGTTAATCTGCTGTCTTCCGGCGGCTTGCCACGCCTGACCTATTGGGACCTTGGGTGGTTCTCCACTCCAAGTCTCGGAGTCTAGTTGCCGGTTATCCCTAACAGAACTGTGAGTCTTTCTGGCTATGGGGTATCCCCCATCCATTGCACTCATGCGCAAGCATGCATTTAAAAAAAACATTGTGGATTGGTTTCCAAGATCTGTTTTACTGCAGTATATAGCTATGAGATCTGAACAAGTGCTGTACAACCGAAATTGCTATTAAAAGCTATTGGTGACTTTTAGGCCAGAGGTGTTGGGCAATAATCTGCACTTGTTGACATTTTCATCACTAGCCACAGGAAAATCAGTGCAAACAATCATACGAACATTCGGGTTTTCTTCCTTTTCTTTTAACTGAGCTACCGAATAAATCTGGCCGACTAATATATTTGCACTGACAAGAAATGCTAGCCCAAAATTTTCCAAAGAAGAACATATTAGGAATTTCTGTCAGGGTGACATGACAATAAACGGTGTCAACCCAGAATTGTCAGAGTTTCACAACCAAACAAACGGTCCATATGATATTTGCCTAACCAGTCATATTCCACTAATCTGGTTCAAGAAAGTGATGAAATTAGTAGTCATTAAGGTACGGAGTCAGAATTGGTGTGTCTGTATCCGAAAACAGTAGTCACTGCCTAGGGGAAAAAACGAGAAACACAGAAGTGTCTATGTCAATTATTGTGGTCAACGTCAACCAAAGTACGGCATGCTTTTGTGAAAGATGCAAATCCGGGAGCTTGCCGGTCCCACACGCACGCACACACATACACAGATGTGGCACAGGAAATATAAACGGGAAGATTAACTACTAAAAGTCTCACAGATTCTCCCCTGAGACAAGAGTCTCGGTGCAAACCGAACAACGAAACCCTATTTTATCAAGACAGATACGAACACAATGTTTTATTCGAACTGGCCTAACAAACCATTGGTGTATCTAAACAGTGGTTTCTATTCTCATACACACTTCGAGCATAATGCTCATCTGGGTTTGTGATCCAGTTTTATTTAAAATCAAGCGATGTGTGCAAAAAAAACCCTATCATCTCAGGCAATTTATAAACAGCATGACTCAAAAAGATCGTAGGACAATGTGAGTAAAAGTGATCTACGCGTGTCATGTCAAAGGGACAGCTTAGTGAATCCCAGGAAAGAGACCAATCAGAATGAGGCTCGTTGAGAACGTGGACAATCTAAACCTAACTGATCTCATTACAGGATATTGGAATAGAAACATGTCCCTTTATGACAGCTCGTTGTCAAAGCCGTTCGCTTTATCTGATGTGAAATGAAGGGATCGGCATGATAACGGATACCGTAATAGTCAATATTAAAATGACTGTCTACAGGAGACGAATTGTTACTCAGCCTACTTGCTTTTCCGAGTATTCAATCAATAGAATAGTCCACGTGAACGGTCAGTAGTAGTGGAAGCACGTGTGCCTTCACGATGGGCATTACCAATATATTTCCTAGTACGTGTCAGTCGTGCGGAGTGAATCGGAAAGATCGGAAATGGTTGGTGAGGCCTGTGCTGCAAAT
Organism: Fasciola hepatica; assembly: GCA_948099385.1. Lineage (NCBI taxonomy): Eukaryota > Metazoa > Platyhelminthes > Trematoda > Plagiorchiida > Fasciolidae > Fasciola > Fasciola hepatica. Next base: position 1,173,332 of record CANUEZ040000027.1, read on the forward strand.
TCCTCTGCCCCTCAGGATGGGGATATTTTCAGAACTGATGTTTGCAGGGCACAGAAAAAAATCAGCTGACAGCCGGACAACTACACTGCTTTCTTTAAAATAGACAGGCCGCTTCGTCCTCTTTGATATCCGTATTGTTTTTGTTGGATGTAAATCCAATGTTTATTGATGCAATGATGAGAATTCTTGTCTGCCCGTCCCCGGGAGGACTATGCGTAACCGCGAACGACAGTGATTAATGAGGGCAAGGCCAGCCGGTCAGTTGGCGAGCTAATGAAATCACTAGCAACTAGGACTGAGATGGCCGGCCATACGACAATGCGGAAGGCGACACAACAAATGGTACCACGATGTTGACAGCCGAATGCGCTATAGAGTTCAATAACATGAGCAAGCCAAAGGTTGGAGCAAATTTGCGCGCATACGCACACATTAGCGAAGAAACAGACACTTCCTTATGAATGAACGAATGAATGATGATTATGATAAAGACGGAGATGATGGCCGTGATCCTTATCACATAAATGGACCAATTACACACGTGATCAAGTCAAATGGTCCCGCAGATTAGAGATCCTGACAGATGCCAAGATGAACAGCAGAAAACGTTGATCTTGATGCTTTGGTTTTTGTGTACCTCGATACACGTTGTAGAACACACTCACACGAAAAGATGTGCGTGATTATACCCGTACACAAGGTACACGCAAATTTCAATAACACTTGGAAAAATGACAACCAACGAGTTCTACCATGCGTAATCTCTTGGTTTTCTAGGTTTGTAAACACGCTAACGTGAAAACGCATACGCCTGTCCGTTTGTTTGTCTAGTGGTTCTGTCCGTTATTCTGTGTAGGTACGCACACAACAACATTCTATGCGTATCGGAGTCGGCCAATCCGTCACGTAGGCACGCCGGCAAGCTGTCTATCAGCAATTCGGTGAGTTAGGTTGTATATACTAGGAAGTAAGCGCGGTAGTAAGAGTGCAGTCATGCGTGCACGTTGGGAAAAACCTCCTCGGTCAGGTTTGCGTGTGATTTGCCCTGCTCCGACCAATCACACGAGCGCATGGAGGATGGGTGGGCAGGTGGGCGAATAGGTTATCGGATTTCACCCTTACACCTACCGTGGCTGTTGTTTCCGTTTTCTCAAGTAGCTAACCAACAGCACAGTTGAACTCCGCGGAGCACTCGGACCAATCGCAAAGACTATAGGTCTAGGATTACGGCCTGTCAACCGCTGTCGCGAAGAATCCACCGGTTTCATTGCAATCACCCTACACAGTGTCACCAATAACTGGCACAGAGATAAGAAATAAACAGCTCCCCAATTGCATGTTTCTGCTCTCTTGCGACGCTCAGGGTTTGGATAGTCTGACTGCCTTACGAGGACCGATATGCGGCTCCGATTGTGTGCACACTCAAATATGGGAAAGACAATCCATTACATGCGTTTAGGGTTCTTCTTAATACACTTGTGGAAGACAGTCGAATCCACACCAGTTCCCATCAGATTTTGAACCCAGACATCGAACTGAAGTATACAATAACACCATTTTCGGTGTGTTAATCGAGTTCGACAAAATGGTTTCGCGTGATACCGTTCACACATTTATCTTCGTCAGTTAAAAAGGCAGACCGAATTCAAACTAGTCAATATACAACAGACGAACTCCTAGTCTCTACACTCCTTATATCGGAACAAAACATACATTGCGTTACGGAAATGTTCGCTTTTCAGCGAAGTGAACATATCAGTGGTGTTTGAGCGCTATACGTACTCGGGTAATATGTCGTCATCTCAGCTTGAACCTCAAACCGCCGGTCAAATGTTCGTTACCACGCCTGACCAATTTGGATCTCATGCGGTCCCCGCAGTCAAGGTTGTTAGTGGCCGTATGCAGTAAAGTTTGCTACCAGGTTTGGGGCGTTCCCATGCCCATCAAACACCAAGTCATAATCGTCACATGCAGGATAGCAGGCTGCATATGATATAATACTATTCGAAATAACAGTCAGAACAGTAAAGAACTTCAAAGGTATTCAAGAAGGTACTATAATCAGCAAGTCACCTGCGTTATCATGCCCTCATAATTTGCAGCTTATCAAAGAAAGCCTGAGAAGTACACACACATACACACTGTTGGGCTATCAAGTTCGAACGGCTGTGAATCATCAGTAGTGCATATTATTTATCAACTAATTTTTGTGGTGGTTGGAAACTGGCATACGAGGCTCAAAGGTCCCATCAGTTCGGCCAAGCTACGCCTTACGATAACCCCTTTCAGCTGAAACAGAACACTAAAGGCAACGAAGAGAAATAATCTCGTGGGGCAATTTACTGGCAAACTTCACGATGAGAGGTTTAATCAAAAATAGGTGGGGGGAGGGGTATTGAAAACCGAGGAAACTTGACGAATTTTCCTGATTGCTGGGAAAATGAAGAACAGTTAGACACTGGGTCTAAATAACTGTATTTAATCTAACCTATTTTGACAGGAAAAACAAACCAATATCATTCGCGCGTTTTTAGTGGCAACTACTCTGAATTTAGCCTAATTTCTTATGCTTGCATGTGTGCCGTGGAAAGGGCAACCTCCATGCACTCAATGAGCCATCGCAATATTCGGAAGAGATGCAAGCCGTGACCCGTAGACTTGGAACGGAGAACTATATAGTTCCTAATAGATCAGTTGACTTAAGGGACCGGGAGATAGCGGATTGCCGTTTCTTTTTATCACTTGCTTGAGCATGAGTGCAATGGAAGGGTATTTACCCCACAAACCCGAAGGTCTACTGCACTATTAGGGATAGCTGGCAACCAGACTACGAGGTTTGGAGTGGAGAACCACATAAATTCTCAATCGTTTAGCTGTGAAAACGAGCTGGACGGCGGTGGATTACTGTCTACCTCCAAAGTGACCGGTGATGGCGAGAGCTCGAACCTCGAGCCTGAGAGTCGGTAAGTAATGCTCAAAACCACTCGACCATCACCCGTCACTCTATGAGTTGAACTAACGGGCCATATCAATGGATCCGGACTCTTCGCAAATGGCAAATTGTTGATCAATCAATAAAATTGACAACTTTTGCCACCTGGAATAAATCAAGCCTACAAAACCAAATTAATAATCAATAATTAATGAAAATCTTCGCAACTTTAATACGGGCTCATCACCTCTTTCTTTTGGGAGCCTCAACAAACGACTGAGTTGCTGCTGAAGGTCCCAAACTGAATCTCGGTAGCAAGGCTTCCAGACGGTATGATCAAGGTAAACGGTAAAACCGTCAGCATCATCAGGTGAGTTTCACGAGGATTATTAGGTAGTTGCCAGCATGTACATTTGTAGAAACCTTATCAAAAATTGACCACAAGGAAGACAGTCAGGCACATTTAAATTACGTAAGATTGTTGAAAGTTGAATGGATTGAAATAAATTGCGTAAACAGTACAATTCAGTAGCACAATGTACCCATAAAACATGTGAGTCACGTAGTTCTTAACTGAACAAATACCACTCCCTTACCAGTACATTATTATTCGTACGGATGAAGTAGCAACCAATTATCATCAATTTTTATCGAGATGATTATTAGTATCATTGCTCAAGGTTACTATCCCCGATCGTTTAAAGTCAGTTCTGTGACAACGAATGAGGTCATTGCCCTTATCTCATTAAATACTGCCATGTGGTACCTACATCTACTCAGACCGTTCCGAAGTCATCAGTTTCCCAGTAGTATCGGTTTCTGTGTGATAATTATATCGACAAGAATATAACTTCTACAATCATTGTCTTCATAACCAATGACTGATTCAGGAGGTCAAATGAGAACAAGTTCGTCGTCCCCAGGATTTGCTCTTTAAGGCGGGGTTATTATCCCGCAGAGCTGAGCCGCGTGATCCAGTGAAACAAACAGCTGGCTTGAAATAAATGTTCCGTTTGAATCCCCATTTATTGTGCGCGCTGGATTTTACGTAGTGCTGTACTTTCACGGACCATATCGTTAACAAGTGCGAGCATACATCTGCGGAGAAATATATCGTAAAATTACATTTGAAATCAGACTGCCGATAGACTAAGTAACCTTGATTTGCACAAGATTAAGAGCTTTACCGAAAGTTACCCCTTTGACAATTTACGACGAGCACAGCTACGCCATTCAGTGAAAGCAGTTCTGTTTGTCTTAGTTTTGCAAATTTTACGAAGTAAAACATAAATCCGTAAACGTTACATTTATGGACTGTTTGTTTTCTCTCTTTTATTACGCTGTCTGGTGGGTAGTTTGTAACTTGTTTGGGGGAAACGAGGACATGAGATAACCGTTCAACGTTGCGTAAAAAATTTGAAGAAAAGGTTAAAACCGTGTTACAGTAAACTGTCTCAAAGAAAAGATGATCGGTCGATACAACTAACCCTCACCGGTCGATTCAGCACGCCTAGTGGGTTGTAGTGTTGTCATAGTGTAAAGAAGCTGATCGAATCCAGCTGTATACACTTCTAAAGGTGATTGGCTGCCAGAAAGAATATACGCTGGTGAGCCGATTGTCCGGACATGCTCACCTTAACTCCCTCTTCCTCTTATACACATAGACACCAGTAATTGGTAAGAGAACTTCCAAGGGATAACAAATTAACTGGTTTTGATTTTTAAAATGATCTAGGTTATATGACAGTGGGAATTGGATCCACGGTGTCATGATAGCCAGATCACGTGGTGCAGACGGCCACCGGTTAGGGAATAAGTCAACGGTTGGACGCAGAAGTATTGGTCTCTTGAGGGAGCAGAAATCGTGGCAACGGTGTTAAAACAAGAGCAATGAAGCACCAGTTCACCGGTGGGCTATCCATAGAGTTTGAATATGTGCGTGACAGTATCGGCTTGTACTGGACCCAATGAAGGAAGGATAAACGGCGTAACCTCGCCGTACTCTTTGTGGAAGTATCCCATCGTAGCGCATTTGTGAACTGAATGGCGGGATACTATGTAACCAAAGCATGACGCATACTGAATAGTAATCCATGGAAGCACCTAATGCAGGTCAGAAAAGAGTGTGATAACTTTTATTTTATCTAGCGAACATGAAGAGAATGGGTCTTTTCAGAGGAAATCGGTGTAATCTCACGCTACAGCTTTCATTTCAGCCACACAACGTTCTTACTCAAATCTGATCAATGGGCGACCCTGCAATGGCAGGACTGGGGCTGGAGGTACCGACCAAAAACAGAGTAGGGAATGTTTCTTCTCCACTTATGCGGATGTATTAGCTGGAGTAGGAGTATTTACTATACGAATGGAGTTCAAGAAGTTTAACAAATGACTGAACATGGTATTTTTCTTGCATTGTTGAATCACGGTTGTCAGAGAAATAGACCGGTTACTTTAGTATAGGAAAAAACGAATCATTTTCATCTCTCGGTACAGTCTTATGCCGTGTACTAGAAATGTTAATATTCCTAGGGTCAATCGGAAATAAGACAGTTATTTTTGTATGTAAGTCTTCGTATCTAAGTACATGAATCTATCCTCTGATATTTCTCATTTCATTTTGAATTGTACCAATTCTGGTTGTTTCTTGAATAGTGCAGATGTACTTACGGAATATCGCAAAAAGTGTTGCATACACTCTCGTTCATTTAGTTCAAAAAACTGTTGATTACAGGCTCAGAGAGCCTTTGTTTGCGTGGATGGGATGATGGGTGGGTTGGGTCACAGAGTATTGTGGCGAATCAAAACGAGGGTGTTTGGAATGGACGTAATATGCTTTACGCAGACCAGAACATAGCGAATGGCTTCACGCACAAAACTATCCTCCCTCATTCGTATTTATCTGATTCAATGCTTGAAGCGATGAGACTTACACACACACACACACACACACACCGTGTATCCACATCTCTAACCAGAACTATGTCCCGATGTGGGTTTTAGATTTCCCCCTATAGCCTGGCTGCACACACACGCACACACACACACACAGTCAGACACATGAAATCCGAGCCCGGGCCATTTGGTTTAATGATTAGAGGCGCAAAATCACAAAAAACCACGTGAATACTAATGATATGAATTAAAATCAGGATAGGAAAAGAACGAAGTTGATTTTATGAGGAAAAGAAATATTTTACCACATTGTTTGTCCATAACCAAAGATTAGCGTCATAATTCCCAAGGGAATGTGGAAAAAATGTACACCTGAGTCCGTTGATGTGCTGCCTTTTGCCAAGATGATAGCAATTACCATAAAAAAGGATAACTGGAGGCTGTTGTATATGATGTCGTCTGTCATAAATCGTTATATTCCTGTTGGTTCTACACAAACAAACAAAATCAGTTAGAGGTGTTGACCACAAATATCGAGAATATGAGCTACTGGAAACATTCGGTGGCAGACACACACACACACATACACACACAAGCATTACGAAGCCGTGGGACTTTGTACACCATCTGACCGTTCTCCGTTCCTGCATGTGAGGCATAATGAAAAATTTACACCATTCCTCACAATTGCGGATATAATCTGAAGAATTCGATTGATGTGGTGGACCGAATAGTTACGATCTGAGGTCGTTATTTCGCAGATATTTACAACGAAGTATGAAACTGGAAGAAAGAAGAACTATATCAGTTATCAATTGCATGAGACCTGAGTGTTGTCGGTTGAGTTTTAGCAAATGTAGAACTAACAGTACGGTGAAAAGGAGAAAAAATTGTGACGAACTTAATCGTGTTTTTCTACAACTAAAAATCACAGATAATTCATCCTGCTTTTATGGTTCTGATAACTACAGTCTCGAATATAACACACTTGCATTCACTCGAATGCTGTTTACCTGAAAAAAATCAAACGAACGAGTGAATCTGGGAATGTAAAAGGGAGGATATTTAAACACCAGCGATAACTCGCCAAAATGCACTACAGTATTCGGCCCGCTATGAACAATGCAGGGAATGGACAAATGACGTTCTGTCCCATCACAGTTGGATGACAGCAAGACTGATACCGTCTGTTCACTGCAATTCGACTGATAAACAAAGCCGTGAAGAGGTGTTCTGTAGATGGAAAATAATGTTAAAATTTTAAGTCCAATTAGAAACGTGTTTCATTGATTCGTTTTCCACTTTTGCTCTTTTTTATTCGATTTACCATTCTTGTCATTATCCTTGCCCGTGATCCACGTCCACTCTCCCCGCAACGGACGAACCACCTGTTAATGGGAACATTATATATATATATATATATATATATATATATATATATATATATATATATATATCTCGAAAAACGAATGGTTTGAAGCACATTGATTTTTCATTTCGGATGCCATAAGTTCCCGGAGAATAATCTTTTCCCTCTTTGATTATTTCTATCCATTTCGTTACTGCTGCCTTGCCCTGGGACATAAACCTACACTGTTAGGACAGCACAAATGCTTCAAGAATTCGTCTAACAAATAGGCTCGCTGGAAGATGTCGTAGTCTCTTCTCAGGTTCAGGCCCTGAGAATTGCCTGGTTGGTTTACTCAGTCGGTTTTGGCTTATCATGTTGCGATGAGTTCTAGTTAATCGCATTATCGAATTATTCCCCAGTGATAACCAAATCCGACTACCATATCCAATCAAAATTATATCTCACCAAATCACAAAACACCAAAGATGATGAGGCGTCAAATGAAGCTGTCATTCAATAGTTCACACTGATAAATGGCACACACACACATCTTGTGTATTCGATAGGTCTTTGGCTGCAGAACTCACTATTCTGTAGCTTACGTCAATAACACGCCTGACCTATGAGGGTTTTATGCAATAGACAACTCCAAGCCAAATAGTTGTCGCTGCCACCTCTCCCGCGGTGGCTTAGTTAGTGAGAACTTCAGGTGAGGGGATATGCCCGTTCGATTGCATGGATGCGAAAATATTATTTTTAAAAATAGGTAAATGAGGTATCTCTCATAGCAGTATTCGCAATAGTGATAGTCTAATCCACAACAGATAGTGAATCCATCATCCCCAGTCTCTCGGATATGTTTCCTCTGCCTATAAGTACTCCTTACTTGACTGTGCAGACTTAATCTAGTTTATGAAACGATTCGTCATGTAGCAGCAACGTTCAATTCACCACTGCATACCGTGGAAGCATTCACTATACAACTGTTTTACCTGATCTTTGGGGAACCATCAGCTGCTGTGTACATCCACCGCCCCCTCCCCTCACTGAACTTGAACCCGGGCTGAACCATTGTGAGTCAAACATCTACGATCGGATGCAGCCCAGCGGTTCAGAATATTTGTTTAAAACGTCGAAAGTCCGAGGTACGAGTCCCGCGACCGACGCCGGTCATTCTAGTGGTGGTCAGTAATCCTCTGTCTTTCGGTTCGTTATCACACCTAACCTATTGGGACCTTATGTGGTTCTCCTTCACTACAAGTCTCAGGATCTGGTCACCGGATATCGTTAATATTGCAGTGAATATTTGAGGCTGTAAAGTTCAGTCCATACAATGCACTCATGCACACGCATGCAACATAAGAAGTCACCATGCTATCCTGGCTTACTCACAACTGTTTGTTCAACATCAAAACTAGATGATACTGCAGTGGTCAGGATTTAATTAGCTATATTAGTTTTCGGCAAGTGTAAATATGGGTTCCCGATAAGGCACCTGCTGAGCTTTGGGCTCACAGAGTTTTCTGTGTTTCGTATTTTGCAGGTTGAACAGGTGCAACCTCCCAGCGGAAGATCACGGGTCCTTGTAGTCTATAATATAGTACCCTTCTGTCAACGACTTTCTGTGAGGACAACAACCCGTTGTTCGCTCGGCAACCGATCCCTATGATGGACATCAACTTGTTTAAATGGAATGAACAGTTGAATCCAGGAGATACAAAACACCCATAAGAATATCTTATAGGTAAGTTACAAAGATTTGCCGTCACAAATAACGCACCAACTATTGGTTGCTATTCCATCTCCGGTTTGCAATCAAACTGGCATCGCTGTTGTGACGGAATGCATCGGACGAATAGTGTAATCAAACCTGTCGTTTAGTGACACGATTAGTCGAAAAGTGATTTCAATGCAAATAACCTTTGTTTACACAGACGATAGTAATATATCCAAGTGACCAAGGAGCTTATAAAAGCGTCCGAGGTCAAACAGACATGACAATGAACGTTCCGTCTAATTACTATCAAGAGCATCTCATGACCGATAGCTCAAATGGCCGTATTTATTGAGAACAGACTGAAACATAACGGAGTATTCCCGATGGACATTAAATGGAGAAAATTGAGGTAATGTATACTGATTCGGAAAGATGGAGTGAAACCGATTCGATAAACAGATTCGTCAGAAAAGAACCTCACACCTAACGGACAAGATGCATTACAATTCACTACAGTAAAGTGTTATGTAAATAAAGGATAATTAACTAAGTCGGCACGGTAGGCTGAAGGCAGCACGACAACCTTTGTGGAATAACTGCCAATAACGTCAGTGCGTTCGACCAAAACTGAAATTATCGGTGATATGGAGACACTGAGCGCAAAATTCTGGTGGTCTTAGCAACATAGTGATTAACTCCTAAGAAATGGTTTTCAGTTTCTATTCGGTATAATTCAATTTTTTCATTATGTGCTTGCGCATGAGCACAATGAGAGAGGGGTATATTCTATAGTCGCAAATGCTCATTGCACTATTAGAGATAACCGGCAACCAGACCTTGAGACTTCAAGTGGAGAACCACATGAGGTCTCAACAGGACCGGTGTGATAACAGACCGGACAACTGTTTACCACCAAAGTATCCGGCGATGGCGGGGATTCGAAACTCTGACCTCCGAGGTGGTGAGCAAATGCTCTAAACCACTCGACCATCATCGGCCATTACATACATTAGTCCATTATCCACTACATAAGTCTCTATTTTGAACCACGGAAACCAGCAATGAATTCTGCATTGTACGTCATCACCTTGATCTATGCTTGGTTTTATAGATGGAGACTGTGAATTTAAGAGTGAGGAAGGAGTAAGAAAGAAGTGTCACTCTAGTCACCATAAAAAATCGCAGATCTACCTTGCGCACGCAGTCACTATTAAACAACAATAATGCCACCTTTACCGGTTCTCTACCACGTCTCCTGATGTTGCTAACCATCTGGTGGATAAATCCTTTGGATTCTAACAGGTGAAAAAAGTAATTACACACCCTAATCTCTCTATACACTTCTTCATACCTAGTCTTCACGTCGTTTCATTCATCCGGAAGCACGAACTGTGAAAAGTATTCCATGTGGTATACATTTTCCCGACGTGCATAGCACAAGGATGTGCTGAATTCTAACTCAACAGACAGATGCAACCAGCATCAACTTTCTAGTAGGATCTCGATGCAGTTCTGGGTTACTTCTATCAACGCAAGGATTCTGTGCTAGTGATACCGTCGACTCTGGTCGATCCTGTTTACTAAACCATTTGATACGTATGAACCCAAAACAACAACAGTCCGGCACGAACACAAAAAACAACAGGCCAAACCTCTCAACATCTTTTACTCCAAGCCTTTCGCAACTGAAAACCAAAAAATTGAAATGCATTATTCAGTAATGGAAATTTCCGTGTATAGTATTCATTCTGCATCGTAAACTAAACAGCGAAAATTAAAGTGATCCTATCTCACTCCGTGTTATTTCTTGCTTAGCAGGTCAGTCAACATTAAATCTGTCATAGGGATCGGTATTTCACATCGAAGAAAAGCGATGCTGTCCAATAGTAGGAAAGAATATATTTGATTCGTATCATAAAGGCCTGAATCACGCAATTCAGTCAGATATGTGTTTATTGATGATTATGGAAGATTGCGATAGCATGTTCACTTACCAATCACGAATGACCTATAATCTGTTCACGACTAGTTTTACCGCCCCATCGACAAAACAGCTGGACTGATCTCCAACAGGAAGTCGACGGATTTATCCGGCGATCGACAGATACGCTCATTCGATGGTAGTTCGCGAACCAATTGGAAACGAAGTTGGTGAAAACGCAGGAATAATCTATACTTATGTACTCACTACTGTAAAAGCCGATTAGCTTCATAAACCAGCAGAACAGAATTATATGATATGATTCATCATGCCCTGTGAACGTTCAAACCAAGAAAAACCACGGAAGCACTGTTTGAACATTTACACTGCATGATGAATCATATCATGTAAAACTCCAGTCTCCTACTGCCCATGCTTATATTGAACAGAATTACGTCGATAAGAACTGCTGAAGAAATATAAATACTATTGTTGATTTCTGATACAATGAAGCTCCATCAGTGGTGTGGTCACAGAGAATTAGTTACCTCATTATGTAGGGAGAGTGCGGTAGTAAAGACCTACCGGTCTGAATTTAAGTAGTAGAACGTTAGATTTATATCATACGATGTATCTTGCTGTGTTTACTTGTCTGGGCGCTTGAAGCCTGAGTAATCATTCGGTAGACAGATGAATGTCAAACTCACATTTGTTAGCATATTCGATTCAAATATAACAGTCTCGACTGAACACGCTGAGCGCTATAGTCTCCAGCGAACATACAGCGATTAGAATGATTGAGATAATGAAGAACAGGTAATTGTTATTGCGATCGAAAGGCATCGCTCTGTTTTGCATGTAGACGGTTCCTTTCTCACTGTCTTACTCTTGCTCTTTATGTACAGTTCACGGACAATCACCTGTTTCAAACGACTAAGAACACGTGAACATTTTCGCAGTCACAAACACACGTACTCAAACAAGGCTCTAGTGCAGGCTTGTGCATAAGTGTAGACTGGCAGGTCATCTACCCACAAACACACCAAAGTTGGGTATACCCATCCGGTCATCAAAATTGACATCGAACGCGACAGTCAGCTAATACTACAACAACTACTAACGATCCCAGTCAAAAAAGCTGGGGCCATATGCCTAATTATCATGTCATGGCTTCAAGTTGGCAATGGGCCCCCGAAATCGATGGACTGGCCCGAAAAGTTTGTAAGTCATTTTGTGTGTGTGTGTGTCACGTGTAGCTTAAGTGCATGGTGTCAAACCACTACGGCAGTCACTGTCATTGCCCGTTGGACCAAGCGAACTGGGGAATGAAAAACCGACACATTCCGCCGCCTCCAATACCTTCTGATTAGATGAAGCAGCATTTAGTCAGCATTTACGAGGCCAGAACAGCAGCCGAGCGAATATGGATAAGAATAAGCACAAATTGAAATTTAGTTCTACCACGAAAACTTTCAAAACTTCTTTGATTTAGAATTGGGTACCCATTGTCCACTTGAAATGTCTCGTAAACTGTCCACAACTGCTGTGCCCCTGTTGACACCAATCGATCGTTTTGTTCACTACCCGCTTGCGCACGAGTGCAGTGAAAATGGCGTACCTTGTGGTCTCGACGAACGACAAAACTACTAGGGATAACCGGAAAGCTGAAAGTGAGACTTGGAGTGGAGGATAGCATAAGATCTTAATCGGTCAAGTATGACAATGAGACGGGCGAGTTGTTGCCTATCATCAGAGCGACCAGTAGTGGCAGGACTTGGAACGCTGACCTCCGAGCTGGCAGGTAAATGTACTAACCCACTCAACCACCGATCATAACGATGCACATGATGCAGCCTCAAATGGGACCTGACACCTGACATGATTGTCATACCCATGCGTTATCACCTAGGCTACCCAGTCCGGTTTTCATCAGGAAAAAAAACAGAGTCCTGTGTTCTGTATTCTATGTTTGCCGTCAAGCATTGTACTACTGTCGCACTACTCAAGCTATTCCAAACGCCTTATCGACAAAAAAGTGCGCAACTATTCCCATGAAGCGACTTATTTTTGTTTCGAACATTCGCTGATATGAAATTCACTTGCTATTACACAATATCAGCTCAACACAAGGCATGAATATAATACGAGTGTATATTTTTTGCGAGAGGCTCCAATGATAATGATGTACAAAAGGGCATGTCTCTGCGTGCAACCACCTGCTCCGATCTATACTGTATACATTTGAACAACTCAATTACACCAGATATCCATAGCGTTGCTTCTTATACTCTGATCTGATAGTTGACAAGGGCAGCAGAGAGAGAGAGAGAGGTAGATAGAATAGTTTATGAGAGACTTTAACTTGTCAACGTCTACTAGACAGTCAATCGGTTCATCATCCAATCAATCACCAAGTGGTTATATTCATGTGTGTACATGCATGGCACATATTAGATCAGTAAACACGGTGTGAATGTGTGTTACACGATTCGTGGTTGATTGTAGGTTTCAGAATGAATAAGGATGGGTTTGCGTATGCCAGTGTTTGGAATGGGGTAGAGATACAGAAAGCAGAGAAGATCAGATGCCGAGTTACAATCTCAGATAATAATACCCTCCAATATAGTACAAGGGAGGCATGAATCCACTTGAATATACGTATCTACTAGTGCATGTGTAGTCGTATCAGGTTGTCTGTTTATCAGTTATATACAGAATGACCGGAACTTGGTCCGTACAAAGTTTGCGGCATGTAGTACACGGTCGCGTACTGTAATCAGCTAAACAACAATGATCCAGTTAGTCGGATGTTTAGCTGTCACTCAAACGAAGCAGTACGAACGCTTAAACTTGGAAGCTTTCGATCCTCTGATAAGGTAAAAATGGATGACAACGTGGTTTATTCCTTCCCCTGCCAGCTGCTGCTCGAATAAAAATGCCTACTCTAAACTGGAAGGCCGAGTGGTATGGCAGTACACAATGCAAACAACGATCACAGATGTCATGATTTGGTGTATTTTACCTCACACTTGAATCCACTGCCGCCAACGTAGGTTGCATTCAAGACTCCAATTCAATTATCCGATTGAAGTTCCTATCTAATCCTCCAGTGTAGTTTCATTTGTGCCCTCCTCGAGGGTCTAAGACTGCAATTTATGGCCTCCATGGTTTTGGCGTCGCTCTTATTGAGAAGACTGAAGCCGCGTTGTTAGACTGGATCTCAGTGGCAGCCAGCTATGCACAGTGAAACTTAGAGGTTTGCGCAAAGCCAGCAGTGGCTGTTCTGATGCACGAGACATGTTTGCCGTTTCGGCATGTGCACCTACTGATTGCATCTACGCTGCAGTAGGAGATGATTTCTATCAAAAACGACACAACCTCTCACTCAAGGCGAGCCGGGCTGATATCATGAATTTTAGATCAGGTCGGCTGTCATCGACCGAGGCGTATTTAAGAAGCCCTTTTGGGATAGATTCCTATCTTTTGAAAAACGGGGAACGGTTTTGGATCTCTACTCTAACCATCAACTGTCACATGCTATTACGGAATTCTAGTGCCCTAATGGTCGACATGCCACGTGGTGTCCGCCCTGATTGAGTCATGAATGGATTCAGATTGAATACATCCCAATAAGATATTCGTCGTCTTGAGGTTTTCGACCATCGATGTTTACGTAGTATCGTTAAGATCGGGTGGAGAAGCCGAGTAGGCAATGCTGAGGTCAGAAATTCAGTATTGGGTATTAATTCGGAGAACGTTTTGTCACAACGTATCCAACTTAGTAGACTTCGTTGGTTGGGGTACGTGTTACGTATGGTAGACACACGCCTACCGTACCGCACCCTATTCTCCGTTTCTCAGGGGTGGAAAAAAACACGTGGAGGTCAACAAATAACGTGACAACAAGGAATGATAAAATGTACAGCGAACTTAGGAAATGTAGGTGCCTCACGCCTTCGTGGTTGGGGTCCAAAAGATCCCTCAGCCAGTTGGCTGGAGACAATGAAGGATATGGCAGTGAACGGCGAACAGTGGCGATCGTGCTGTCACTTTCTATCAAATCAGAATGATTGATCAATGTGTGTTTGTACAGTTAGATTATGTATTCCGTGTGCTGGCTACTAGGGCATTCTTTCTTTTTCCCACCTGTGTAGGTCCACTCCGTGTCCATCTTGTATATTCATACTTTCTTATTCAGCGTGCAAGATGGTGAGAGAGGCAGTGGTCAGTGGGGCTTGCCCTACTGTTTAACGCTGTATGATGATGACGATGAATAAGCCACAGATAGCAGGGTTGCACAGAAGACTTTCAATCGCGCTGGAGCTTTTTTGCTGACTGTGACCATGCATTAGTTTGCGCTAAGCTGTTCATGTTCTTTGGTGAGCGTTCCAAACGCAAGCTGCTACAACAGTTGGACAACGATCAGTTCTAGCAACAAGCTTGCCCGCCCATCTTTCAAGACACGATAGCCAAAAAACTAGAATTTGCCCTGAACCAACGCTGGGCGCTTTTCAGGATTGCCTTGCTTATCGCTGGTCTGGTGAATTGTGGCTTGTTAGGTCGCGGAATGACAAGCTGTTTTTCTGCCAAATTATTGCGTCTATCGGCACGCCAGTTAATCCCGACTGGACACGAGCATAACGATACGTAGCTCGTAACAAGACGGGCACTGAACGCAAATCCACGCAGAGGTCGCAAAATATGGGGGTAGCGATGTTCATTAAAGACGGAGCGTGCCACCCTCGAGCTGTTTTCTCATTCTAGTAATTGGCAGGAAGTCACTAGGCGTGGGTAAAACGATCTGTGAAGCTGACGGTTCACACATTCACAGTCCTTAGACGCGTCTCGAATGCTGAATGGAGCACTTTCAAACACATTTGAGATGTTTTCCAGCTTCGGCTCCGCACAGCTATTCTGGCTCTCGTCATGTGGTCTGTTTCGACAGATCTACCTGCTGAGGTGGGGATCCGCAGGGAAATCCAGTGTCGGGCTCGCAGATAGTTATATATATATATATATATATATATATATATATATATATATATATATATATACAGCTAACTAGCTGCAAGTTGTACACAATGTTCTACACGTTCACGGGTTACTCTGAGGACAAATATTGACATTACAGGCCTGAGATGTAGTTTTACTCCTAAAAATGAAACTGATCACCGTATAGTAGAACAGCAGACCAATGCAAATCCGTGTGACTCGAGTCTTTTGCAACATTGGAGCTTTCTAATGAACATTTCTCCGGTGTATATGTTGAGTTTGTCTATTCTCAGTGATACTTCGAATAGGTAAATGCTGAAACCTACTAAGTCACACGATTAGTGGGTTTAGTTAATTAAGCTCACTTAACCTAACAGCAATGATTTTCAATATAATTTACTCTATCGTTCATTTTCTGTTCTCTTTGTTTCTCTCAGTGCCAGGTGTGCACTTTTAAACCCTAATCATAATCATTCTCCTGACTAAAAAGGGAACGTAATAAAATTATCCAAAATTACTAGCGCTTTTAATGCCTGTAACATTGAAGCTGTTACTTAAACGTAATTTATGGCGGTGCTTCAAGATGCTATGCTAGTTTTGCATTTTATAAAGAGAAAAAATGACAGCTTGGAACATAAAATTGCGCAATACTCAAATGAATCCATTTTCATATTCAGGAGAATTCCGAGGCTGTATTTTGCTTGGTTTATTCGTCTGCGTCATGGTAAGTGTTCAGAATGCACTTGTTTTTAACAATTCTTTGTTTACATTTAAGCAGTATCGCATTGCATCTGGATTACAGAACGTGCCCCCGGAAGCACACAACCGATTTCGCTGTTGTCACTCATCAGGTATGCGTATGCGGTACTCTTACGACCTGAGCACTCCACAGTAGGTTTATCGCCTTAATGTTATTCTAACTGTTGCGAGCATGCATGGACGATGAGTTCATTTTTAGAATCCCAAGGTGATTCCTTTAAAGTACCTTATTGTTTAGTCTAAGTAATTTGTGGTAATAAACGCAGTTTATAAAGCATAGCTTATTTCACGCAGGTGGAACGCACTCTGATTTGTCGTAAATCTATAATTCAGCACCTTTTAATGTGCGCTTTTTAGTTATTAGAATAACTACCACATCACATAAACAATTCCAATTTAACTGACTTGAATTTATATAACTCTTCTTCTTCACTACATACTGACTGGCGTCCACTAAAGTAACAGATTTCTAGTCTCTAGTTAGGATTTCGAATTTAAAAATAACATATTGACGTTTTGAGTGATCAGCACAAATGGTGCTGAAGCAGAATAACCATAATCATACAGCGTTAAACAGTAGGGCAAGCCCCACTGACCACTGCCTCTCTCACCATCTTGCACGCTAATTTGCCGGTGTTATATTCCGTTCACCAATAAGTTTCACGGCCACGGTCGCCAATACTCCCAGATAGTGCAGCGAACTCTAGTGATCTCTTTCAGAGTAGCTACGCGTAAACATGGAATTTGTGGCAAACAGCAATTCACCGTCGCTCAGCTTATTGCCACACTTGACCTATTGTGACCTCACGAGGTCCCCTGCTCCACCGGAGTTGTTCAAACGGTCAAGACCATGGGTTTTGAACCCTTCCGTCTCGAGTTCGAACACTCGTCCCGTAGCCGTCGCCGGTCACTTGCCTCAACTGTCCGCCATGCCCCCCCCCCCTAAAAATGGCATTATTGTTAGATAGTAAAAAGAAAGTAAATAAAGGAGCAAGATAAATAAGAAAGAAGTCTCATTGTCAGGTCTCCGGTTATCCCTAATTGTGTAGTGGGCTTTTGGGGCCATAACGTATGCTACTTTCATTGAGATTGTGCGAAAGCATTTCATAATAAACTGCATGATATTGCAATTTTGATCTTCGGCTCTAGTATTGACTTTAAGCGTCCTCAGCAAAAAACACTACTATACTTCGTTACTATCCGTTGCTTCAACTATACAGCCAAACTCAATTTTCACTGTCCCACGGCCGATGATGATATCTCACGGAACCACCTCCCCATCGACTCATTATGCTACCATGTGACGGGGAACTACACCCAAAATATAATAAAATAACAACCATCTGTAAAAACTGATAGCGTTAAAAAATTTGGCACAATTTTTTTTTTCAGGCTAATTGGCTTCGTGAACATAGACGTTATCCAGATTGTCAGATAAAAAATAGGTTCTAGGCCGCATACATGACGCCAGCCGACCCTGAGTATACCCTTACAGGAAGCCAATTATATTGGTGTGATTCTCAATGAAAGGTTCCTAAATTTTACAGATATAAAGCCATAATAAGCAGTTATAAAATGTGTAACTGAAGTTTTATCACCACGTCAACAACCGGACAGATGCAACTCAAAATGCATGAAAAATAGTCAACTGCACATTCGAGACCGTTGAAAAATTACATCTGACTGATGTTTGCCTCATCCTGATACGTTTCTAATCCCCAAAAGAAACCACGGAGAAAACACGGCGGAAATGACGCAGAATGAATACTGTCATAAAAAGCATTTTTCAATTCACTTATCTGATTTAAGGTTAAAGTTATGGTTATAAATTTGAGGGTCACCTTTTAAACATAAGAATTATCGAATTGTTGCAACCCAGACAAAACAGGGGGATATTTAGCCGTCCCCTGAGTGGCCCGTAAGGAGGTTTCCATGATATTTTGATAATCACGGTCATTTGGTCTCTTGGACGTGCAAAGCATGCCCTTGTACATAAAAAATAGAAAGTTATTTAGCATGAAGTACGTATACCAATAATATAACCTAACCCCGATTTATCGTTTCGACGTGAGAATCTATAAACTTATTCGTAAGCTATTAGAAAGTATTTATTAGATTGTAGACAACCCACACAGCACGAACCTCTCTCTGAGCACCCCGAAAGTCCCCTTACGGTACCATCCAGTAATTACACAACTACACTCAGGGAACAATCAGCGACGAACCCGATTGCGTATAAGGCGTACCACGGTATGCTCACCGGCATCTGTGATGGAGAGGTGTACCGGGCACCCAGGGTGTTTGGCCTCATCCGAAGCGCGTATGAACTCAACGGTCGGTCACCGGCCCCCAGAGTGTTACAGATCCCACGTTCCGTCCCGCTGCCTTATGGGTTAAGCTTTGGATAGCTACAGGCTCCAGTTGTGGACCCCTAAGAAAACCGCCTGCTTTGGCCTGGGCAACCTGGAAATGTCGCGCCTACAGACAAATCATGGACTCGAAATATCCACCCCTTCCTCCCCGACTGTACCATGTTTTGTTTGGCACACAGTCTGAAACCAGGCGGGTGTGGAACATATATACGTATAACCCGGAAAATGCGCCTGGGTCGTGCTCTAGTTGCATATTCGTGTAGCAAGTCAAAATTTTGTTAAATTACAACGATTATTAACAAATGAAGACCCACCGCTAATATGCTCGCGTTTTTGTGCACGCACTGGCTCAAAAAAATTAAATGATATCGTAATAGTAGACGTTAACACGCATTTTTTCACGTTAAACACCAACATAATTTACATACGGGACACACAATCCGTTCGCAACGTGAGTTTCCGTTCGGTCTGCTTAGAAGCCAGTTTCATTATATATGTATATATACATATATACATGTATATATATATATATATATATATATATATATATATATATATATATATATAAACTGCGCCGACCTTATTTCGACAAATTTTCTATTCCAAATTAACGTAATTCTATTTTATATGCAATGTCAAGCGGACAGGTTAATGATAGAACCGAAGACATCCTTTGGTAAAAATAAGGGAGTTCAATGGTAAAACAGATATCATTCAAAAGTAGAAAAGGGAGTGAACAGAAATGCAATTTTTGAAAAGCGAAGGAAGTTTATGGTGTATCCAGGTGGAAACGGGCGAATTTTCACTTGTATGGTTCAAGCCTCTCGCAAAATCCAGCCGAAAATCCATGCGTCTGCACCGAGTAGCTTGTACTGAACCCACCTAAAACCAGTCTGAGCCTGTTCGAACGGGCAGTTTTGTTGCATGGGTAGATTTGTTTTGCGATTACACAACTAGGGTATGGCCCGAATGCGTTTTCCGTGTTTATCGCTGACTTCACTTTAGTGCTTTATTAGGGATCATTCAGTGGCACAATCAGAGAGACCTTACATCAAACGTAACATCTTTTTAAAATGCCCAATTAGTACGGAGAGACATTTTTTGTCCCAGAAAAAGTTCCACGAGGGACCACTTCCTATTATTCAATTTGAAATGAGTTTTGTCACACGGAAGAAGAATTTTACTTTATTGGAAAACACCATAGTTTACCGGCCCGGTAGGCACAAAGAGAGAGTATTTAGTCACAACAAAGTGCCCAAAGGGACTGTTCTAATAATGAGGTATAACTTGGACAATTTTGTCCGTTACTTTGGGAGTAGTTCACAACGTAGAAGTACACCATGGCTTATTAATAAAATGCTGCATATTATGCGGAAACTGCGCACCAGAAAGTACCCGGATCGTGTCAAGTAACTTTTGACAATGTTTACAAATCATGCTCTCTCGGATGGAAATTAACAAAAGGTCAGTAACCAATAACTCAAAGTGGAATAGTACAGTATATCTCACCGGAATGTAAAAGTAAAACATAAAAGCCGATGCATCCTAGATTTATTTAAAGTAATATAGCCTTGGAGCACATAGCCCGTTCGTAACAGGTATCCGAACGGTTTCCGACCGGTTTGTTTGGTAGGCATTTCCCAGAGATCAAAACAGAATAAATACAAAATAAATCGAAGACCTGGGTAATGTATACAGTTTAGTGAGCATTTTACTTCAATATATTTATCTGAATACATTGAAACGCCCTCGAATACCAGGTTACAGGTCACTCTATTTCGTGCGCTTACAATGGGTAAAAAGGACAATTATTAAAAAACCATAATTTGGGAAATAAATGTGAGCAAGAGAAACGGTAATTTGGAAAAAGTGAAGGAAATCAACTTAGCATTTCTAGTATTTCACACGGCCGCTCAGAAACCACTCAGAAACCGGCCAAAAACCGATCGGTTTCGCTACAATTGCCTAATTATTCCCTGAAGTGTCCCAAATGGGACTAAAATGGGACGTTTTGGGGACTGCTGTACTAACTGGGAGCCCTTATAGCAAAACCGATCGGTTTTTGGCCGGCTTTTACTATAACGCTAACTGGTTTTTGAACGGTTTCTGAGTGGTTCCTGGAACGGTTTCCGAGCCGTTTGTGCTAATTGTTTGAAATAAGTGACATGCTTCATTAATTTGTCACTTTTCCCGAGTTACGTATTACCATGCTCATTTCCGTTTCCTAATTTATGATTTTCCGATTAACTGTCATTATTTTCCCTTTTCGAGGAAATAAAATACAGCGACCTGTACCGAGGTATTTCGGGGCATTTCGATGAATTAAACCGATATATTTAAATAAAACGCTAACTAAGCATTGCATATTACTCCTGCCGCCGATTTCCTTCGTATCAACTAAATTTTGATCCGTGTAAAACAGATGTCAAACAAACTCATGGAAAAACTTTAGAAAACCGATATTACGAACAGGCTGTGCTACAAGGGAGGTCTTTTCTAAAATGAAAACTGTTATTTTGGGCATAACGACAGTCTTTTACACACAAAATAGGCAAAATCATTGTGTTTTTCGAAAACGAAGCTGATTAATCCCTCAGACAATACCCAGCAGTCGATTGAGTTTCACCTTATTCTGCCTGGGCTCAATGACCCCCGTGTCACATGCAAGAGTTGAGAAAAGTTCCTGCATGTGCCACAAATACGGCCCATTAAGGAAGCTCATAACTTAACCTAATGATGAAAGGGGGGGGCGCTAGTGTCTTGCTCTGAGATATATCAGGGGAATACCTATGTAGCACCCAGCCCGTTCGTAACATCGGTTTTCGGTCGGTTCGTTTAGTAGCGATTTTACACGGATCAACATTAGATTTATACGAAGAAAATTGACGGCCGAAGTAATTTGCAATGCATCGTTGGCGTTTTATTTGAATTTATTGGTTTAATTCATCCAAATAGCATGGAAAGCTCGGCAGAGATTGCTCTATTTTATCCCTTCGAAATAGGTAGAATAAGAACAATTAATAGGAAAATCATAAATTAGGAGATACAAATGAGTATCGTGACAAGCACCTTGGGTTAGCGAAAGAAATTAGCGAAGCATATCACGTATTTCAAACGAATGGCATAAACCGCTCAGAAACCGTTCGGTTTTCACTGTTACGACGATCGGTTCTCCAGACATTTCTGAGTGGTTTCAGACCGGTTTCCTGGACGGTTTCTAAACGGTTTCCGAGCGGTTTGTGCAAAACTTTTGAAATACTCGATATGCCTCGTTAATTTCTGTCACTTTTTCCAATGCCCATTTCTATCTCCTAATTTGTGATATCCTGACTAATTGTTCTTATTTTACCCATTTCGAGGGGAAAATAGAGCGACCTAAACCGAGAGGTTTCAGGACATTTCGGCGAATTAAACCAATATATTTAAATAAAACGCCAACCGAGCATTGTGCAACATTCCGATCGTTGATTTGCTACGTATCAATTCATTGTTGACCTGCGTAAAATTGCTACTATACAGACCGACAAAAAACCGATCGGTGTATTAGCAAAAACAGATCAAAAACCGGCCAGAAACCGATCGGTAATGGAGCGGTTTTGCACCGGCTTTCCTACTAGGTTAAAAGATAAAAACATAGCACCAGCTGCTGCAAAATGGAAAGAAACACCTTCCTCTTCGTCACATTCAACATAACATTTTGTCACGTACCGTTTCTTCACTAGCCTTTTGTAAGCTGCTTCAGGGCACAAACTAGCGAGTCCAAATTAGGAGCCATGTGGGGGGAGTACACTTGTTTATCCGCTGGTTTTATGACCTTCGAAAGGACATCTGTCAGTGAACAATAACAAAGCTTGCGGTCTTATGAATATTAGCCAATGGAATGTCCCGACGTTAGCTTTGTTGAGAGACTGTCAAGCTCCAGTAGATCGCAAACAATTTATCGGTAAAAGGTCGACTTTCCCGTCGAAAATATAATCCAACTCTCTCACGGTATCAATAAACCAGGTCTTGAGATCTTGATGTAGTACTCAGCTAAGAGGCTGGAGTACCAATGTTACCGATCTTGTGGATAGCTTTTCACCCGAAAGTCCCTGGTGAGCTGGAGGATAGCTCACTGGATCTTAGGGCAACTGGAGAGAGAGAGGGTTCAAAATGCAACTCTTGGCGGTATCTTGCTTCTAGTATTGCCGGTGTGCTGGAAGGTAGGCCGCCGGACACTGGAAGAAGGGGCTACAATCAGCTCGAGTAGCGCAAAAGATTCTGTATCGGAAACTCAGCCGGTCTTGCAGTAACACAAGGAAAAGAGGCGCAGGCCCCAACTTTCCAGGACATTGGCTTTATCTTGTTGTCTGAATATTATCGGTGAGCTGAAAGATGGTTCACTGGATAATGGAGTAATGAGGAAACAGGAGGGTACTCGTAGTACTGTTCTCTGCAGTATCTTGCTCCTGGTATTACTGGTGAGCTGGATGACGGGCAAGCGAACAGCTCGAAAAGCTTCATGATACTAGTCTTGACTGCGTCTGTTGTTTTGCACTGTCGAGGACCTGCAAGATGGATATTATTACAACTGGAGAAGGTTCAGTTTCATCACGTTCATTTCAGCTTTCATAGCGGAAATGAATTCGATGCAAACTAATCATGTCAGTAAATTGCTGAAAGCTTGGGTCAGCACTATCGGCTTTTTGTGGTGTTACCGGTGTGACAGATACTTATACACACTAACAAATTTATTTAGCTCGACGGTTACTGAATTTGGCAGTGCCGCGTGCCCCGCTTATGTACATTGTCTTTACGCTCTTGCATTCGACCAATACACACTTTACCGCGCTCCAACTCTTGAGGTCTGCTCCTGTGCGCGCGACCGAGAGTGACAGGTATAGTGTTACGAGCCTTGGAGCAGGGAGTGCACACTATACGGAAACAGGCCCTGACCCAACTAAGGATAATCTTAAACTGGTGAGCCCGAGCAACAAATTCATTCCACCAAGAACCCTCGTAAGTCGCACTTGAGGGCTTTTACCCATAGATTTCTTTCCTTGAACCTATCCAACTGTTGTTGCGTCTGCGGTCATTTCCTCCCTTCGTTGATTTAAAAATGAGCACATCGTCTTGGTGCGTCATCAGCCCGCCGGTATCATGGATCACCTCGTCTTTTTCATCCTGAAGTATCCTGGATGACAAGAGCGGGCCACACGGCAAAATATCGTGCTGGAAAATGCCCCATGGGATGTTGATGGTTGTCGGTAGCTTCGGCTCTGCGTGCAGCGGCATTCGAAATTAGGCACTAGCCAGTCCCGTCTTTAAGAAATACTTGCTACCAAGCATGGTTTCATGAAGTCCTCAGGTTCTAGCCTTTTCGCTACACGTCTTCGCAAACGAAGATTCAGGGTCAGTTTGTAATCACCGCGATTCCGTGGTGTTTGTTCATCGCAAGTCATCGCCTCCGCGACCGGAGTCTCCCAAGCAGATGAAGTCAAGTGCGCAATGATATTGTTGTGCTCCAGTTTGACGAGCCTCTTCAGAACACCCTCTCACTGGCCGTACGGAGAAGCTGGGCTCTTCAGGAACACCGGATCACCACCCACTCCTAACTTCAAGGGTTCAACTGTCATGCCAACTCTGCTATTGGGGCACCGTGCGATCAGCTTCTGAAGAGCCAGCTGATCAACTGGATCGTCGGACGTGGTTTCCAGGGCGCGCATGGCCTTTAAACTATCTACGACAATCAGCAATCGTACAGGTATATAGTCGCTCCTCAATCGAACCATTCGCATCATCTTACCCAGCAGTGAAGGTCAGTGGTCGGTAAAATCATGAATTTGCACGGCATTGGGTTGCGTGGGTACGCTAAGTTGAGTCGGTTTAAACAGTGACTCAAGAGTTTCGGGCTCGCAGCTCCCAGTATCCATAATGAATTGATGTCTCAAGCCCAGCTGGGGTTGGACGGAAAAGTACAGGTAGTGGTTGGATTCGTACGAGATCTTCATTGTGTCTAACCGATTTTCACCGGTTTTCGGACCCTCAGGTTATGCTCTCATCAAATTGCACCTGACTTGAAGGCAAACTTTGCGGATATCATCAGGCTTACCACAAGAATGGCATACCGCAATACGTAAACGGCAGGTTGAAAACGGGGGACCCTGCAGCTCGAAAAGCAACGATTCAGTTGCACTAGTTTGCGCTCAGGAATCGTTTTGCTATCAGGCTTCGGTTGAGGCATCTTACTTGTAGGGGCCGGTTTAGGGGGACGAACTCGTTGGTAGTGCACTATGGAAAGTTCAGCCGTGGCATCAAATGCGTCGTCGAACTGTTCGCAAGTTGCCCAGGTCTCAGAAATGGCTTCTCTTGTAGCTCAGGACGATCTATGTGGGCAACGAGGCGGCCACATCACTGGGTCTCCAAAGAATAGCCGAAATACACTCCATAGCCTGGGTGTGGGCTATCAGGATGGACTCGCAGAACTTCATGTTGAGATCACTGGCCAGCAAATGGAACTTGGCAGGTTTAGTCTCCTAGAAGTTGGCCGGAACATAGTGTTCTAGCAGTAGAACCTTCAACTCGTCGAAAGGATTTGCAAAGGGAGCTCTAAGGAGTGCAAGGTTTTTCATCAGCAAGCACAATGAGCGGCAGCCAGCCATCAAGAAGCATGCGATCCGGTTTTTCCTCTCCACATCCTATCGTGTGCTGCACAGCTGCTCAGATAGTTCAATCCAGTCTCCAATTTCAGATACATCAGCTTGCAGGTTCATCTGTTCAGTACTGGGCGTCTCCACTACTTGAGGCCTGCAGTAATATTCACAATTCCAGAACAGAGACGATATATTGAAATAGCTCCAGCCCGGAACTACACGAACCAAAGTAGCAAGAACACGAAGGCTGCGAAAAAGTACGTCAATCGTGTTGCGAAACTGGTTTGTAAAAGTGTAAAATCAAAGAAAATAACTGATAGATCAGAAGTTGGCCAATTACTGGAGGCTTTAACCCTACCTGCCCGCTGCGATCACCGTTGGTTGAGGCCCATCTACATGCGTAGCTACGAAGCTGTGTTCGACTGTACCACGTATGATGGCGGCTGAGCCACCTCAAAGAGGTAACTGCCGTATTCCGAATTGAGTAATCGGAAGGAAGGCGAGCTGTACGGGTAGGAGTGTGTTCAGTAACAGCGTACGACTAACGCAAGAAGGGGCAAACATTGAGGAGACAAATACGTGTGCAAGTGTGTGCATCAGCGCTGCATGCCCTCGAGAGCTTCAGAGAGCTGTGCGATGGGGTCTAGCCGTGGAAGGTTGTGCAACAGTCGGTCCGTGCCCTCCAAGACGAACCACGGTAAACGTCAACCACGTACATGCGTATAAGATGGCAGGCTGGTGTTCCTGAACGCATGGGATTCAGATCAAGCTTGCGTATGTGTCAGCAGGTGAATGCTCCGGACGAGCAAAACTGCGACCTCTTGTCCTTTACCGTTTGAATTATCATGACTGAATCGGCTTATCCAAGGGTCAGATTTAGGCAGCAAAGAGCCCTCCAAAATTGAGAGAAATACTACTGGTGGGGTGGCCTTTGGAT
This sequence comes from Fasciola hepatica, assembly GCA_948099385.1. Lineage (NCBI taxonomy): Eukaryota > Metazoa > Platyhelminthes > Trematoda > Plagiorchiida > Fasciolidae > Fasciola > Fasciola hepatica. Next base: position 1,199,840 of record CANUEZ040000027.1, read on the forward strand.
GATAAGGCCCCTGAAGACACACAGGTAAAGCAATTACCAACCAATATTAAAGCATCAGTCAAGCTCTCCAGCCATCTTAACATCACAGAAGCACGGAAAATATCCGATTGCATTATGGAAGGGTGACAATCACAAATTGCCACTGTAACGAACTCAGGTAGCCTTCAGGTCACAGCTCCCGCTGTAGAAACACACTCCAAGAACAGCTTGATAGCTGCTTTGAAGCGGGCTTTCATAAGTTATTCTTTTTTGGCTGCACCCGCCGCGGAGACCAGAAACCTTATCACAACTAAGATCTGTGTTGACGCCTCAGAAGCCCTTCCCCTGACCGCCCCCTGGCCATCTTGATCTCGGTGCTGTTGACATCATAAATGGCTTGTGGAGAGGGCCCGGGGCTGAAACGCCGGTCACACCTTCCCGGGTGCCATGCAGGAAAACTGATATCCCGACGCCTTCATACGACTAAGGCAGTCGGCATCCGTAACGTCTGTCGTCTGTTTGATGATGATGCTGAAGATGGTGACGGCTTATTGCGGAGGAAACCAAAGCATGCTCGGCTGCCTGATCCAATGGTACTAGTTCACAATGGGGATTCTTGTATAGTCATCTCGATGCACGCTGTGCAGAGGAGTGTGGAGGTTTCAGTGTCCGCATGAAGAAGTGCCTGGCCAAAGTAAACTTGAAGGTTGGGTGGTCGCATGTCTCAGTGACGAGCAAAATTCGGCTTCGTGGTCGAGATATGTATTCAAGTATAGCTGGAATGATAGCAAAATGCCCAGCTATTTAGATATGATCGACAAGGTCGCGTGGACGAGTAGGCTGACAGGAAGCTTTTGAAAAAAGGCACGGGTGAGAAACTAGAAAAAATTATTGTCGAGTACGGGTATGCATTTGAACCCGTAGTACCAATGACTCGTGAAAGGGAAGAAACCTTATTTCGAAGGAGTCTCAAGGTGTTCTCCGGGAAGAGGAAGTGAGCGGACGAAACAGGAGGCCCAATTCACCACTTCTTGAGTAATTGATATCCAGCGAGAGGTTCTGGGGACAACGCACATGGTGAGGTGTGGAGTAGGTGCCCACTTATGAGCAATTGGTGGAGTGGAGTGATAAAAGTTGGCAGGTGAGTTAAACAGGATTCAAGTGAATGGGTTGTTTAGGCAAATAATAATAGCCGTGTATTTCGGATAGGCCTGACGCATGCTTCAGCTCATGCACAAGTGGCATAACTGATGACAGAATCAAAGTTTGCAATAGGATGAAATAGGTTTACACAGAGAAATATAGAAGAACATCGAAACGGACTGAAATGATAATAACGCCCGGCACATAGAAGGCTCATGGTCAGGTAGTCGGCTTGGCTATTTTTGAGTGGAGTCGGCTGAAAGTCTGGAGTGCTTGCATAAAATGTACAGGAAGTAATTACCGCTGGTGAAAATTGGGACATATTCTAAGAACATGTTGTTGGTCTTTATAGAGGGAGGAACTTGTCGAGCGGGGCGTAAAGAGTTACTGTCTGGCTGCGGAATATTAGAGCATATGGATAGAAATCCCGTCGATGCATTCAGCGAACTGTTCACTTTATGACAGGTATGTAAAAGGTATCAACATGGAAATATATCAGCCTGCAGAGACTGTGGTAAAAGGTGGTGGGTCAATACCAGGGGGATTGGATGTACTGCAAATAAGTGAAGTGTCCCGAGGGAGGGAGACCACCAAAGTGGAGGTGGGAGGAAACTACCGGAGGAAACACAGGTAGGCGTGCGGCAAACAGGTAACTTTATAAAGGGTTGGCAAGAACTGTCAAAGCGGAAAGGAAGATAAATCAATATGGGCTGCTTGTCTACAGCTAATACACAGGTATTTAGTTTTGTAAAAGGGATGGCAGAGTAGTTCATAGGTAAGTGTACGTCAGTAGATGAAAGCCGAATAAAGCTTACCATACAAAAGTGGCAGATGAATGAAGCTGCCCGAGCATATTGCTGAAGATGGCGGTGGATCAAAGGCTACAAAATGAAATACGTCGGCCGGTGAAGTTAGTGGTGGAAAACAGGGTCACTTTCGGTAATATAACATACGAACGCCACACCTGAAGGGAGAGAGGAACAGCCAGATAAAGGGTGTAGGAGAGATGACGGTATAATGAGTGGAGGGCTGGTGTACCTTTTCTAACGACCGTTTTGACATGTGCGACAAGTGACGGCGGCGGAGCGGCGAAGCTGCATGAGGAGTATCTAGGAGACGTCTGAACATGGAGGAAACGTGGTGGTCGGCAAAATCCGGATAACTCAATGGAGTAGCACTGTGGAGGCAATCGAATGGACTGACGAAGAAATCAGATAATCACTAATCACTTCACTGACCACTGGAGGGCTATGGAGAGATGTGCCAGCGCCGGATGCTCTTTTGGTGACCGTTGAGGGAACAGTGTTAGGGAGTTCCAACATGGGAAACAGGCATGATCACGCATGAGTAAGAAGAGTAGACAGGCGTGCCACTCCAGGGAGGTAAGCGATAAAGTAACTACCGAGATGCGTGAGCTTTGGCATGGGCAACCACTGTGTGCCGACGAAAAGATGGATAACAAGTGGGGGTAGAAGCCGTCCACTGATAATTAAGCAGATAGTGATGAATTGTGCCGGGTACAAAAAAGACAGGATATAACGTCGTTATTGAGAGCAAGCTCTGAGAGAAGCCGGTGATAACTGGTAAGGAATGGAGCGAATGTTGACAGCAGCAGCTCGAGCGTGAAGATAGATTTTTGTAACTCACAAATGGTTCTGGTGGATGGTACTGACCGTACTCCAGACACTCAACCTGAAAACTATTTCTGGAGACGGGAGGCGCGATTCGCTAGTCTAGTTGCTCCCGCACATTGTTGCATTTGTTCTGCAAGCCCGACGTGCCCCGGCCAACGAGGGGCTTCTGACCGCGTCCCGCACCGTTGGGATTATAATGAGTTGTATGGATGCAGTGAGATCAAGAAGTCCATATCCCAGTAGCCGGATTGTGGGAATCCTGGGAAAAGCAATCGAATGAAAGGCAAAATGGAAATTGTGTGTAAGTCCCAGTTGTTCTATCCAACGTGGAAAGTTCCAAATTATTCATGGGATGAATCAGGCCATAATCATCCTCAGGGGGTAGGTTCTGGAAGCAAAACGGGAAGGGCTGCTGTCTGGCGGTTTTACTAGCTGCGGGTTAAGGGAAAAGCATAGGACAAAAACACCGTGGCAAGAAATTAGTGATGACAGAAATTGGCGGTCGTGACGTCAAGGTCTGGTTTCCTGGAATAAACCACATGCGGAAAGCAAAATGGAAAAGTACTGGGGACTACTTCTCAAGAAGCTTATTGAGAATTACCGATAAGACAAGGAGGCGAGAATGGGCAACACCTGGGGCAAATACTTGGTGTAATTCGATGGATGATGGATGGGAGACCTCATAAACTGTGGCGCTTTGTTAATCAAAACAATGCCTGAAGTTTCGTGTGGTGAAACGGGGCATTAACGAGCAAACAGCTGACCAGTGACTGAGGCTGGTACCTTGAAGACCCAATACTATGCATGCCACCACGTGTTTTCTGCATTAGCGATATTCTTATACTTGATAGTTGGTGCTAAAAATAGGCCTTATCGACTATGGTAAATACAGACAGCAAGAAGCGATGAATCGACAGTGTAAATGTGGCCAGTAGGGTTCGTGGTCAGGAGCGATGAAAATAGGAGGTGGTAAACAGACACGTGGAAAGTGTTGTTGGCAATCATGGAGTACGGTCTTGACTGCTTTTATCTGCTTATTACAATACAGAATGAATCCATATGCTCCTCAGCATTTGCCGGTAATAACTGCTTACTGGGCAAAAGTTGTTAAGCTTCTCATTGGTATCCCGGGCCCAGTTCTTAGGGTCGAGTAATAGAAATGTAGAGATCGTGCATTAGGGTGAGCTTTTCGAATAATAAAGAGGCTTAAGATATCAAACTGATTAACGTCGGAGCTTGTTCCAAAAGGAAGGATATTTATTATACGGAAGTTAGACCTTATCGCAGTCCTGTATACTGGAATCAGGACTATAGAGTCGCTACGTCGTTAAGGATAGTTGGGAGGAGTTTTGACTTAGGGGGGCTGAACTTCGAGATGTACGTTTTAAAATATTGCAAAAGAAAGACAGGCTCATCGGGGGACAGCTTAGCCATGAGGGCTGTAGGTGCAGTATTTCGAACCTTTCCATTTAGTGTAAAGGCGGGGAATATTCTAGTAACTGTTCGGTGAATCCACGTGGTGCTTTCTGAGCTGCTGATCTATCGATTTGCCACACGTTAGATATGAAGACAGTGCAGTGCTCCAAAAGTGTTCTGACATGAGCTCTAAAAATGCTCTCATGTCCAGGACTCCGTTCCCGACATCCTGTTCCCAAATGACCCCGGTCCAGCAGCTAGCATCATTCCGAAAGAGGCCGGTGAAGCAAACTTTCCACCGGCCCACTGACAACGTACGGCGAGCGGCACTTCTATTGCTGCTTGCAGCCGTAAGCCCTTTAGGCCCAACTTAGGCCTGCGCCGCACCGTTCGCCGGGTGTTTATAGAGGCAGATTTCCCCTATCGCAAAGATATCAACTCCCTTACTCGGTCGACCTCCTGGATGATGCACAATGCTGAAGAGTATTCCCCCGACAGGCTTCTCTTTCTGCAATTGATTTGCATTCCTTCGCGACTCTCATAACGCCCCTATACACTGAAGCTTAGTATGAACACCCTCGCGCAGAGCCACTTCAGATTACCCGGCAAAGTTAAGGTAGTCCATACCTCCTATCGCCGTGGCTACTAATATCGCCCACCACATCGTCACCAGAGGACCCCCAGCATTTAGCCGGCCCTGCCGCTTGTCGCCAGGCAGCGCTTCACGTAGTACTGTCTTGAACACATGCCGAAATTAGGCATATTATGCTCCTCAAGTGGCCTTCGGGTATCCCCTATTCACAAGATGATAACAAAATTAACAATGGTTTGATTCGGAGACGCCCGAAGCATGCCAGGTGCACGGTCAAACTTTTACGAGCGATAAAATGGACAGAGAAAGTTCGTAGAGATGCAGAAACACGCTTGACAAAAGTAGGATAGGTAGACTCAAAAGGGGGATTAAGGGGAGGTGAAGGCGTGATAAGTGTATGCACACTAAGGAAAAAGTAGAGTTTAAGCGAACCCAACCGCGGATTCAAATGGATATTCGGTGAATTTTAAAGTCAGGGTCAAGTGGATAATCTGACTGGTTCAGGTGGAAACACCTGAAAGCCGGCACAGAAGTATGAATGGGGCTAGAAGTCGGTATAAGGAACTGTGGTAGCGGGAGAAGATGGAGAAAAAAGTGAGATGCACTGCAAGGGATTAGAAAGCAGTGACCCACTGGTACTCTGCAACGGTCGATCGGCGGACAGGGCACAGAACTCATTTTTAAACGGGAAGTTAGTAACCCAAGATATAGAGGGTGGATCAGACAAAAATGATTCGGAAGGATTGGGTACTGTAGATATAAGGCACAGATGTAGAAAGAATGAAAGCACGTCATGAAGGTCAACGGAATGACAACATGAGAAATTGCTGGTGAGGAACTGCAGGATGCGGAGTGACTGCTTATATATACATAAGAGAAGAAGGAACAATAACAATAGCCCTAGAAAAAGTATCAATGATTGTAAGGGGCAGATAAGGTTAGATCATATGGTATAGGATTAACTTGGGAATATCTCGGTGAATTTTCTTCATGACAGGTGAACATGGCTGATCAGTAGAGAGAGGGAGAAAAGGTTCTGGAAGCACAGAAGTGACGACAGCTGTGAAGAGTATTTCATAAAAGAGGGAAGATGAAAGAGTAGATTGCAGGTAACAGATAAGAAAGTATCTTATAATCTGGTTATTGTAGGTGAAACATGTGGTGACGGTCGAGAAATGGAGAAGCCTCATTGAATGGACTTACATTGTTCGGCGGAAAGACGAAGGCGACGGAAATGGTTGGGCCGCTTGGAGCGAATATAGACACAAAGGGCAGAAGGATACCTGGGTGAGACGGCCTGCGGTGCAAAGATGTAACAGGTGTAGCGGCGAAGTGCGTGGGAGGGAAATAAGTAAGTGGGGGATGAGAAGCATTGGGTAATGACAGAACAAACGGATTGAAACTGTCAGCGAAGGCCATGACGGTACGATTATTTTGTATTAGGCTGAACATGAAAAAACATGACAGCCTGAAGGGCACATAGGAAATGCCCGTATAGGAAACAACAGATAAGAGAACAGGCCGAATAGACAGGTGAGACTTAACCAATCACATCGTTTAACCGGTGGTGATACATGAAGAAGGCTGAGAAAGAGGCACCAGGACAGGTAAGCTGGTGGATGAACACAAGGCACGAGAGGTGAATGCGCGTCGGAGGTGGGGCAATGGAACTGGGGAGATGCTTGTCTGCAGGCAATTATGCAAGTGGATGGAGCTGCAGGTTGCTTATCGGGGCACTGCTTTATGGAAAGATCTACAGAGGAGTCGAGGAGACAGACAAAGAAACTATAGCCGTGGTAATCACATAATAAATGTGATAGTAATGGATGCAAAGTTTGGAACGGCTAGTTTAAATATGGGAATTTGTCATGGGTGCGGATAGGACTGGTGCATAATGGCTTTAAGCATGAGAAGGGAGAACAAGGGACGATTTGACAGAACGGCAGGCAGTGATGCATCATAATGCGATCAGTGAGTTTTATGAGCATAAGGTGATACCAAGTGAATAGAGGCTGAGACGGCAATGACGACATGGGTGGAAAAGTAAATATTAGCGGTCATCGTCAAAGTAAAGTGGGTAGGACGATAGTGACCTTCAATGAGAGGTGACATGGTGAATGTCGACAGGAGCAAAGACAGAATGGGCTGGTGTACGCACCATGGATGAACCCCAGAAACGGAAGTGATAACAGTGACAACAAGAGTGATAGGTGGGTGTACCGTGGCGGAACAAAGATCGTGGGAGCATGCCATCAGCAAACGGCGGCATTGGATGCGTCAGGGCAAGAGGAGCTAGAGTGTGCGATCGCCAACCGATGCTAGCGGGTGGGGCAACTGTCGTCCCCATGGCAACTGTAGAGCCCTCAATCGAGCTATCGTCCGAGACATATAACTCGTTCCATATATTCAAGAGGTAACCTCTTCCCTATCATGTTTTTCGGTCTTCAGCCGCATCCAGCTTGTTTGAGCCTACCACCAGACCCCGGTGGTTGAGGCTGAAGTCACCTAAACCGCTATCACAACTCCATTTAGAATACGTGAACTTCTGAGTGTGCCTTTTGGGCTCAGCAGTGTGGCCCAAACATTCAGCTCGTTCACGCATGAAACAACACAAGTATGAAAACTGTCTACATGTGAATATACGATGCTTTGTGAGCAAATTTTTCAGAGAAAGAGCATACGGCGTACTTGCACACCCTTTCCCAGAATCACAGCCTGGATGACGTAATCGTAAAGTTTACCAAGTGCGAACTCGGCAGGTCTACCATCATTTTGGCCTTGGGCACACAGACTCTGCCAGAGAAGGTGGCGGAAATTCGCGACCAACCTGAACCATTCTCTTACTGGAAGTTGAGACACCTTTCCGGCTTGGTAAACCTTTATTGCCGGTTTATCCTCTACCAGATCGAAATAACGCAGCCCCTCACAGAACTTCAGCGTGAAGGTAAGCGGAAATTCGTACTTCCCTACAGGGCACAAGCAGCATTTACTTCGATCAAGGAGGCTGTCCTCGACATGGCAATCTTGGCTCATCCCGACTCCTTCGCATTGGAAGCAGACGCTTCAGACACCGTTGTTAGAGCAGAGCGGGTCAGGTTATACAAGGCTGATCGTAGCCGAGGCTAATCGAGCGTCTAGAATCCTCTCGGTGTTATGCAGAGAGATCGGCACTCTTCAATGAGACTTTGCCAATTCTTTCCAGTTTTGTCACAAGAAATGATTGTTTCCTGCAGTTCGTCTGAGTAGCTTTGCAAAAGTTCTCCAATAGCTCATCTCAACCACAAGCTTTGTTCTCTAAGCGTCTCCGACCTGCTGAATTCCGATATAGTACGTTCGTAAGTGAGCTGGTGGCAAAGTTATTTGGGCGTCCTACACTTTCAGAACATTCTGGAGGGCCAAAACTTCACAGTGTCCATAGGCTATAAACCACCGGCGAAGGCCTTCAGTCAGCCCCTGGTCGATATTTGCCACTTTGACTACCTTTTGCAGCATATAAGGACATTGAATACGTCGCCTGGGCATGCATCCCCGCGGCTGACGCTCTGTTACGAGTCCACAATTTATATGATCCAGTACTCATGGGCATAGAACTGGAAGATATCGCCGCAGCCCGAACAGCAGATCCTGAGGTCCGGCAGCTCAAAGCTAACAGCTGCCTGCCTCCAGTGTCAGTGACCTTCTGAAAGTCAGACGTGCCCGTTATTTGTGACGAGTCACAGGGTCGACCCCGAATACTAGTTCCTGCCAGCTTTCACCAACAAGCTGGTAACAGATTCCACAATATGTCGCACCCTGGTGAGACCGCCTCAATGACGTGTGTCTTCGGGTCCGCGCATTTCTTCAGAGCCGACGCGTTTAAATACACCACCGTACTAGATCTGCATTGTGCATATTCTCTGAGCGAGACACGTTTTAATCACGTGCATGCGGATCTCTTGGGGCCCCCCATCCTCCAACGGCTGCGGCCACATCCTCGCCTGTGTAGATCGCTTTACTCGCTGGCCACAGGCCATAACCATTCTCCGTCCTACCCCAAAGGGAGCTGCAAAACTTGTCTAACCGGTTGGATAGGTCAGTTCAATTGACATGCAATCGTATTTACTGACCGATTTTCCCACTTTGACGGGAGCTGCCGAATACATTCGGTTGCAAACACAACAAGACTACAACCTATCATCCTCCGGCTAATGGCATGGTGGAGCGATTCTATCTCCAACTGAGAGCTGCCCTTCGTGCTCGCGAGATACTTTTATGGAACGGAGTTTCACCAGGGCTCTCTAGGGCCGCGCAACACCATCAAGACCGACAGAAGAGTTACGCTGTCCGGACTGGTATATGGGTTGGTTCCTCAGTAACCACCGGTGAGTTTCACTTACGGGATTACTCAAAACGTTTGTCACACCAAATGTGGATGCCGAAGCCCACCGCCCCACGGGAAAAACTCCCGGCAGATACGTAACCACTTCTTTAGTGGCCGCCAGCCATGTTTTCATTTGAGTCGATGCAGAGCAATTACCACCACAAGTCGCTTACTCTGTCCCGTCACTCCTCTTCCAGCGGAAGGCGAAGAAGTGCGTGGTAGACGCCTAGGGCAGGTAAGAGGCCACCAGTACGGATCACCCTAAGCCGGCCTCCTTCGAGGCAGAACCCACCCCAAACAACCAGCCCGATGCCGCCACCTGCTCACAACTTTCGGTTAGTCGTCCTGGGTCGGCATTTGCTACTCCCGCCAATGGCTCCCCATTACCTGTTTTCAACAACAAAGAAACAAAACCCACAATCATCGCCCAGCATAAAGGCAAGGAAGATCCACTCAGGTAGGGTTTCACTGTTAAAAAGGAAGTAATTTTGCGATCGACGCGCGGCAACAAATTCGTTCATCAAAATGGTTACTGAATTTGGCTGCGTCACACGCTCCGCCCGCGTGGATTATCTGCAAGCTCTTACGTCCATCCAAAACATGCGTTATCTTACCTCAGCTTTGAAGATCTTCTCCGTTGCGCGCATCCGAGTATATCTGCCGCAGTGTCTTGAACCGAAGAGCAGGGAATACACACTCTATACAGCAGCAGGTCGTGACCTAACCTAGGAGGATCCGAAATTCATACCGCTACTTCCCGCAGGAGGTCGACAAGATAGGACGGCGGAGCGGCAACCATGTTTACTGTCAGTGGGCATTTTATGGGGCCCAAGCGCTGGCTCTTACGGAGGGAATGTGTAAGAAGTTGCTTTAGCCGTTGCCTTTTGCGCGAAACGGACTTTGAAACAAGTGGCGGCGGGGGATAATCGGTAGATCATAACGTACGTCCCTCCACTAAACGACCACCCGCGAGAAGAGCCTCGATCACCCATTCTGCTCGGATGATAATAATATGAGAAAGGATACCCGTTGAAAGTAAATGCAGGCTTGCTGTGGTTGTGGTTTTAAATTAATTCACGGACTCGAGCCGGAGCTCCAAAGCTCCCGGATGTCTGATGCCATCTTCCTTTGGGTGTAATCAGACACCCGGAAAAGTAGATGGCAAAAGAACATGGGCAGTCATTAAAAATACATAAATAAATGAAATAGAATTCAAACATAACCGTTTTATTCGCTACATAAAATGCATCACCGTTTGTGCCTTCAGGGCAGCCCCACTGGGGAAAGTTGAAACAAGGCAAAGTCACTTGTTAGAGGAACGAATACGGTGCATCAAATATTCGTGAAAACCGATGCACAAAGTGGCCCACGAGAAGAGCCAAGTATGCAGAACTGAGAATGAGTGGTGTCACTCGAGAGGGTAGGCCGCTTGGAGCTCGACGTGTGACACAGAAGAGAGCTGCTGTGACTGGCCACCCGACCAAAAGCCCTCGAGGGTTCAAATCGGGAGGTTAGATCTTCCGTTGCTTTTGGAGACCGTGTCAGCGTCGTCTTCTGACTGTTTGTCCCCGCCAAATGGCCGAGTAAAGATTCAGCGGCGTAAAAGGGAATATCGGTCGATTTCGTTTGCCTCCATAATAATGCAGCCTTTTCTTATAGCGGTGGGCTTTTAGGATGCGCTTTTTGCCCCACGTATCTGCTTTTTCTTCCGGTAAATACTACAACCGTGGACAGCTTCATTATCCTGAACAGCTTCATTTATTTCCACCCTTCACTTCAACGTATGTAGTACAGACCTTGTCCTTACAGAACAAACTGGTACAAATCCACCTGGTTCATCCTTCTTCTTACACAGTCCCGTCTCCTGCAAATTTTCGACCAGGAAATCACAAGGTGCAAATATATGCTAAGTCTGCTTTTGCCTCTATTTCGCAATTCTTTCCTGGTTTCAGGCTATGTACGGCTTAAGCCCATCACGTAACATCTTGAAGAGTGGCGGCAGTATCTCATAAAAAACGCATCTTTTCATCCGCTTATCTGCATTCGTTTGCTTGAAGTCCCACCACCCTTTCCACTCTTCGGTAATCAGTCTGCACCCTAATGTAACTCGGGAAAAAATTCCCCACAAAGGGAGGTTCCATGGCTTACGGCAGGCTGTAAGCCCAAGGGGGCGGTCACATTTTGAGCCACCCTTGATACTATTTAGGCTTGGGGACCCTGATATAAGGTCCTCGGCTCTCGACAAGTTGCCCAAATAGGGCGGCTTTAACTAAGAGCCCTTTAAAATTCTGTTTACCCGAGCCTTGGGGAAACCTATGCTTGGCCTTTGCCCGTAGGAATTCAGCTAGTATCAACCCTCACTCTGCATCATTCCCACTTTCAAGTCGTTCGAAATCAATGAGTCTCCCACAAGGACAGCGAACTCCCTTAATTTTCTAGTCGACCTGGAAGTCCCAGCGGCAACCAACGAAAAGTGGCCCAACCCTCATTTGACAGACGAAATCCACAAAGCAAACGCGCCAGAACGGTCACATTAAAGTCCATCTATGATACCTTCCAACAAGCCCCGGAAGCACAAAGCCCCCTGTGCTCATACTTGAAGTGGTAACTGTAAAACCCCGAACCTCTCGTTTCTAGACACATCACAGTCAAGACTGGACGGCATTTTTGCCACAGGTCACTATCTTCTTTTCCCAAAAACCTTGGTTTTAATCTGCCATTAAGTGTTCCCCACGGCTTTTACGTTCATTCTGGCTTCACCTCATCAAACAGTAGCAATCCACCCGCCTTGAGTGTAGCTGTCATTGGCCCCAACATTTATTGGTCCACCGCCACAAGCTCTAAACCCGCTACAATTTTTCGCACCTACCCACAGCCCAACCCAAATCCCTTTTCCGTGGCACCATTATCAACTACGTCTATCAGTCAGTTCACTTCTATGGACCGGTCAGCTCCTCAGTTCACGAATATATGCTCTCTACTTGGTCTCTGGGCCAAGAACAAGCTGTTTCAGCGAACTTTTTCCACTGCTGAATCTACCCCCGCTCGCATTACCGTTACCAGCACCGCCGCTGGCACTACTTATATTACTTCCCAGCCAGCACCAACAAGTACACTGGCACCGGTCCGTTGATCGCTGAATAACCCCTACGTCACTCCCCCGACCGTGGTGGCATATGCAAAAAGCTTCTGTTATCACCAGCCGTGGTCATTTCCCGCTCTACCCTAAACAAGGCGAGTCATTTGAAACAATGCTGAAACCTCAAATTTGGACACTGCAACGGATTTATCTTGCTGCCTTCCCTGAAGCCCGTCAGATTTCTTCTCTGTTCTTTTCGGTGTTCCTAGCAGCGATAAGGCCCTTCTAGGATCCTTTCCTTTGGATCAGTTTGCTTGGTTTCCAACCTCCTGGAGGACTCACAGTGGACCGACCCAAAAGGAAGGATACCAGAAAAGCTTTGATGCTGCAGGAAAAGCTAAAAAGAATAGAAAGGAAGAAACCACGCAGGCTTTGAAGAAGGCTGCGGGTAGACCCTTTACACTGGATGGAAAATATCTAAGCCTGCGGCGAAAAACGTTGGTAAGACTTGTGTCAAGCAGTGCAAAAGAATCCCGAGCACTGCTCGTGGAGGGGCTTGATCCATGACAGGGTGAGAGGCGAATGAGCGTGTGTCAGGTGCGTGCTTGCGGTGGAATGGTCATAGACAGAATGATCAGATGTTTTGTCTGCTTCAGTGGTCTCGGGTAGACAGTGATCGTCTGTGCGGGTTAAGGTGTGTATGCGTGGTACCCTAGGTCAACGTGGTGAGGGGGCAACGGCGATAGATAACACATCTTGGGAGTCCGCTTCTACTCTGTAGAGAGCGACCATGATCGTGTGTGTGCACATCAACACGACTCCATACCAACAGAGCGAACATGAGGGTGAGCGAACATGCGTACTTCAGCGATCACGGGACAGAAATGGATAATAACGCGTGTGCGCTCGATGGCGTGTGAGGAGGAGCACTAGGACAGTGGTGCCCTATATGGTGTGTGAATTCATAAGCGGTTAGAATTGAACCAGAGACGTGTAAGCTCGTGATAAATTCCTGCCCGATACGGGTTGTGGCTAAACAGGTGGTGAAACTGGACAAAGGAAGCTGTCACCTCCACGTAGTTGGTAGCAGATAAATACGGAGAGTACAGAAGCTATTTTCGTTACTGAATCTTGGATCACTGGACTCACTCCCACCAGCGAGATATCCTCGATGAGTGGCAAGGTCCATGTGAGCTTAAGCCTTGGTAAACGTGAAGATGAATGCAGCTTACGTGTAAAAACTATCTCAATGACTATTACGTGGTACCCTGATTTGGACGAAGTCCACGATTCACGCTGACTCTCTGTCAGATGAAAAACTGGCACGATATATAACAAGTTACCGCCTATTTTTCATCGTACTCGTCTCCATCTTCGCCATCCTTGCTTACCACTTCTTACGCCTGGCCAAATCTGCTTTCCCTAGCACATAATTATCGCGGGGTTAAAAGACCCTTTCCGTACTCAACTTACCGTTCATGATTCTTTTTCCCGGGGATTCGTGCCAAACCACCCGCTTGTCCCATTCGCAAACTTAACCAATCCCCAAGTTAAAACTCGCTCTTTTTTATTACAGTTACCGATATATTTGCGAAGGGTCATATTAAATGTTGCCATACACTTCCGTCCCACAAGACCCAAACAATGTATTTCACTGAGGAATATTTGTCATCAGGGCTTCCCAACAGTCGACGATTTCGAGCCAGTTCGCCCTCTCTATCCGTCCTTCTGTTCGCTAACACGTCTGTAGCATTGAAATATCATCGCCTTGCAAAGATTCATGCCCTTCCCATTTATTCACATCCGAGAGATACCTGTATCGCAGCGTTTTGATCTTTTGCCATCACATGATCCACCTTTTACAAAGAATAACAACAGATATTATCTCATCTGTCGACTACTTCACCGCCCAACTTTGCAAACGTATTTATCGGTTGTTTGGTGCCTTTTCATATTCGGTATTCTATCTTGGTGAGTCCTCTCAGACATTTTTGATCTTTGCAACTCTCTGGTCATCATGTTCAGCCCTTAGATAACGATAATCACACGTAAATACTTACTTGTCATTTAAATACTCATCTTTGCAAACCGTGTATCTGCGACTATCACGGCTACGTATCACAAATTGATTTGCCGCCCAGTTACCATTTCCATTTTGGTGCATCACATTCCAACTTTCTGAAAATAAACAATGTGCGTAACGATTACATGTTTACGTCCGGTCACTTCCTTCGCCATCGCCTAGGAAATCCTTCTCTACAAATGAGTCTTCCTTTGGGTATTTAACTGACTCAGCTGATACTTGGTCGCCGAACGTCACAAGGGTTATCTTCGAAAGACTTTGCTTGTTCTTTGTCCGCAAATTCATTCCTTTCATCGTCTGATTTCCAATCCAAAGCCACGCCATACCCCGCGAAGCTCAATAGATGGTTCATGTCTCATTTGGAAACTACTTTTTCCTCAAGGTGAACAAAACTTTCGTCAATTCCGTTTGATTATCTCGTTGCACAGTCCCTCTTTTTGTAATATTTGAGTAGGAATCCACTACCTCCGACCAGCTCCACCCTGACTTGGCCGGCTTGGCCACCCAACCTTGAATTCAAATTCGCCGGGCGCCGCATTAAAGAGCAACTTAAATACTTTCTCCTGTACAATATTGAGTGCACATGCCTGAAGTACCCTCTTGGAATTCGGACTCTACGTTCAATTGTACCGTTTGATCTTGCGTTGCAGCATGCCTCGGGGTTATTCGAAATAAACCGTTATCATTATCATTAATTGGCTCAATATATCACAAGCATCTATCGCCCTCTCCCTGCCAGAAAACCTATGCTGCTTCGCTCACTACACGATGTGAAAAACCTTCCAAAATCACTTGCTATATTACTGGGTTGAATAACTTCTTCTGGCGTGCTGGTAAGTACTAATATCATTGATGACGCCAGAGTTACTGGAATTTTCACATTGCTATTGCTCATTGCACGCTCTATTGGGAACGGGGACAAATACATACGATCAGCTGCACGAACAAACGACTATAACGTTATTTCAATGACAGAATCTTTGTTACCGGACTCCTGTCTGGTGGAGGACATTGAGGTACGCGGCTACAAATAGTTCAGCAAGGGCAGAACACAAGAACGTGGTGGCGGCTGTCTAGTGTATGTAAAGGAAACTTACAGGGAGACGAGCTTTCAGCATCCTATCCTAGACGGCACTGTCGACCCTGTATGGATGTACTTTGAAGTCAAACGTCAAGAACTGATACTAGGTTGCGTATACCGTCCGCCTAGATCTGGTTCCGTCGGCTTCCTGCAAATTTTCGAGGCACCCAACTTAATTAGTGGTCCTAAAGTGGGCCCAAAATTAATAGCCGGCGAACTTAATGCACCAGAAATATGCTCAACGTCACTCAGAGAGCTACACCATTTACCACAGATTTTAACGCAATTCTCGTCAATTCTCCAAAAGGACGCGACGTCACTCTTGACTTAATCTTGTCATTAGGATTAACCCAGGTTAGAACAGACGTTCAGATCAATCTACCGGGGATTGATCACGCAAATTTCCGATGCTGCTTCACAGTGACCATTGTAACGACCGGTCGCGGAAAATCCCCCTCAAATCCTCGCAATTCAGTGTTTTTCCTAACATCACTCACTTGCTTACACTATTGACTTGTCTTTACGAACTGGTTGTTTCTATGGACCAATTGTTGTTTGTTCGCGCCCAGAGCACTACTTTGTGACATCCTTGTTCAGGACCTGCGTGACGCACGTGCTGTTTGCTCACACGCTGCTGTTGGGTTTCTCGTTGTTGAGTCCTTGTGATCGTATTATTGAGGTTTGTATATTTTTGGTGTCATTGTTAATGTAATAATCTAATATCGTAGAATATCGCGGATAATCGTCTTTTGATTTCGGGATCCGTTGCGAATTCGGCTACGCATTGCTCAAACGTTCATAACAATACTCAGTAGATCAATTTGGAACGAGGGAAAACACGCGAAATGTCAAGAAAAGGATTGAAAACATTGGAATCCGGACAGGAAGTAACACGGCAAGTCCTTGGGGGGGGGAGGGGTTGGGTACATTTGATTCTTTAGTTTATGTTAGATCGCCTAGTCCTGTCGGTGCTGATTCATGTGTTAATGAGGGCAATATGGATCGTAAGGATGTTGATTTATGTAGGCTGAGAATGCTAGACCTAGTTCAACGGTTGTTATCGGCTGGACTACAGGCCCAGGAAGCAAAGAATTGTACACAGAAAAAGCGAAAGCATGAGACCAGCGACTACGACACTTCCGATAGATCAGGGTGCAATAAGATGGGGAACCCCACGCCGGTTGCCGACTACAAAACAACATCGATCGATTTGCCAGGAGTGGAACTAACGGTTTTCGACGGGCGATCTGAACATTACTGCAAGCTTGTCAAGCGGTTTGAGAGGTTCGTCGAAAGTAAGGTAACCGACCCTGGGCAAAGGCTTCTCTACCTTACTCACTACTGTCGAGGCCGAGCAAGAGAAGCTATCGACGGGTGTACTATGCTCGACCCGGAACAAGGCTACACAAGAGCAAGAAAGATTCTAAGGGACTTGTTTGGCCAACCGTTCAAAGTAGCCCATAACCTAATAGAGGGCGTGATGGTAGAGGCAAAGAGAACCAAGGGCGACGTCTATACAATGGCCGACCTGGTGATTAAGATGCAGAACTGCTCAATAGTCCTCGACCATTTAGGTTACAGAGCTCATCTAGATGCCATGCACACGTTGAAAAACATAGTCCGTCACCTTTCCCCCAACTGCAGGGTCGGTGGGCGGAAGAAGCGGAACGGATAAGCCGAAGCGGCAGGGAAGCTAACTTCGAAGACCTGACCGAATACTTGGACAGGCAAACCTAGATAGCCGACAGCAGGTTCGGCCGACTTATCCGGGACAGCAACCGGACAAACAAACCCAGTACTAGCCAAGCTCAAACCCCTGCACGGGAACATCCAAAATACCAACCTTGGACCAATACGCAAGCCATTTCACGCGATGCCACGGCGCAACAAAATTGCAGACCCTGTGGTGCTAGCCATGGACTACCAGAATGCCCCAAGTTCGGCAACGCCACAATAGACGAGCGGTGGGGAATGGCGAGGATGGCAGGAGCATTTTTTATCTGTCTCAACACCACGCACCGAGCGGCAGCTTGTAGGACGAGGAACCGATGTGGTTACGAGGGCTGCACGAGCAGACACCACCGATTGCTGCACCGGGCGAGAGTCACCTTACCCGAGGCGAGTACCAAGCCCAGTGTTATTTGTTCAACGTCGCGGTCTGCCAGTAAACCGGTGCGTTTAGGCGTAGTTGCCGTGGGAGTAGTGACCCCGACTGGGGTGGTCAAAGCGTTGGATTTCGTCTATAGTGGATCCGACACAACTCTATTGGAACAGCAGTTTGCCGACAAGCACCAACTCGCTAAAGGTGCGACGTCGTTATCAGTGAGCAATTTGGGCCGAACACAGGTAATGACTTCCGGTAGGTTGAGTCTGGAACTCATCTCTCTAGACACTAAAGAAGAAATTGAACCAACGGAGGCATCCACATTAGCTGATCTCCCCATGCCAGGACGGTGAACGCAATTTTGACTGGGTGGCCCCACCTGCAGGAAGTAACTGTTATAGGCTGGGAAGAAGACGAAGTGGATCTCCTCATCGGCTGCGACGTGCCAGAGGCGCTTTGGGTACTTGACCAGATGGAGGGCGACCGCTTGGCACCTTATGCCGTATGCGTGGCTCTGGGATGGGTGTTATACGGTCCAGTGGGTGTGCGTGGTTCCGTGAATTATTTATCCGCCGAAAAGAACTGCATAGAGTATCACCTGCAGCGGCTGTATGAAAATCAGTTTCATGACATTGGAGACGAAAGACCGTCGTTGTCTCAAGAAGATTACTTCGCTCTACAAACGGTGCGGCAAGGCTCTAGAGGCCTCAAAATCAGTTCGAGGTTCCCCTCCCATGGCGCACACCGGTCGACCCGTGGACTGACAACAGAAATTATGTTCTCCAACAATTACTACGACTAAAAGAACGCTTCATTCGAGACCAGAATCTGTAGGAACGATACACAGAATTAATGAGGCGAAACGAAGCACTCGGTTACGTTGAAAAGGTGCCTGCCAACACCGACAGCAAAAGGGGTATCTGGTATCTGCCTCACCATTCGGTCATCAACCCCAAGAAACCCAAAAAACTGCGCGTGGTTCTCGACTGTGCGGCCAGGTTCCAGGGCAAGTCGTTAAACGATCGCTTACTACACGGGCCTGACTGGACCACTCCACTGATCGAGGTTTTGTGACGTTTCAGAGTGGGTAAAGTGGCTTTGTCTGCCAACATTAGGTAAATGTTTCATCAGGTGAAGATTCCGGCAGGAGAACGAGATGCTCTGCGTTTCCTGTGGTGGAAAGAGAGCGACCGGGACAACGCAGTGGTGAATTATAGGATGACCGTCCACCCCTTCGGAGCCATATCGTCACCATTTTGTGCCAACTACGCCCTCCGAGAATCAGCGAACAAACATGGCGATCTAGTCCATCGGACGGTGGTAGATAGCGTCAGCAGAAATTTCTACGTCGACTACTACCTTGGGTCATTCGATGATGTGGAATCAGCTCTAGAGCAGTTCAGGGGTCCGACGAGATTGCTAGAAGAGGGCGGCTTCCATCTAACGAAATGGATGTCGAACGCTTCAGAAGTGCTGAAGGTCATTCCGTATCACGAAAAGGCCGAAATGGTAAGAGATTTGGACGGCTCTCCACTTCCTATCGAAAGCACTTTAGGAATACAATGGGACGCGGAAACGGACGATTTTGTTGTCCAGCTGAAAGTTCCCGAGCTGCCAGTGACCAGTCGTGGCATACTATCTGCCGTCTCAAGTTTGTTCGACCCACTCGGTTTCGTCTCACCATGGCTGCTACCCGGAAAGAACTTGCTGCAGCGGCTGTGCTGTAAGAAATTTGATTGGGAGCAGTCACTGGACCCAGGGGACCGGTTGGACTGGGAAGAATTTTTGAGCACATTGAAGAAATTGGGGGACATAAGGATCCCACGATGTTTGACTCCTGGCCATACGACGCGGACTGGAGTACTACACGCTTTTTCTGATGCATCCGAAGTCGGTTATGGAGCTGTGGTGTACGGACGATGGTGCACAGGAGATGCTAAAGCCCGCGTTGCTCCACTGAAGTCGGTCTCGATCCCACGCTTTGAACTCAGCGCAGCCGTGTTGGCAGTCAGGGTGGTGCAAGCTGTGAAGAGATGTTTTGACTTCTACATTTGGTCGGTTGGCTTCTGGACGGATTCAACGATAGTACTTTACTACATTAACAACGTCCGGAGCCGGTTTAGTACTTTCGTTGCTAACCGACTCAAGATTGTCCACGATGAATCAGCCACGAACCAGTGGAATCATATCAGGTCCGGCGATAATCCGGCTGACCTGTGCTCCCAAGGCGCGACCAACTTCAGGCAACTAGACACGTGGACGTGAAGGCCAAACTTCTTGCACTTGCCCAGGCGGGACTGGCCCGTGTTCGAATTAAAACCTCCTATGGAAGTAGAACTGGAGATCAAAGGCGTAGTGATAGCGGCCAACGTCGTCGAAGCGACATCCATTCTATCGCGACTGGTCAGGTTTTCTCCCTGGACGAAGGCACTTCGTTCGCTAGTTTGGTTGACCAGGTTCAAGAGAAATTTACTAGTCATGAAAGAGCTACGGCCCTCAGGTCGGATACGGGTCGGCCCTGATAAGTCCCAATGAGCTACAAGCTGCAGAATACGATATTTTCCGAATGATACAACACGAGGCTTTTGCCCGAGAAATCGAGAGGGTGAAAGAAGTGGGAGCAATCAATAAAGACATACCATCTCCAAGAGGCAAATTGAAGCGTTTAAAACCCAAACTCATCAACGGACTGCTGCGGGTGGATGGTAGGCTGACCAACGCCCACCTGAACTTCGACACAAAGTATCCTATACTGCTGCCTGCGAGACAACCTGTAGTAGAGCTAATGATTCAACACGTCCACGCCATGGAAGGACATGCCGGGGAAAGTCACGTGACGAGCGTCATCCGAAAGCGTCTTTGGTTGTTGAGAGGACGAGAGACTGTAAAACGCGTAATCCGACGGTGTGTGCAATGCAGGAGACGCAATGCCACAGCAGGCAAACAACTCATGGCCCCACTACCAGAATGATGAAGCATCTTCTTTTCCAACAACACAGTTTGAAGGTCTAGAAAATGTCTGCGACAGAGCAAGCATTCAAACAAAAAAGTATTATCTAACTATGAACCAACGAACAATACAGCCCAAAACCAGACACGAACAGCGCATTGTGAGCGCAGGATGACTTCGGGCTGGTGGCCGTTCAGCGAAACCGGGTTAGATTATTTCGGGCCCTTGTGGATCAAGTGCGGGAAGAGATTAGAAAAGCGATATGGGTGTATCATGGTGTGCATGAAGTCACTCGCGGTACACCTAGAAGTCGCACATTCGATGATGACCGATTCTTTCCTAAGGGCCTTGCAGCGATTTACCAACCGAAGAGGCGTACCAGCCGACATATGCCCAGATAATGGGTCGAACTTCGTAGGCGCTCACCGGAAATTGCAGCTTTGGCACGAGAACATAAGCAGGGACGAACTGCAGGATCGAACCGTGGCCCATGGTATACGATGGCATTTCACCCCCCCCCGCAGACCAGTCACCGCGGCGGCGTATGGGAACGCATGATCCAGTCCGCCAGACGGATATTGCTGTCATTCATGGAGCGGCAGCCGCCCGACGACGAGACGCTGAACACCGTCATGACTGAGGTGGAGAGAATCCTGAACAACCGCCCCCTGGTTCCAGTAATGAACGGCGACCCCACCCACCTGGCGCCCACCCCAAACGACTTATTGACGTTAAGCTCGGACGAGGGTTTCCAAGGGCCGGTAAAACTTCGCGGGAGCTATCTCCACGGATGGAAGCTGGCGAACTATCTGGCCAAGGCCTTCTGGAGGCGATGGCTACGGGAGTACCTACCGGCTCTGCAGACTCGACAGAAGTGGCTGGATAAAGCAAGACCATTCACAGCTGGGGATGTGGTTATGATCGCCGACGAACGCGCACATTTCTGCACTTGGTCCTTGGGAGTAGTTGCGGAAACCCTCGGAAGCACTGACGGACTGATAAGAACGGTGAAGGTGAAGACAGCTAACGGAGTGCTCATTCCTGACATACGCAGTATTAGCCTACTCGAGAGCGAAGGCGGAGGAGCTGATAACTCTGAGGCCCAGTAAACCTTTTCGCATTATTCATCGTGGTGGATAAGGAAACACCATATATGGAAGCAATCCTGTCGCACCCTCACCTACATTGAATTCGTTATACCACAAGGTCTCCGGCAAACACGTTACAGTGCTCACGGACTTTCATTGACATTACAGAAGGTTCTTTCCAATATGTGGTGATAAATGCGATCCCATTTTACATCCCTACACATACACCTATGTCCGAAGCACTCTACACCCCGTAACCCCATCAAACATGTGACAGTGGTCGTTGTTTGCTTTTTGTTGACATTACCGAATGCCCCTTGCATATGCAGAAGTGGCGGAGCTTAGGTCACACACATATGCCTATATTTTACTCGTTTCTTGCCAAACAGTCATTCGTTGACATTGCAGAGTCCTCATTTGATGTGTAGTCATACCTGTGATTCCATTGTACACCCCGGCACGTACACACATACAAGCAAACACACTCAATCAATCCAGCACACATCCAGGACAGGACGGCCCTATACGATGACAGCATTTACGTGGCCCCTCCGCGCCCGCCATCGGTCATTTGTTCTCGTGGACGATGTAGAATAGCCTCGCGTCCATATAGCCAATGGGTTAGATGCAACCAGTAGTAGAACGTTGACGGCGAGCATTAGGCGCGCGCACTGACAGCAGGGCCTAGGCGGATAGAAAGAATCAGTACCTTCATACCTAACCTTTGACTCTGCTAAGGATCCAGGAGGATTTTGGTGGGCGGTGTAACAGCCAGTCGTGGAAAATCCTTCTTTTTCCCTCGCGATTCAGTGTTTTTCCTAACATCACTCACTTGCTTACACTGTTGACTTGTCTTTACGAACTGGTTGTTTCTATGGACCAATTGTTGTTTGTTCGCGCCCAGAGCACTACTTTGTGACATCCTTGTTCAGGACCTGCGTGACGCACGTGCTGTTTGCTTACACGCTGCTATTGGGTTTCTCGTTGTTGAGTCCTTGTGATCGTATTATTGAGGTTTGTATATTGTTTATGTCATTGTTTATTGTAATAATCTAGTATCGTAGAATATCACGGATAATCGTCTTTTGATTTCGGGATCCGTTGCGAATTCGGCTACGCATTGCTCAAACGTTGGTTACAGTATCGTCCCCACGTTCAATGTGTTTTGCGGGCTTGTGCCTTTCATAATCAATAAGAGTACTTTGTATCGTGTCCATTAGACCACGGCTCTTAACATTTTTGTCCAGTTGGGAAATTGGCACAGTTTTTCTATTATGCTCACGCTTCCCGTGAAGTTTATAGCCAGTATCAGTCTTTTAGTCTCGATATCGCCATCATCAGCCCTAGGTAATAATAGCGTTGGCCACACCTCTTTATCTGCAGTTAGGAAGTCCGGTCACATTGTCCACATCCGCAACCTCTCTAGTGTTTTCAGGCCTCTTGATCAGAAGTTGGCAGGGTTACTGGCGGATTGTACATAGCGCCATTATTCGGTTTTAGTCGACTCGTGGATTACAGTGAGTCTGTTGGCCACGAAAGTTTTAAAACGAGTGGCAATTTTGTTTATGTAATGTAGTACCGTGGCTGAGTCTGTCCAAGGGTTTGGTTCTCAGTTTATCCGGTCGAAGCATCTCCTAATCAGCGTCGCGGCTTTCACGTCCAGTACTGCTGCCGTCAGTTCCAGCCCTGGAATCGACACCGTTTTCAGTGGAGCCACTCTCGCCTTCGGGAATAGTACGTGGCTGTGCCGCCCACAATTTGCGTCCATCCAGCAGCCGTAAGCGACTATCCCGTAGCCTGTTTCTGATGTATCGGAAAATAAGTGGGGATGGGCGTCGTTCGTACACTTGATTCCTGTTAGGCGCATTTAAGTTTTATCTCACCGAATTGCTCCAAGCTTTGCAGCCAGTCGTGCCATCGCTTATCGTCGTCATCCTGGGGAAGTTCGTCCCAACCCGTCCCTCTTTGGCGCAGCGATTGCAGCAAGCACTTTCCCGTTAAAAACCATGACGAAACGAAACCTAGCGGGTCATAGAGGCTTGAGACTGCTGATAGGATTCCTCTCCGTGTGACTGGCGTTTGGGTAGGTCTAGAGTGAAAATGAATTCGTCACCTCTGGGTTTCCACTGAAGACCAAGCTTGCGCTCCGTTCTTGAAGGGGATCCCAAAAGCTCTCGTACACTCCATTCTCTCGGACTTCGGGATAACATTGAGCACCTTTTGGCTGTTTGAAGTCCATTTGTTGAGGTCGAATCCTCCGGCATTTAGAGTGGCGATCAGTTCGGTCATATAAAGAATAGCAGTATTTGGTTCGTCAGAGCAGCACAGAAAATCTTCCATGTAGCAGTCGTCCATTGCTCTTCCTAGCAAACTGCTGGCTCCACCCAAAGGCTTGGGGGTTTCCCGGAGGGCAAAATTAGCAAAAAGAGGGATGATACCGTCTCAAAGGGGTGCATGGTCAGACTGTATTCGTCAGGTGCACGATTTGTGTCGTTCTCAGGCCACCAGAGGAGACAGAAGGCGTCCCTATCTTTAACGGGCATCTTGTAGAAATATTTCACGTATGTCCGCAGAGACGGCCAAATTTTCTAGCCGAAAACGACATAAAACCTCGACTAGTGGTGTTGTCCAGTCTGGGCCCTGTAGTATATGGTCGTTGAGTGACACATCCTGACAACTCGCGCCACAGTCGAAAACCACTCTGACTTTCCCTGGTTTCTTTTGGTTCACGACCGAGTGATGGAGTAGGTACCACCTCAAATTTGCGCTGATAGCCGCTGTCTCCACTCTTTCTATATAACCCAGGTTGATGTTATGTTGCATGGCTCGCGTGTATTCTATCCTTAATTGTAGTTCCCGAATTAGCCTGGTTTTGAAGAAGATAAATCTTTTCAGAGCCATTTCTCGGCTGTTTGGCATAGGTTCCATGTTGGGTCTCCACGGGACAGGAACCTCGAAACGATCTATTAAATACTTAGCCTTCTAGGCTACCAATTTCAAAGCCGCTCTATCTTCTCGTGATGGGGCATCTCTATCAATGGCCAGGTCGGCAAATTCGGCGTTATACAGCTATTGGAATGTCTGTTCAATGTTCGCCGTTTCCACCGAAGTGCAGTTGATTTGGATTTGTTTGCCGCATCTTCCGTCTGTTCTACCATATAAAGTCCAGCCAGATATAGTGCGTACTGCACAGGGTGCTCTGCGGTTTCCCTTTCTTTGATCCAGGACGCAATGCGCTTCCGTTATATCACAGCCGATCAGCAGATCAATTTAGTTATTCTGCCACTCCTCGAACGTAACCCCCATCGAGGTGCGGCCACTGAGCCAGAATCGATTGCAGTGAGTGAGGTGCTTTCATCGGCAGGTCCTTTGTGGTGAATGCATCTAGAGTTCCTGCTCTATCGTTGCTGACCAAGGAAACGAGTTGTAGGTGCAGTTTTGTCGACTGAATGACTTCATTGCACTCACTGCGATTACCGCTAATAAAGATTGATTCCCTGTGATCCCATGTCTCTCTCGAAAATCCTTCCTTAATAGCGTGGTATCCGAGCCACTATCTATGAAGGCCAACGCTTTGACCACCCCAGTCGGGGTCACTACTCCCACGGCAACTACGCCTAAACGCACCGGTTTACAGGCAGACCGCGACGTTGAACAAATAACACTGGGCTTGGTACTCGCCTCGGGTAAGGTGACTCTCGCCCGGTGCAGCAATCGGTGGTGTCTGCCCGTGCAGCCCTCGTAACCACATCGGTTCCTCGTCCTACAAGCTGCCGCTCGGTGCGTGGTGTTGAGACAGATAAAAAATGCTCCTGCCATCCTCGCCATTCCCCACCGCTCGTCTATTGTGGCGTTGCCGAACTTGGGGCATTCTGGTAGTCCATGGCTAGCACCACAGGGTCTGCAATTTTGTTGCGCCGTGGCATCGCGTGAAATGGCTTGCGTATTGGTCCAAGGTTGGTATTTTGGATGTTCCCGTGCAGGGGTTTGAGCTTGGCTAGTACTGGGTTTGTTTGTCCGGTTGCTGTCCCGGATAAGTCGGCCGAACCTGCTGTCGGCTATCTAGGTTTGCCTGTCCAAGTATTCGGTCAGGTCTTCGAAGTTAGCTTCCCTGCCGCTTCGGCTTATCCGTTCCGCTTCTTCCGCCCACCGACCCTGCAGTTGGGGGAAAGGTGACGGACTATGTTTTTCAACGTGTGCATGGCATCTAGATGAGCTCTGTAACCTAAATGGTCGAGGACTATTGAGCAGTTCTGCATCTTAATCACCAGGTCGGCCATTGTATAGACGTCGCCCTTGGTTCTCTTTGCCTCTACCATCACGCCCTCTATTAGGTTATGGGCTACTTTGAACGGTTGGCCAAACAAGTCCCTTAGAATCTTTCTTGCTCTTGTGTAGCCTTGTTCCGGGTCGAGCATAGTACACCCGTCGATAGCTTCTCTTGCTCGGCCTCGACAGTAGTGAGTAAGGTAGAGAAGCCTTTGCCCAGGGTCGGTTACCTTACTTTCGACGAACCTCTCAAACCGCTTGACAAGCTTGCAGTAATGTTCAGATCGCCCGTCGAAAACCGTTAGTTCCACTCCTGGCAAATCGATCGATGTTGTTTTGTAGTCGGCAACCGGCGTGGGGTTCCCCATCTTATTGCACCCTGATCTATCGGAAGTGTCGTAGTCGCTGGTCTCATGCTTTCGCTTTTTCTGTGTACAATTCTTTGCTTCCTGGGCCTGTAGTCCAGCCGATAACAACTGTTGAACTAGGTCTAGCATTCTCAGCCTACATAAATCAACATCCTTACGATCCATATTGCCCTCATTAACACATGAATCAGCACCGACAGGACTAGGCGATCTAACATAAACTAAAGAATCAAATGTACCCAACCCCCCCCCCCAAGGACTTGCCGTGTTACTTCCTGTCCGGATTCCAATGTTTTCAATCCTTTTCTTGACATTTCGCGTGTTTTCCCTCGTTCCAAATTGATCTACTGAGTATTGTTATGAACGTTTGAGCAATGCGTAGCCAAATTCGCAACGGATCCCGAAATCAAAAGACTATTATCCGCGATATTCTACGATATTAGATTATTACATTAACAATGACACCAAAAATATACAAACCTCAATAATACGATCACAAGGACTCAACAACGAGAAACCCAACAGCAGCGTGTGAGCAAACAGCACGTGCGTCACGCAGGTCCTGAACAAGGATGTCACAAAGTAGTGCTCTGGGCGCGAACAAACAACAATTGGTCCATAGAAACAACCAGTTCGTAAAGACAAGTCAACAGTGTAAGCAAGTGAGTGATGTTAGGAAAAACACTGAATGTTGATTGTTTGAGGGGGATTTTCCGCAACCGGCTGTTACAGTTACTACCGGGCGAGCTGAGTCATTCCGAACTCGAAGTTATACGCCTTCTGCTTCTAGACGCTTTCCAGTCCGATTCCCGCGAGCTAGCCAGGATAGATTGTGACACCAAAGAAAGCAGTCTGTTGCACAGTGTTATCCGAGGACTAAACCCCATGCGAACCAACGGACTACCGATGGTTGGAGGGCGGCTGACGAATTCAAGCCTAGTGTACGAAACAAAACACCCCATAATGATCCCTGGTGACCACCACATAACGAGATGCCTGATAGATTATGTACTTCGGGAAGAGGGACACGCAGACCTGAATCACTTATTGAACAATATACGTCGACGATTTTGGGTGACAAAGGGACCAGCGACGGCCAAGCGAGTCACAGTCAACTGCATCGCTTGTCGTCGCTGGAGAGCGGTAGCAGATCAACAAATGATGGCCCCCTTCCAGCAGTAAGAGTCCAACCGAGATGGTGCCCGTTCGTGTAAATTGGCGTCGACTGCTTTGGCCCGTTACTTGTACGACAGCAAAGGAGCACCCAAAAGAGGTACGGCTGCCTGATAACATGTCTACAATCCAGAGCAGTCCATCCTGGAGTAGTGCATAATATGACCACCGATTCATTCATAATGGCCTTTCAAAGGTCCATCGCGAGTTGCCGCGTCCCCAAAAATTTATACTCCGACAATGGCTCGAACTTCGTTGGGGCTCATAAATAGTTAGAGAAATGGTGGAGCTGCTCGGACCACGCCAAAATACAAAACGAGACCGTAGCAAAGGGGATAGAATGGCACCTCAACCCACCTTATGCCAGTCATCGTGGTGGCGTTTGGGAAAGGCTGATACGATAAACTAGGAAAATACTCACAGCCCCGACCTCACAACAAACCCTCGATGACGAAATGCTGACCACTTTACTAGCAGAAGTAGAAGGCATATTGAACAGCAGACCCCTGATGCCGATCGTCCCAGACCCGGAAGGCGAACCGGCACTCACCCCCAACGACCTGTTAATACTTCGGTCAAAGCAGGAGCAACCACACCTGAAACCCTGCGTGGCACGTACGTCTTTGGATGGAAACAAGTGAACCACCTGGCACAGGCTTTCTGGAAGCGATGGACGAGTGAGTACTTACCGAAACTGCACCTTCGGCATAAGTGGATCTCCAAACAGAGGTCGTTCAGACGTGGCGATGTGGTCATCCTCGTGGAGAGCCACTTACATAAAGACCATTGGCCGGCTGGAGTGATCAAGGTCTGCCGTACAGAAATCAATAGCCTCATGCGCCCGGTGGTGGTGAGAACAAACAAAGGAGACCTGTTGCGAGATATATGTAAAATATGTCTACTTGAAGGTGACAGCGACGCGGGCGAGGCCGACGCTACCGACGAAGCTATACCCATGTCTGCTGATACCAGATGAAGCTGAATTCATTTATTTATTCCTCATGCATTCTCCTGTAGGACCTAACCCCCCACACCTTCTTTGAAGTATATTTGTACTTAATTTCGTACGGTGTTCACGATGTACTATGGAGTTAGTTGTCCAAACCTTAGTTTATCACACGACACGACATTGTATGCAGAAGTAACGGGGCTTAGGTCACGCACACATGCTTATTTTACTCATTCATGCCACACAGTATTTCGTTGATATTGCTGAAGGTCCTCCTTTGATGTAGTGTCATACTTGTGATTCTATTGTACACCCTGACACATACACACATACCCGATGCACGCTATGTCCCGCTACCCCTATCCAGCATGTGACGGCTTTCGCAATTTACCTTTGTAGACGTTACTGAAACGTCCTTTGCATATGTGAAGGTATTGGTGATTACATCATATACACACACACTCACGCAGGCACATACAGCCGGGGCAGGTCGGCCCTATACAATGACAGCATTTACGTGGCCCCTCCGCGCCCGCCATCGGTCATTTGTTCTCGTGGAAGATGTAGAATAGCCTCACTTCTATGTATCCAATGGATTAGGTGCGACCAGCAGTAGAACATTGACGACGAGCATTAGACGCGCGCACCGACAGCAGGGCCTAGGCAGGTAGGAAGAATCAGTACCTTTATACCTAACCTTTGACTCTGCTAAGGATCCAGGAGGATTTTGGTGGGCGGTGTAACAGCCAGTCGTGGAAAATCCTTCTTTTTCCCTCGCGATTCAGTGTTTTTCCTAACATCACTCATTTCCATACACTGTTGACTTGTCTTTACGAACTGGTTGTTTCTATGGACCAATTGTTGTTTGTTCGCGCCCAGAGCACTAATAATATTAATAATAATAATATTGGTATATTTCTCGGCCATGGTCGAGACGCATGCGCTGACATCCTTGTTCAGGACCTGCGTGACGCACGTGCTGTTTGCTCACACGCTGCTGTTGGGTTTCTCGTTGTTGAGTCCTTGTGATCGTATTATTGAGGTTTGTATATTGTTTATGTCATTGTTTATTGTAATAATCTAATATCGTAGAATATCGCGGATAATAGTCTTTTGATTTCGGGATCCGTTGCGAATTTGGCTACGCATTGCTCAGACGTTCGTTGCACCCATAAAGGATGAACAGCCGGCACCCCCGCATAAATCATATCATAGGCTCACTGGAATATTCTGCCTTCTCTGATTGACAGCCTAAATTAGGAAACATTTCTTTTAAGTGCAGATCCCCAGCTAGTGGCATGTCAAATCCACTCTATCTCTGAACGATGCCTCAAGCCAATAACCCCGTCACGAGAATCGTCAATCCGCCCTAAGGACAATAAATTGTCTCGTCTCAACTTGAAATTAAGTAGACTCTTAAGCGTTTATCTTGAAACAAGGGACTTTTCACTGTTTATACAGTTAAATTATTTTGCTGTAACGATTAAACTGTACTCTGAGAGTGAATTAATACAACGGGAACACAGGGCCTTACGTGATTCCAAGAAAGTCGAGATTCTTGCAAATTTGATGAAGTTGATGAAACCTAAATCAAGTTTATCTATCTCTTCTATCTCCTTCAATAGCTGGTGCCACGACAAACCGCTGGACAAAGCAGAAGCGATTAGCGCAATTTTTTGCTTCTTCCTTGATTGGTGACAGCACCACTTTTCTACAATCCACCAGTACCATCATATTAGCCACTTTCTTCTGTAACATTCCTGCCCTCCGAAGTCGAGCCTTTAAGTTCAAATGTCTTTCCACCCCGGATTGGACTCGTTACCATTGGCCATCTTTATATTAGGCGGCCCAGGTACCAAAATTCTTTTATCGAATTTATTCAATTTATCTATGCTCTTAAGTTGGCGCCCTATACAGTAAAAACTTTGGTTATTATTTCAATTCATAAGAAGGGAACACGAGAGGACCCGGCCAACTACCGGCTTGTGAATCATACCCCAGTAGTATTGATGTTTATGGAGAGAATAATGAAAGGTAAACTAATATATCACCTCCTAAACGCCGCCTTATAAGTGAAGGCCAGCACGGTTTCCTAAAGCGTCGATCCTGCGCAACTTGTATGACTGTCTCTCTGAACCCTCTTACGATAGCTGCCGGTGATGGTAAGGCAGTGATCTCAGTCTTTTTGGACATGTCTAAAGCCTTCGACCGGGTGTCACATTCGCTTGTCGTCAAAGGCTGAGACATACGGCATCGTTGAGCCACTATATGCCTGGCTGGAATCGTACTTGTCCTCGCGCTGTCAAGTAGTAAAAGTTGATGGCAAAATTTCCAAACCCAGCCCTGTAACCAGCGGTGTGATCCAAGGTAGTGCACTGGGCCCGTTGTAGTCTCTCATGTGCGTAAATGATATATTTACCGTGGTTCGCCGTGGAACTCCGTTTTTATTTGATGATGATGTAAAGTTGTTGTGCCCCTTCGACCATAATTCATTAGGTAATACCATAGCGAAGATGTCGGAGGACTTACAGATGCTCATTTCGTGGTGTACCCATTGGGTAATGAAGTTCTCGGCGGACAAAAGCTGCATTCTTACATACAAGTGTCATGTCCCTCCCGGAACGTTCAGTACAGGTGGTCATCTGATCCCCGACAAATCATCAGTACGCGACCTGGGCATATACTACTCCTGCTCGTTCAACTTCTCGGAGCAAACAGACACTCAAATTGCTAGGTTCCGCAGGTTGATAGGACTTGTCCACAAAACATTCCTTTTGCTTGAAAGTAAACTCCATGTCTATACAACACACGTTAGACCATAGCTAGAATATAGTTCAATGGGCGGCGCCAACATGCGCCAGATTGACAGGATCGCCACTGAAAATGTTCAGCGCACCTTTACTAAACAAATAGTTGGCTATTCGTCTAGTCTCAGCCACAAACAGCGCTATGACCTGCTACACCTCGAACCTCTTTGACTCCAAAGGATAAAGAACAACTTGTCCTTTTCCGCCCACTATTAAAATGCAGATCCCGCAAGGCCTCCCCTGTGGCTCGGGACCCATTAAGCTTAAGGTATTTGTTACGACACAGCAATCATTCGGTCATTGTGCCGTCCTCGAGAACCAGCTTTCCGTCCAATTTCTTTGCTGTTAAACATTGACAAATGTGGAATAAACTTCCACCAAATGTCCGTGCAATAGGCCACTTGCCGGGATTTAAAGAAAAATTAGGCAAACGGCTGCACATCCTGACTCTAGTATCAAACAATGATCGATACACTTCGGAGGAGCGAGAGTACGAAGTTGGTTTAGGTTACTGACACGCGGGTCTGAGTCAGGGACCCCGAGACCTACGTACTACAAAAGTCGCCGTATATATCACTCAAGTTTTATTAATCTTTCGTGTACAACCCTGTGTTTTGCAAAGTCGAACCATCCACCAAGTAGATCCAATTTCTAGATACTAGAGGCTTCCCTTTACCACTGACCGTTGATTCCCAGCTGGGAGCATCCCAGACTGCTTTTTTCCATTTTTACCTTTCCTGACAAAAACTGATGTGTGCCATTCCTTCGATAGCTTGGCATAATACCTGGCCCATACTTCTCGCTGAAAATTCGATACCTGCCAGTCATTTCGTCACTACCACATTGGCCCTGCTCTCCAGGACCCCTGGCAACCTGGTCGCAAGCTCCTGGACTATTCGATCTCTGTGACAGCGCAAATATCACTCAAGCTAAGCTCGCCGGTGCGGGGCGCGGTCAGATCCACCGTCTTGGCCGGTGTACATGGGGCATGCAGCATGTCTGCAACGATGTGCGGGCGCAGCTAGGATGGCGGATCGCACCTCCGATCACCCAAAAGTGGTTTCCAGGTTGTGTCCAGCGCACGGTCAGACCCACCCACCAGCACCGGTTGCGGCGAAAAAACATCTGTACACCGGAATAGCTGCGAATATGGAATTATCGCCCCAAGTTACCGCCTATTTTTCATCGTACTCGTCTCCATCTTCGCCATCCTTGCTTACCACTTCTTACGCCTGGCCAAATCTGCTTTCCCTAGCACATAATTATCGCGGGGTTAAAAGACCCTTTCCGTACTCAACTTACCGTTCATGATTCTTTTTCCCGGGGATTCGTGCCAAACCACCCGCTTGTCCCATTCGCAAACTTAACCAATCCCCAAGTTAAAACTCGCTCTTTTTTATTACAGTTACCGATATATTTGCGAAGGGTCATATTAAATGTTGCCATACACTTCCGTCCCACAAGACCCAAACAATGTATTTCACTGAGGAATATTTGTCATCAGGGCTTCCCAACAGTCGACGATTTCGAGCCAGTTCGCCCTCTCTATCCGTCCTTCTGTTCGCTAACACGTCTGTAGCATTGAAATATCATCGCCTTGCAAAGATTCATGCCCTTCCCATTTATTCACATCCGAGAGATACCTGTATCGCAGCGTTTTGATCTTTTGCCATCACATGATCCACCTTTTACAAAGAATAACAACAGATATTATCTCATCTGTCGACTACTTCACCGCCCAACTTTGCAAACGTATTTATCGGTTGTTTGGTGCCTTTTCATATTCGGTATTCTATCTTGGTGAGTCCTCTCAGACATTTTTGATCTTTGCAACTCTCTGGTCATCATGTTCAGCCCTTAGATAACGATAATCACACGTAAATACTTACTTGTCATTTAAATACTCATCTTTGCAAACCGTGTATCTGCGACTATCACGGCTACGTATCACAAATTGATTTGCCGCCCAGTTACCATTTCCATTTTGGTGCATCACATTCCAACTTTCTGAAAATAAACAATGTGCGCAACGATTACATGTTTACGTCCGGTCACTTCCTCCGCCATCGCCTAGGAAATCCTTCTCTACAAATGAGTCTTCCTTTGGGTATTTAACTGACTCAGCTGATACTTGGTCGCCGAACGTCACAAGGGTTATCTTCGAAAGACTTTGCTTGTTCTTTGTCCGCAAATTCATTCCTTTCATCGTCTGATTTCCAATCCAAAGCCACGCCATACCCCGCAAAGCTCAATAGATGGTTCATGTCTCATTTGGAAACTACTTTTTCCTCAAGGTGAACAAAACTTTCGTCAATTCCGTTTGATTATCTCGTTGCACAGTCCCTCTTTTTGTAATATTTGAGTAGGAATCCACTACCTCCGACCAGCTCCACCCTGACTTGGCCGGCTTGGCCACCCAACCTTGAATTCAAATTCGCCGGGCGCCGCATTAAAGAGCAACTTAAATACTTTCTCCTGTACAATATTGAGTGCACATGCCTGAAGTACCCTCTTGGAATTCAGACTCTACGTTCAATTGTACCGTTTGATCTTGCGTTGCAGCATGCCTCGGGGTTATTCGAAATAAACCGTTATCATTATCATTAATTGGCTCAATATATCACAAGCATCTATCGCCCTCTCCCTGCCAGAAAACCTATGCTGCCTCGCTCACTACACGATGTGAAAAACCTTCCAAAATCACTTGCTATATTACTGGGTTGAATACCTTGATATTTTTGTGGCACCCCCATAGCTTCGTACACTGACATTTGCTTCATCGCGCCAACGAGCCAATACCTTTTTACACACGACTGTTTTTGTTCCCGCGCGAATCACACGCTTGCCTTACCACACCGAGAATTTGGATATCTTTTCTGGGTTCCTGTGTCCCCCCATTCAAGGTTTTTTTTTCTTCGTAAATTCGTTAATTTCATGATCGGTATCGCAGAGAGAACAAAATGATCTTGCTTCGAATCTGGGATTGGCAGCCAACTACGCAATTTTCGAAAGTGCGTTTCAATAACCATATCGTATATTATGGGAACTAAAAAACAGAAAAATGGCAAAAAGATAAATAAAGCAGCCAATGCTGGGACGGGAAGTGGCACGGCTAGTCACTCGGGAGGGTTTGAGAATATCTGGCCTTCAGGTGCGGCTGGGTTTGCTAGCGCTCTCATTACCACTTCTGGTATCCTTGAGGATATATCTGACTTAGGTGTGTTGAAATATATGCAAGCTGAGAATGCTTGGATCAGAATGAACACTGATTTCCTCCAGACAGCAGGTAGAGAAGATCAAAGAGAGCTGGGCTAGTGGGTCTTTAGGTATGAAGAGACTAACCGAGCCACCCTGAGGGAGAAGTTTCCACATCTTTCGCCAGGCAAACTGCACCAACTCAAGCGTCTTTTTATCCTCCTGAGTTAAAGCTGGGTACCATGGTAACTAACAGACATTTTAATCTCTGGGGGATGCCATAATATTTTGGATTCTTGCAAATGCCCGATTATGGACATTCTTCATATGTTTCACGCCGCCTGCACATTCGTGAACCAATCTCTTTTTGTTCAAGCCTAAAGTGCAATTTGTCATAACTTCATTTGACCCGTAACCGATGTGATCCTTTTCTCACACCGTCAACTTGGCTGGCGTTAGTTCTTTGGTATCGTGTATCTGAGGCTTTTATATAACTGTGGATTCGTGCATTTCATAATCCAGCATCACAGAACTTGCGAATCAATCATGTTTCGCCTCGGGATTCGTGTGAGTTGGCTACTTCTTGCCCGAATGTGATTCGTGTTGCCCACATTTATCAGTCTAGAACCATAAAATGCAGAATAAGCGGAGATGAAAATCGCCAGGATCTGGAGAGGGAGTTCGCCGGCAAGGCACTAGGGGGAGGGCTTATATGCACTTGGTTCTTTGGATGCAGCGAGATTCACTATTCTTTTCGGTGCGAGCCCGTGCGTTACTGGGGGTACTGGGGGTACTGCTGGTGATGAAGTTATTAGTATCTTGAAGCTAAGGATATAAGAACTAGAACAACGGATGCGGCCTGCTGTAGCACAGAACTATGGAAAATTAACTCTAAAATGGACCAGGGCTTCTGGGGAGAGAAAATTCTACCCCGGTTATCGGGTGATTTTTACCAGTGGACCATCGGTCGGCCCTCCTAGAATAAAGCTTGCAACTCTTGACGGGTGGCTAGATGAATAAAGCAACTGTGTTAAACATGTAAAGCCCTTGTAGAAGCTAGTGTGATCGACCATGGGCAGAGTCTTCTTAACCAAAACCCGCTATTGCTGAAGGCTTGCTAGAGAGGTTATTGACGGTTGTTCATGCCAAAACCCGGATCAAGGATACACAAGGGCGAGAACGGTTGTAAAGGACTTGATCGGCCGATTATTTAACGTTGCCCCCAGTCTGATGGATGGCAAGGCGCCTAAAATCCAGGAAACTGCGGGTGGTGTCCACGCCATATCTGACGGTGTCAGTAAAACGTAAAATATTTTGATAGCTCCTGAGCACTTAGGCTGCACGTGTGATCTCAGCGCTACGCACGCCTTCACGGCGGCAGTTCGTTGTCTCTGATCCAATATACAGGGTCGTTGGTTCGAAGAAGCAGAACATGTACGCAGAGGAGAACGCAGAACAAAGTTTGAATACCCCAGCCATTACTTGGAAAGATAGGCGAGGATAGCCGACGGCAGATTTTACTGGCTCATTCGCGGTAGCAGCAGAGCAAAGAAACCAAGTACTAGTCATGCTAAAATGCTGCACGGGAGAATCCGAAACACCAGCCTTGGACAAGCATGCACAGGCTCCGCGTGGGGGCGCAGCTTTTCCAGATTGAAAAGCTTGTGACATCAATTACGAACTGACAGACAGTCCGAAGTCCCTCGAGGTCAATGCAAATGAACTTCATGCAATAGAAAAGTCGATAGGAGCGTGTATCACATGCCAAAGCAACTCACACCTGGTAGCAGTCTGCCAACGGATAGCAAGGTGAGGTTACCAGCGTTGCCCAGGAAGGGCTGCCGACTGTTGAGTCAGGCAATGAAGTAGCGCCCAACAAAGACCCAAAGCCGAGTGCGAAATTTTCAAAATCCCGGCCTACCCACAAACCAACACGTCTGGGAGTCGTAGCTGTAGGGGTGGTGGTCCGTAATGGGGTAACTAAAGTTCTGGCCTTTCTTGGCAGCGGATCCGACACTACTTTGTTAAAGCAGCAGTTGGTGGACAAATATCAACTTGGTAAAATTCCGACGTTGTTAGCCGTGAGAACGGTGGGAGCAGGAATCAGGTACTAACTGCAGGTCTGCTGTGACTGCAACCCGTCCCTCTTGATACCAGTGAGCGGATGGAGTAGACAGTGGTTTTCACACCGAGTGACCCGCCGAAGCGGACACCGAAGCCAGTAAGTGCAACCTTATCTAGATGGCCCTGTGTGCAATACGTAGATTTCGTGTATTGAGGGGATGGCAAAGTACACCTTCCTATTTGTTTCCATGTGCCGGAAGCAAATTGGGAGTTGGACCAGACAGCAGGGGACAGCTAAGCACCGTTTACAGTGGAGCGACCTTTTGGAGGATACTAAAATGCTAGAATGAGGAAAGTGGTTCTGCAGATTATGCATCTGCGGAAACGAACAGCATATAACGGCTGCCTAATCACCTCTGCTAGCAAGAATTTTATGGTCTTGGGAGCGATCGACTGCTAGTATTGTGAGGGGCCCACCTTGAGCCACAGGCTAATAAAAGGGGCCAGAATTACGCGCAATCAGTCCAAGGTGTCCTTTCTGTGTCACACACAGACCGAACCCCTGGTAGACAAAAAGACTTGGGTTTTTCACGAGCTGCTGCGCTTGAAAGAATATTTCAGCGGGGATGAAGTTCTTTTGAGACGGTGCTCAGCTGTGACAATACGAAAGGAAACATCAGATTAAGTAAGGAAGATGACTGTGAAGGACTTACACTGAACATCCTTCCGGAGGTTTTACGCTCTTTGTGAATGTGACTATTTTTGACATTACTTCACTAGGCTCGTCCATACACAACTCTTGCACATTTGTTTCACAGTGTTGAACAGTTGACTTTGGCCTTGAACCGAATCTGAGTTTTGCGTGGTGTCCAACGGACAATGAACGTTTGGTTTTGTTGTTAAATCCTTTTGAAAGCATACCTGAGATCAGTATAGAATCGTACTTTTTGTGGTTTTCAATCCAGTATCCTATGGAGTAACAATCACTCTTGCTCTTTTATTAAGATTCGTATGAATTAGCTACACTTTGCCTGAGTTGCGACCCTTGTGTAAAGAACAAATACTGAAAATCCTTCCAAATGTTCTTCGTGCTTTGTGAATTTGACTGTATTTAACATTACCTTGAAAAGCCCGCTCATATGCCACAATTTTTCACAAATGTTTATCCATGTGAGACATTCGAATTTGACCTTGAACCGTTTCTGACCGTTGTGCTTGAGCCACTGGGCTTTATATCTTTGGGTTTTACTGTGAAGTCTATTTGGCCGCATACTTGAGGTTTGTATATATTTGTACCCCTGGTGAATGACAATTTAGTGTTGTAGAAACTACGAATCAATCTTGTTCTGGTTTTGAGATTCGTTTGAATAGGCTACGCGTTGCTCGATTTGCGAGAATTGACTTGCACCTTGTGACCAACAGAGATTACGAGTACCGAAGCCGAAGAAAGAATATGATGTCTGCTTCGCTACCCGGTTCTAATCATAAGAAACCTGAAGAGCCTCGGGTGGTTTCCAATAGCCCGACCAGGTTTTAAGAAAATCCGTTTATTGAAAGGGACAGGCTGAGCAACACCGCTGGTCTGAATTTTATGTTGGTTCGGGATAGCCAGATTGGCAACGTCGGCCAACGCTAGATAAAAGTTTTTAGATGAAAGTACCTGTAGTAGGGGGATCGCCGTTTTCACAGTGGGACGAAAACAACAAGGACAAACCGCGATAGGTTATAGAACTGCAGTTCATCCGTCCGAAGCCATATCTTCAGCCTTTTCTCCCAGACACTCCCTGTGGGAAACTAAAAACAGAGATGCAGCCACAGTCCGCCGGAGCGCGGTGGATAGTGTATGCAAAAGTCCTATGTTGATCCCCATCTCGGATCATTTTTTGACACCGAATCTGCTTTACCCCAGTTGGGGAATCTGACAGAATCGCTAAAGGAAGGTGGATTCCAGCTGCGAAGTAAATATCAAATGCCCTGGACCTTCCGAAATCGGTTTATCTCGATGGGGGAGCAGAAAAATTCCGTAGATGAAAGGATCACCTCTGTCATAGGAAAGCATCCTAGGAATACGGCGGAATGTGGGGACGGATGAGTTTGTTTTAGAGCTGAGTATTCTCAATCGTCCGGCCACATGCGAAGGGATTATTTCATCCATCTGCAGTTTGTACCGTCCTTTTGCGCCAGTTCTCTTTGGTAGCTTCCCGAAAAAGTTCCACTGTAACCGCTTTTTCGGAAGAAAGTCCGCTGGGACCAAAGTCGCGAAATTATGGTCATACCAGATTGAGTAATGTTCCAGGTCACCCTCAACGAAATAGGAAAATGCGAACCCCGCGATGCCTGCATGCGAGTGACACAAGCCAGATGGGAGAGTTGCACATTCTCGCATGTACCAGGAGTAGGTTACAATGTAGCAGAATACTTTAGCCGGTTGGATAAGAGTGGGCGTATCGAAATCGGATTGTTGTTCTCCGGGCCGGAGCTGCTCCATCAAAAATGTTGTCTGAACCCGAGATGGAACTGAGCAGAGCAGCACTCTCCAGAGAGGTGGCCAGCAAGCTGAAAAAGTGTTTCACAGTAGTCGCCTTGGACATTAATCTTTGGGCCAATTTCTTCATTTTACTTTACTACATCCGAAACATAAGGACCCGTTTCAAGACCTTTGTGGCATATGGGTTTACACTTATTCATAAATCGACTGATGTGGATCAGTGGCGTTGTGCTCGACAATCCAAAAACCCCGTGAGTTTCTGCTTTTAGACCCAAAGAAATTAGAAACGTTTTCTGACACTTTTAGTGAACCGGGGTTTCTCACTTTGCCCTAAAAGGACTGGCTCTTATTCGCGCCACCGAAAGTGCGCGACCCCGAATTGAGACCAAACCAGGTAGCGATGGCCGACAAAGCCTCCGACCGCAGACCCCTAAATGAACTGAGCTACTTCCCTCGAACCAAGGTTCTCAGAGTTGTGGTACACTAGAATGATCCAAAAGATGGGTACTGTTGTGTTTAGGTACCAGACCGAAAAGTAGTTTAAGTATAGGTTTCACAATCTCCGATGAACTGAATGAGGCAGGGAACAAGGCGAGAAATTTGACACAAACTTCTTCCTCCGAGTGTGCGGTTCAGAGCAAAGAAAACTCGAAGAACGGAATAAAAGAGCTTGTTCAGAACCCCCTGAAAAAGATTCTGATTTCCGTCGATCAGTTGATGAGGGCAGGTAGCGGAGTGGATAGCTCTCATTTGAGTTTTGACGCCAGGGATCCGCTTCTACTGCCTGGTGGTTGCAAAATGACGGTCTCGATAATTCGATATTGTCATACCAATGAAGGAAGGGCTTGTGGAACTTGACTGTTGAACATTATCCGTCAACGATGTTGCATAAGGACCGGAAGATACACACTGAAGAGGGTCATTGCCAAATGGATCTGGCTTCAGTGGAAAAAGCAGAATGGGAAAGAAACTAGTGTTATCGTTACCGGTAGCCAAAGCACCAGGAGGACGATAGCCATTCTCCGCGATAGGTACGGGCTATTTTGGCCCCGCTACTGCTGTAAGACTCGTCTGAGCAATGAGTAGCCAAATTCGCAACGGATCCCGAAATCAAAAAGCCATTATCCGTGAAATTGCACGATACTAGATAATCAAGTGAACAATGACGCGAACCAGATACAAACCTCAATTATGTAATCACAAGGACTCAAAAAATGATAACCGAATTGCGGCATGCGAGAAAGGTGCACGTGCGTCACGCAGGTCCAGAACAAGGATATGAGAGAGCAAAGCCCTGGGTGCGAAAAAACTAGCATTGGTCCGTAGGAACAAGCAGCGCATAAAACAAGTCAACAATGTAAATAAGTGAGTGATATTGAGGAAAGTATGGAACTGCAGCGTTTTGGGGGGATTTTCCACGACCGGTCGTTACACCGCCCACCAAAATCCTCCCGAATCTTGGCAGGATCAAAGGCTTGGAAAATGGGTGCTGATTCTTCCTACCTACCTAGACCCTGCTCTCAGTGCGTGCACCTAATACCTCGTCGCCAAAGTTCTACTCACGTTTGCACCCGATCCGGCGGACGCCCCAACGCGAGGCCACTCTGCGCCGTCTATGAAAACTGCCGATAGATGGCTGTCGTGAAGGCAAAACATAGGTGCGGTCCTCAGTTGGGCCGTTGCCCCTCGGCCGCGTGTGTCTGTGTGTATGTGGGTGAGTGGGAGTGGGCGTCATTGGTGAGAACTCTGGTACATGGGCGAACAGTAACGACCATCACTTACGGGGGAGGTCTTCCATAATGTCGGGGATAAACGGGGAACCATCGGCCTTGCTGCGTGTCTTGATGGAGGTCATGGAGTATAAAGGTGTATTATGTAGGAGCGATTGGTGTGTGCATTGGTATATGATAGAATCACAGCTACTACCATATATTTCAAAGGCCTTCTGTGACGTCAGCAAATAAAACAGCAAGCACTACGACGTGTTTGACGGAGATCATGAAGCATAAACGTGACTGAGTTTCAGTCAACGGAACCCCAAGGGTTCCAGATTGGCAATTTTTCGGTAATCTTTAATAATAAAGGCATATCTCTAGGTGGTCAGGACACTTGCGCAAGGCATGATCAGAGACTACAGCAATACACAGCTACGTCAGGTATTCACAGTATTTGAATTTAAGATTCACGCAATTGCAGGAAAAGAACAGTGAAGCTGGACGGTGCCTGAGTGAACTGGAGTGGAGGTGGTAAGGGCGGCAGTTGTAAATCAGCTGCAAATTCGGGAAAATGACGTTGTTGACAGATAGCCAAAAGTGGAAATGCAGATAAAAGCGATGCTGGAGAACTCTCAGTGAGCAATGTTGGCAAGAACCAGTAAAACAGCAGGAATTTTTGGGATTGCGCCTGTGCACACCACACAGCAAAATTTCTTCTATCTCACTATTCCCCACCGTCCCAAGTCTTTAAATCCCAATTTTATATAAAGCGGGTCACACGGCTTACTTCCCGTACCACATTGTTGCATAGGTCTTATCTAGACCCTTGCGCACATAGCACCCAGACACACTCCTTGTAACAGCCGGTCGTGGAAAATCCCCCTTTTTCCCTCGCGATTCAGTGTTTTTCCCAACATCACTCATTTCCATACACCATTGACTTGTCTTTACGAACTGGTTGTTTTTCTGGACCAATTGTTGTTTGTTCGCGCCCAGAGCGCTATTTTGGCACATCCTTGTTCAGGACCTGCGTGACGCACGTGCTGTCTGCTCACACGCTGCTATTCGGTTTCTCGTTGTTGAGTCTTTGTGATCGTATTATTGAGGTTTGTATATTGTTTATGTCATTGTTTATTTTAATAATCTATTATCGTAGAATATCACGGATAATCGTCTTTTGATTTCGGGATCCGTTGCGAATTCGGCTACGCATTGCTCAAACGTTCGTAACAATACTCAATAGATCTATTTGGAACGAGGAAAAATCACGCAAAATGCCAAGAAAAGGATCAAAGGCAGTCGAATCCGGACAGGAAGTAATACGGCAAGTCTCTGGGGAGGTTTTGGGTACATATGATTCTTTAGTTAATGCTATATCGCCTAGTCCTGTCAGTGCTAGCTCATGTGTTATTGAAAGCAATATTGATCGTAAGGATGTCGATTTATATAAGCTGAGAATACTAGAACTAGAGCAACAGTTACTTTCGGCTAGACTACAGGCGCATGAAACAGAGAAGTGTACACAGAAACAGCGAGAGCATGAGACCAGTGACTTTGACACTTCCGATAGGTTAGGGTGCAATAAGGTAGGGAACCCCACGCCGGTCGCCGACTACAAACCACCATCGATCGATCTGCCTAGAGTGGAGTTAACGGTTTTCGACGGGCGAGCTGAGCAATACTGCAAGTTTGTCAAGCAGTTCGAGACGTTCGTTGAAAACAAGGTAAACGACCCTGGGCAAAGGCTTCTCTACCTTACTCACTACTGCCGAGGCCGAGCGCGAGAAGCTATCGACGGGTGCACCATGCTCGATCCAGAACAAGGCTACACAAGGGCAAGAAAGATTCTGAGGGACTTGTTTGGCCAACCTTTCAAAGTAGCCCATAACCTAATAGAGGGCTTGATGGCAGAGGTAAAGAGAACCAAGGGCGACGTCTACACCATGGCCGACCTGGTGATCAAGATGCAGAACTGTTCAATAGCCCTCGACCATTTAGGTTACAGGGCTGACCTAGACGCCATGCACACTTTGGAAGGCATAGTCCGTCACCTCTCTCCCGAACTACAGGGTCGGTGGGCGGAAGAACCTGAACGGATAAGCCGAAGCGACAGAGAAGCCAACTTCGAAGACCTGACTGAATACTTAGACAGGCAAACGAAGATAGCTGACAGCAGATTCGGCCGACTCATCCGGGACAGCAACCGAGCAAACAAGCCCGGTACTAGCCAAGTCCAAACCCCTGTACGGGAACATCCAAAGTACCAGCCTTGGACCAACACACACGTCATTTCACGAGATGCTACGGCGAAACCAAATTGCAGATCCTGTGGTACTAGCCATGGCCTACCAGAATGCCCCAAGTTCGGCAACGCCACAATAGACGAACGGTGGGGAATGGCG
The DNA here is from genome assembly GCA_948099385.1 of Fasciola hepatica. Classification (NCBI taxonomy): domain Eukaryota; kingdom Metazoa; phylum Platyhelminthes; class Trematoda; order Plagiorchiida; family Fasciolidae; genus Fasciola; species Fasciola hepatica. The sequence goes on from CANUEZ040000027.1 coordinate 1,242,779, forward strand.
AGGATGGCAGGAGCATGTTTCATCTGTCTCAACACCACGCACCGGGCAGCAGCCTGTAGAACAAGGAATCGATGTGGTTACGAGGGCTGCACGGGCAGACATCATCGGCTGCTGCATCCGGCGAGAGTAACCATATCCGAGGCGAGTGCCAAGCCCAGCGTGATTTGTTCAACTTCACAATCTGCCAGTAAACCGGTACGTTTAGGCGTAGTGGCCGTGGGAGTAGTGACTCCGACTGGGATAGTCAAGGCGTTGGCTTTCGTTGATAGTGGATCCGACACCACTTTAGTGAAAGAGCGGTTTGCCGACAAACACCAACTCGCTAAAGGTGCGACGTCGTTAGCAGTGATCACGGTGGGCGGAACACAGGTAATGACTGCCGGTAGATTAAGGCTGCAACTCATCTCTCTAGACACTAACGAGGAAATTGAACCAACGGAGGCATTCACGTTAGCGGATCTCCCCATGCGAGCACCAAGGTCGGTGGACGCAATCTTGACTCGGTGGCCCCACCTGCAGGATGTAACCGTTGTAGACTGGGAAGATGATGAGGTGGATCTCCTCATCGGATGCGACGTGCCAGAGGCGCATTGGGTGCTTGACCAAAGAGTGGGCGACCGCCAGGCACCTTATGCCGTACGCACGGCTCTGGGATGGATGTTATACGGTCCAGTAGGGGTACGCGGTTCCGTGAATTACTTATCCGCCGAAACGGACCGCATAGAGTATCATCTGCAACGGCTGTATGAAAAGGAGTTTCATGACATTGGAGACGAAAGACCGACGTTGTCTCAAGAGGATCACTTCGCTCTACAAACGGTGCGGCAAGGCTCTAGAGGCCTCAAAAAACAGTTCGAGGTTCCCCTCCCATGGCGCACACCGGTCGACCCGCGGACTGACAACAGAAATTATGTTCTCCAACGATTACTACGACTAAAAGAACGCTTCATTCGAGACCAGAATCTGTGGGAACGATACGCGGATTTGATGAAGCGAAACGAGGCCCTCGGTTACGTTGAAAAGGTGCCTGCCAACACCGACAGCAAAAGGGGTATCTGGTATCTGCCTCACCATTCGGTTATCAACCCCAAGAAACCCAATAAACTGCGGGTGGTTTTCGACTGTGCGGCCAAGTTCCTGGGCAAGTCGTTAAACGATCGCCTACTACAGGGGCCTGACTGGACCACACCAGTGATCGATGTTTTGTGCCGTTTCAGAGTGGGTAAAGTGGCTTTGTCTGCTGACATTAGGGAAATGTTCCATCAGGTGAAGATTCCGGTAGGAGAACGAGATGCTTTGCGTTTCCCGTGGTGGGAAGGGAGCGACCGGGACAACGCAGTGGTGAATTATAGGATGACCGTCCACCCCTTCGGAGCCATATCGTCACCATTTTGTGCCAACTACGCCCTCCGAGAATCAGCGAACAAACATGGCGATCTGGTACATCGGACGGTGGTAGAAAGCGTCAGCAGGAACTTCTACGTCGACTACTACCTTGGGTCATTCGATGATGTGGAATCAGCTCTAGAGCAGTTCAGGGGTCTGACGAGATTGCTGGAAGAGGGCGGCTTCCATCTAACTAAATGGATGTCGAACGCTTCAGAAGTGCTGAAGGCCATCCCGTATCACGAAAAGGCCGAAAGGGTAAGAGATTTGGACGGCTCTCCACTTCCTATCGAGCGCACTTTAGGGATACAATGGGACGCGGAAACGGACGATTTTGTTGTCCAGCTGAAAGTTCCCGAGCTGCCAATAACCCGTCGTGGCATACTATCTGCCGTCTCAAGTTTGTTCGACCCACTCGGTTTCGTCTCACCATGGCTGCTACCCGGAAAGATCTTGCTGCAGCGGCTGTGCCGTAAGAAAGTTGATTGGGACCAGTCACTGGACCGAGGGGACCGGCTGGATTGGGCAGAATTTCTGAACACCTTGAAGAAATTAGGGGACGTAAGAATCCCACGATGTTTGACCCCTGGCCATACGACACGGACTGGAGAACTACATGCCTTTTCCGATGCATCCGAAGTCGGTTATGGAGCTGTGGTGTACGGACGATGGTGCGCAGGAGATGGACAATATACCACGAGGATCCTGTTCGCCAAAGCCCGCGTTGCCCCACTGAAGTCGGTCTCAATCCCACGCCTTGAACTCAGCGCAGCCGTGTTGGCAGTCAGGGTGGTGCAAGCTGTGAAGAGATGTTTCGATCTCTACATTTGGTCGGTGAGCTTCTGGACGGATTCAACGATAGTACTTTACTACATTAACAACGTACGGAGCCGGTTTAGTACTTTCGTTGCTAACCGGCTCACGATTATCCACGATGAATCAGCCACGCACCAGTGGAGTCATGTCAGGTCTGGCGATAATCCGGCCGACCTGTGCTCCCGAGGTGCGAACAACTTCAGGCAACTGGACACGTGGACGAGAGGGCCAAACTTCCTGCAATTGCCCAAACAGGACTGGCCCGTGTTCGAATTAAAAACCCCTACGGAATTGGAACTGGAGATCAAAGGCGTAGTGATAGCAACCAACGTCGTCGAAGCGTCGTCCATTCTATCGCGACTGGTCAGGTTTTCTTCCTGGATGAAGACGCTTCGTTCGCTAGTTTGGTTAACCAGGTTCAAGAGACATTTACTAGTCATGAAAGGGCTACGGCCCTCAGGTCGGATACCGGTCGGCCCGATAGGTCCCGATGAGCTACAAGCGGCAGAGTATGATATTTTCAGAATGATACAACGCGAGGCTTTCGCCCAAGAACTCAAGAGGGCGGAAGAAGTGGGGCCGACCAATGAAGACATGCCATCTCCAAGAGGCGAGCTGAAGCGTTTAAACCCCAAACTCATCAACGGACTGCTGCGGGTGGATGGTAGGCTGACCAACGCCCACCTGAACTTCGACACAAAGTATCCTATACTGCTGCCTGCGAGACAACCTGTAGTAGAGCTAATGATTCAACACGTCCACGCCATGGAAGGACATGCCGGGGAAAGTCACGTGACGAGCGTCATCCGAAAGCGTCTTTGGTTGTTGAGAGGACGAGAGACTGTAAAACGCGTAATCCGACGGTGTGTGCAATGCAGGAGACGCAATGCCACAGCAGGCAAACAACTCATGGCCCCACTACCAGAATGCAGGGTGACTACGGGCTGGTGGCCGTTCAGTGACACCGGGTTGGATTATTTCGGGCCCTTGTGGATCAAGTGCGGGAAAAGATTAGAAAAACGATACGGATGTATCATGACGTGCATGAAATCACGTGCGGTACACCTAGAAGTCGCGCATTCGATGACGACCGATTCGTTTCTACGGGCCTTGCAAAGATTTATCAACCGAAGAGGCGTACCGGCCGATATATACTCAGATAATGGATCGAACTTTGTGGGCGCTCAACGGGAACTGCAGCGTTGGCACAAGAACATAAACAGGGACGAACTGCAGGATCGAACCGTGGCCTACGGCATACGATGGCATTTCAACCCCCCACAGGCCAGTCACCGAGGCGGCATATGGGAACGCATGATCCGGTCCGCCAGACGGATATTGCTGTCAATCATGGAGCAGCAGCCGCCCGACGACGAGACGCTGAACACCGTCATGTCTGAGGTGGAGCGAATCCTGAACAACCGCCCCCTGGTTCCAGTATTGAACGGCGACCCCACCCACCTGGCGCTCACCCCGAACGACTTATTGACGCTAAGGTCGAACGAGGGTTTCCAAGGGCCGGTAAACCTTCGTGGGAGCTACCTCCACGGGTGGAAGCAAGCAAACTATCTGGCCAAGGTCTTCTGGAGGCGATGGCTACGGGAGTACCTACCGGCTTTGCAGACTCGACAGAAGTGGCTGGCCAAAACAAGACCATTCAAAGTTGGGGACGTGGTTATGATCGCCGACGAACGCGCACATTTCAGCGCTTGGTCTTTGGGAGTAGTTACGGAAACCATCAAAAGCACTGACGAAATGATAAGAACGGTGAAGGTGAAGACAGCTAACGGAGTGCTCATTCGTGACATACGCAGTATTAACCTACTCGAGAGCGAAGACGGAGAAGCTGATAACCCTGAGGCCTAGTAAACCTTTTTCACACCAGTAATCGAGGTGGATGAAGAAACACCATATATACCACACAATCTCCGTCAAACACGTTAAGGTGCTCGCGGTCCTTTCGTTGACATTACAGAAGGTTCTTTCCGATATGTGGTGATGAGTGCGATTCCATTATACATCCCGATACATACACGCATGCACGACGCACTCTACATCCCGTAAACCCATCATACATGTGACAGTGTTCTTTGTTTGCCTTTTGTTGACGCTACCGAATGCCCCCTGCATATGTGGAAGTAGCGGAGCTCAGGTCACACACACATGCTACATTTACTCGTTTTCTTGCCACGCTGTCTTTTTTTGACATTGCAGAAAGTCCTCCTTTGATGTGTAGTCATACCTGTGATTTCATTGTAACCCCGGCACACACACACGCACACACACACACACTCAAGCACGTACATCCAGGACCGGACGGCCCCTTACGAGGACAACGTCTATGTGACCATTCACGCCCGCCATCGGTCATTTGTTCTCGTGGAAGATGTAGAATAGCCTCACTTCTATGTATCCAATGGATTAGGTGCGACCAGCAGTAGAACGTTGACGACGAGCATTAGACGCGCGCACTGACAGCAGGGCCTAGGCAGGTAGGAAGAATCAGTACCTTTATACCTAACCTTTGACTCTGCTAAGGATCCAGGAGGATTTTGGTGGGCGGTGTAACAGCCAGTCGTGGAAAATCCTTCTTTTTTCCTCGCGATTCAGTGTTTTTCCCAACATCACTCATTTCCATACACCATTGACTTGTCTTTACGAACTGGTTGTTTTTCTGGACCAATTGTTGTTTGTTCGCGCCCAGAGCGCTACTTTGGCACATCCTTGTTCAGGACCTGCGTGACGCACGTGCTGTCTGCTCACACGCTGCTATTCGGTTTCTCGTTGTTGAGTCCTTGTGATCGTATTATTGAGGTTTGTATATTGTTTATGTCATTGTTTATTGTAATAATCTAGTATCGTAGAATATCACGGATAATCGTCTTTTGATTTCGGGATCCGTTGCGAATTCGGCTACGCATTGCTCAAACGTTCGTTACACTCCTGGTCTGCTCAGACCTTTGGTTTGTCTCTATCTAGTTGACCGAATTCCTGCTACTTTTTTACCTCTGTCATATATTACTACTTATTATGCCATCCCGGTCCCCAACCGGTGCTCGGAAAATCCGTATCGCTAAAGCTAGTAAATCCAAACAGACCCAACCCCTCCCAGAAACCAGGCCCTGCTTTGTCGCCCTCGTTAACGTCGACGGTGAAGCTTCTAATAGTCCTAATGGCCTTAAGCAGAGTTTCGTCGAACTTAGGGACAAGGTCGAGCTTATTGATGAAATTCTTTCAAAGGTTTCAGTCCTGGCTAATCTCCTTGATCCTGTAGCCGCTACATCGCCCAAGAACTTGGTTTCGGTGGGACACCTCCTCTACTCCGTGTCTACTGATATATACCACCGCACTACCAACTCCAAGGATGCAGTGGTTTTTAATGTTCCAGACTGCTTACCACTTTCCTTATCGAAACATAACATATTAAGTTCGTGCAATATGGCTCACTATAGACGCCATTGCAGGAGGCTACGTAAAAAGTCCCAGCGACATAGTTGCCCCCTGCTATTCCAATTCATGGACGACCTAACAGCCAGAGAGTTCATTACCAACAATTCGACAATTGCTGCCAATTCGCCGTATGAGGACATCAAGATATTCCCCGATAAAACCCCCCTCCGACGGGAAATACTTCGCTCGCTGAGAAGCAACTTTGCCTTGACCATGCAGGCTGACCCCACTGTAACCGACATGAAGGTTACCCAATGCCCCTCTGTCAAGAAGTCAAAAGCGGGCACAGTGACTCACCCTGCCTACCTGCAAAATGTCGACCTAGATATGTCTAACTCCCCACCCCCAGTTCCGCTCCCACACAAGAGCCCTTTTCTACCATCTCCCCCAGTAGCTTCTACTAGCAGTAGCTCTCGCTCCCCGACCACATGCCCCAAGCGGCACTCCACTTCAGTATTAAAGCCGCGCTCCCCCATCATAGCCTCAGAACCAAGACAAGACCCTGGTACAGCCATTAGCCCTCGCCGGACTACTTCCAATCCGTCCTCCGGGCCGTTGACAAGAGTTGTCAACCGTCGCTCTCGCTCTAACGACTTTACCAACTACCCACCAGCTGCTGGCTCAACCGCGACACTTCGTTTCTATCCTCCTAAGTGCCGCTCCGATCCCCCCATGAGCCTACCTGGTACTCCTACCAGGTCAGCACTTGTTCAACTAACCACCCCACCCATTACCCCCCACTCTCAATCAGCATCTCCTTATAGCGTACTCTCGGATCCTCCAGGTGAAAACCAATTGGGCCACCATCCAGATTCGTCAAACGCCATCATCCCTCCAAGTAGGAGTGACCTTCAGGGACTTGCCAGTGTCACTCACCCTTCCATTATCTCGCATCCACTTTCAATGTCCTTCCCTCTCTCCGATCGAATGGGTCACTCCAGCCCTCCGTCTCCGTTGCTACCCTATATCCCTCCCTGCCCCCAGAAACCAACCCTCCATATTATAGCCCCAGCATGCCTCCGCTGTTCCCCTCTGCTCCTCTCCACCAACCCTTTTCTAACCCCGAAGTACCACGTACGTGCCCTTGCAGATACTCCAGGTTCGTACCTGTATCTCGCCTCCTCGCCCCACCTCCCCACTTACCGGCTCCCTTATCCCTCATGAGCCTCCAAACCTTTCCACATTTCGCCACTCCCTTCCCGCCTCCCATCCCACACTACTTACCAGTTACTCTCCCACATGCCTTCACCCCCATGCCGACCTACCGGTCTTATACTGACTCTGCCCAACAGGTAGGCTACCAGCAGTCAAGATCTTGTTTTTTTCCTGACCGGTGCCTTCCACACCCGTGGCCATATTGCTGGCTGCCCTATGGACCGTATCGATAAACTTTCACAGACCCAAATCACTGATCGCTCCCCACTCGATGTCATGTCACTTAGCACCTTACACCATGCACTCCCTCCTGTCCACCCCGCTTCGACAGATATTCTTAACCTCTCACTTTGCCATATCCTGCCCCGTCCCCCTGTACCACGTGACACCCCTCCGGCCCACATCAGCGGTATGCTGCACACCCACCGTGTTGATCACCCACAGCGATCGGCTGCGCCTAATGCTAAGGCTTCTCCTACTTTCCGTTCCCCACCCAACTCTGCCTGCCCTCCCTCTTCCACTGAAGCTCTATCCCCACTGGGACCCAACTCCTATCGCCGCAGCGATCCCAATAGTCTTGCACCTGGCATGCTTTGCGCACACCGACACTGAACTTACTCCTACTAGTTCTTACTGAAGCTTGATCAATAATTAGAAAAATATCGCACCTGCGATCTATGGCATTTACGTCAAACGCTGACATTATACTAGTAACTGAATCCTGGCTGTCAGGTGATGCTTCGCTTGACCTTGTTCGAATAGCTGGGTGTCAATGCTTCTCGAACACTCGCCAGTCCAGGCGTGGAGGGGGTTGTTTAGCCTTTGTCAAATGCACTATGCACGCTAGTGTTATCTACCACCCCTCTCTTCTCCTTATTGAGGATTCGTTATGGCTATCTATTCACGCCTCCGGCCAGAACCTCCTCCTTGGCTGCGTCTACGTCCCCCCGGGCCTGGAGCCTGCAAAAATCGACTCTGCCGTAGATGTCTTAAATGCTTCTCTTGACTATCCTGCCAGTGCAAAAATTATGGCGGGTGATTTTAACCTTCCTTCAATTTGCTGGTCCTCCTATACTAGCCCTCCCGCCCTCTCCACCTTCCTTTCTTGTGTCCGTCTTGGTGGATGGACCCAACATGTCTCCTGCCCTACTAGGGGGAACAACGTCTTGGACCTAGTATTCTCCACTGATGTTCTTGATATGACCGCCCAGATTACTGATCACTTCCCGGGTAGTGACTACCGTATTGTCAGGTGCAAGTTCCGCTGCTTTAGCTGTTCCCATCCGATGCAATCCTCTTCCCCTGTCCCGACTTCCTACCGTTCCTCTAACTGGCTCCTAGTGCCAAAGATAATCCGATCCCTTAACTGGGACACATTTTTTCTTTCCTCCGACCCCCTCACTGTTGTGAACTCCCTACTCCAACCTCCCACACTGCCTGAATACCGCCAACCCATGTGCCGATCCACGCCCCAAGTCCAGCAGCTCATGCCTGTCACTTTTAGAGCGTAAGCTGTCTAAGCTGCAACTTACCTTCGCTAGATCACACGATTTTACAATTCTTCTGCGCATAAACCAGCTACAACTGAGGCTGCGTTGCATGATCGATTCGCATCTGAGAGGGCAAGAGGCCATCGCCCTAGCACACCGAGACAAAACTGGCTACCCGTCCAACCTGCTTGGTAAAAGGTCCAATCACTCCAATTATACCTCGCCCAAATTCCTCATCTGTAGCTCATCTACCGCTAATACTCCAACATCTATTTCTGAGGCCTTCAATGGGCACTTTTCTTCCTCCCTTATAAGCTGTCCTGGTATTCCCCCTCCTGCAATCCACCCCTGAACCTCTGCCTCCCTTTCCTCGATTCCCTTCATCCATCTAGAAATTGAAAAATCAATTTTCCTCTATTAAACATTCCCCAAAACCGGAACCAGATGATCTCCCATCGGCCCTCCTCCGTTTCGGTGGTCCTGACCTCCCTTTATTGTTACTTGCTGTATACACCACCCCCATGCTTCACAATTTCGTCCCACCTCAATGGAGATCCTCTGTTATAATTCCGCACTCCAAAAAGAGTGCACTACACGACCAAGATAACTATCGGCCCATTAATCACTGTTACGAACGTTTGAGCAATGCGTAGCCGAATTCGCAACGGATCCCGAAATCAAAAGACGATTATCCGTGATATTCTACGATACTAGATTATTACAATAAACAATGACATAAACAATATACAAACCTCAATAATACGATCACAAGGACTCAACAACGAGAAACCGAATAGCAGCGTGTGAGCAGACAGCACGTGCGTCACGCAGGTCCTGAACAAGGATGTGCCAAAGTAGCGCTCTGGGCGCGAACAAACAACAATTGGTCCAGAAAAACAACCAGCTCGTAAAGACAAGTCAATAGTGTATGGAAATGAGTGATGTTGGGAAAAACACTGAATCGCGAGGGAAAAAGAAGGATTTTCCACGACTGGCTGTTACACCGCCCACCAAAATCCTCCTGGATCCTTAGCAGAGTCAAAGGTTAGGTATAAAGGTACTGATTCTTCCTACCTGCCTAGGCCCTGCTGTCAGTGCGCGCGTCTAATGCTCGTCGTCAACGTTCTACTGCTGGTCGCACCTAATCCATTGGATACATAGAAGTGAGGCTATTCTACATCTTCCACGAGAACAAATGACCGATGGCGGGCGTGAATGGTCACATAGACGTTGTCCTCGTAAGGGGCCGTCCGGTCCTGGATGTACGTGCTTGAGTGTGTGTGTGTGTGCGTGTGTGTGTGCCGGGGTTACAATGAAATCACAGGTATGACTACACATCAAAGGAGGACTTTCTGCAATGTCAAAAAAAGACAGCGTGGCAAGAAAACGAGTAAATGTAGCATGTGTGTGTGACCTGAGCTCCGCTACTTCCACATATGCAGGGGGCATTCGGTAGCGTCAACAAAAGGCAAACAAAGAACACTGTCACATGTATGATGGGTTTACGGGATGTAGAGTGCGTCGTGCATGCGTGTATGTATCGGGATGTATAATGGAATCGCACTCATCACCACATATCGGAAAGAACCTTCTGTAATGTCAACGAAAGGACCGCGAGCACCTTAACGTGTTTGACGGAGATTGTGTGGTATATATGGTGTTTCTTCATCCACCTCGATTACTGGTGTGAAAAAGGTTTACTAGGCCTCAGGGTTATCAGCTTCTCCGTCTTCGCTCTCGAGTAGGTTAATACTGCGTATGTCACGAATGAGCACTCCGTTAGCTGTCTTCACCTTCACCGTTCTTATCATTTCGTCAGTGCTTTTGATGGTTTCCGTAACTACTCCCAAAGACCAAGCGCTGAAATGTGCGCGTTCGTCGGCGATCATAACCACGTCCCCAACTTTGAATGGTCTTGTTTTGGCCAGCCACTTCTGTCGAGTCTGCAAAGCCGGTAGGTACTCCCGTAGCCATCGCCTCCAGAAGACCTTGGCCAGATAGTTTGCTTGCTTCCACCCGTGGAGGTAGCTCCCACGAAGGTTTACCGGCCCTTGGAAACCCTCGTTCGACCTTAGCGTCAATAAGTCGTTCGGGGTGAGCGCCAGGTGGGTGGGGTCGCCGTTCAATACTGGAACCAGGGGGCGGTTGTTCAGGATTCGCTCCACCTCAGACATGACGGTGTTCAGCGTCTCGTCGTCGGGCGGCTGCTGCTCCATGATTGACAGCAATATCCGTCTGGCGGACCGGATCATGCGTTCCCATATGCCGCCTCGGTGACTGGCCTGTGGGGGGTTGAAATGCCATCGTATGCCGTAGGCCACGGTTCGATCCTGCAGTTCGTCCCTGTTTATGTTCTTGTGCCAACGCTGCAGTTCCCGTTGAGCGCCCACAAAGTTCGATCCATTATCTGAGTATATATCGGCCGGTACGCCTCTTCGGTTGATAAATCTTTGCAAGGCCCGTAGAAACGAATCGGTCGTCATCGAATGCGCGACTTCTAGGTGTACCGCACGTGATTTCATGCACGTCATGATACATCCGTATCGTTTTTCTAATCTTTTCCCGCACTTGATCCACAAGGGCCCGAAATAATCCAACCCGGTGTCACTGAACGGCCACCAGCCCGTAGTCACCCTGCATTCTGGTAGTGGGGCCATGAGTTGTTTGCCTGCTGTGGCATTGCGTCTCCTGCATTGCACACACCGTCGGATTACGCGTTTTACAGTCTCTCGTCCTCTCAACAACCAAAGACGCTTTCGGATGACGCTCGTCACGTGACTTTCCCCGGCATGTCCTTCCATGGCGTGGACGTGTTGAATCATTAGCTCTACTACAGGTTGTCTCGCAGGCAGCAGTATAGGATACTTTGTGTCGAAGTTCAGGTGGGCGTTGGTCAGCCTACCATCCACCCGCAGCAGTCCGTTGATGAGTTTGGGGTTTAAACGCTTCAGCTCGCCTCTTGGAGATGGCATGTCTTCATTGGTCGGCCCCACTTCTTCCGCCCTCTTGAGTTCTTGGGCGAAAGCCTCGCGTTGTATCATTCTGAAAATATCATACTCTGCCGCTTGTAGCTCATCGGGACCTATCGGGCCGACCGGTATCCGACCTGAGGGCCGTAGCCCTTTCATGACTAGTAAATGTCTCTTGAACCTGGTTAACCAAACTAGCGAACGAAGCGTCTTCATCCAGGAAGAAAACCTGACCAGTCGCGATAGAATGGACGACGCTTCGACGACGTTGGTTGCTATCACTACGCCTTTGATCTCCAGTTCCAATTCCGTAGGGGTTTTTAATTCGAACACGGGCCAGTCCTGTTTGGGCAATTGCAGGAAGTTTGGCCCTCTCGTCCACGTGTCCAGTTGCCTGAAGTTGTTCGCACCTCGGGAGCACAGGTCGGCCGGATTATCGCCAGACCTGACATGACTCCACTGGTGCGTGGCTGATTCATCGTGGATAATCGTGAGCCGGTTAGCAACGAAAGTACTAAACCGGCTCCGTACGTTGTTAATGTAGTAAAGTACTATCGTTGAATCCGTCCAGAAGCTCACCGACCAAATGTAGAGATCGAAACATCTCTTCACAGCTTGCACCACCCTGACTGCCAACACGGCTGCGCTGAGTTCAAGGCGTGGGATTGAGACCGACTTCAGTGGGGCAACGCGGGCTTTGGCGAACAGGATCCTCGTGGTATATTGTCCATCTCCTGCGCACCATCGTCCGTACACCACAGCTCCATAACCGACTTCGGATGCATCGGAAAAGGCATGTAGTTCTCCAGTCCGTGTCGTATGGCCAGGGGTCAAACATCGTGGGATTCTTACGTCCCCTAATTTCTTCAAGGTGTTCAGAAATTCTGCCCAATCCAGCCGGTCCCCTCGGTCCAGTGACTGGTCCCAATCAACTTTCTTACGGCACAGCCGCTGCAGCAAGATCTTTCCGGGTAGCAGCCATGGTGAGACGAAACCGAGTGGGTCGAACAAACTTGAGACGGCAGATAGTATGCCACGACGGGTTATTGGCAGCTCGGGAACTTTCAGCTGGACAACAAAATCGTCCGTTTCCGCGTCCCATTGTATCCCTAAAGTGCGCTCGATAGGAAGTGGAGAGCCGTCCAAATCTCTTACCCTTTCGGCCTTTTCGTGATACGGGATGGCCTTCAGCACTTCTGAAGCGTTCGACATCCATTTAGTTAGATGGAAGCCGCCCTCTTCCAGCAATCTCGTCAGACCCCTGAACTGCTCTAGAGCTGATTCCACATCATCGAATGACCCAAGGTAGTAGTCGACGTAGAAGTTCCTGCTGACGCTTTCTACCACCGTCCGATGTACCAGATCGCCATGTTTGTTCGCTGATTCTCGGAGGGCGTAGTTGGCACAAAATGGTGACGATATGGCTCCGAAGGGGTGGACGGTCATCCTATAATTCACCACTGCGTTGTCCCGGTCGCTCCCTTCCCACCACGGGAAACGCAAAGCATCTCGTTCTCCTACCGGAATCTTCACCTGATGGAACATTTCCCTAATGTCAGCAGACAAAGCCACTTTACCCACTCTGAAACGGCACAAAACATCGATCACTGGTGTGGTCCAGTCAGGCCTCTGTAGTAAGCGATCGTTTAAAGACTTGCCCTGAAACTTGGCCGCACAGTCGAAAACCACCCGCAGTTTATTGGGTTTCTTGGGGTTGATGACCGAATGGTGAGGCAGATACCAGATACCCCTTTTACTGTCGGTGTTGGCAGGCACCTTTTCAACGTAACCGAGGGCCTCGTTTCGCTTCATCAAATCCGCGTATCGTTCCCACAGATTCTGGTCTCGAATGAAGCGTTCTTTTAGTCGTAGTAATCGTTGGAGAACATAATTTCTGTTGTCAGTCCGCGGGTCGACCGGTGTGCGCCATGGGAGGGGAACCTCGAACTGTTTTTTGAGGCCTCTAGAGCCTTGCCGCACCGTTTGTAGAGCGAAGTGATCCTCTTGAGACAACGTCGGTCTTTCGTCTCCAATGTCATGAAACTCCTTTTCATACAGCCGTTGCAGATGATACTCTATGCGGTCCGTTTCGGCGGATAAGTAATTCACGGAACCGCGTACCCCTACTGGACCGTATAACATCCATCCCAGAGCCGTGCGTACGGCATAAGGTGCCTGGCGGTCGCCCACTCTTTGGTCAAGCACCCAATGCGCCTCTGGCACGTCGCATCCGATGAGGAGATCCACCTCATCATCGTCCCAGTCTACAACGGTTACATCCTGCAGGTGGGGCCATCGAGTCAAGATTGCGTTCACCGACCTTGGTGCTCGCATGGGGAGATCCGCTAACGTGAATGCCTCCGTTGGTTCAATTTCCTCGTTAGTGTCTAGAGAGATGAGTTGCAGCCTTAATCTACCGGCAGTCATTACCTGTGTTCCGCCCACCGTGCTCACTGCTAACGACGTCGCACCTTTAGCGAGTTGGTGTTTGTCGGCAAACCGCTCTTTCACTAAAGTGGTGTCGGATCCACTATCAACGAAAGCCAACGCCTTGACTATCCCAGTCGGAGTCACTACTCCCACGGCCACTACGCCTAAACGTACCGGTTTACTGGCAGATTGTGAAGTTGAACAAATCACGCTGGGCTTGGCACTCGCCTCGGATATGGTTACTCTCGCCGGGTGCAGCAGCCGATGGTGTCTGCCCGTGCAGCCCTCGTAACCACATCGATTCCTTGTTCTACAGGCTGCTGCCCGGTGCGTGGTGTTGAGACAGATGAAACATGCTCCTGCCATCCTCGCCATTCCCCACCGTTCGTCTATTGTGGCGTTGCCGAACTTGGGGCATTCTGGTAGGCCATGGCTAGTACCACAGGATCTGCAATTTGGTTTCGCCGTAGCATCTCGTGAAATGACGTGTGTGTTGGTCCAAGGCTGGTACTTTGGATGTTCCCGTACAGGGGTTTGGACTTGGCTAGTACCGGGCTTGTTTGCTCGGTTGCTGTCCCGGATGAGTCGGCCGAATCTGCTGTCAGCTATCTTCGTTTGCCTGTCTAAGTATTCAGTCAGGTCTTCGAAGTTGGCTTCTCTGTCGCTTCGGCTTATCCGTTCAGCTTCCTCCGCCCACCGACCCTGTAGTTCGGGAGAGAGGTGACGGACTATGCCTTCCAAAGTGTGCATGGCGTCTAGGTCAGCCCTGTAACCTAAATGGTCGAGGGCTATTGAACAGTTCTGCATCTTGATCACCAGGTCGGCCATGGTGTAGACGTCGCCCTTAGAATCTTTCTTGCCTTTGTGTAGCCTTGTTCTGGATCGAGCATGGTGCACCCGTCGATAGCTTCTCGCGCTCGGCCTCGGCAGTAGTGAGTAAGGTAGAGAAGCCTTTGCCCAGGGTCGTTTACCTTGTTTTCAACGAACGTCTCGAACTGCTTGACAAACTTGCAGTATTGCTCAGCTCGCCCGTCGAAAACCGTTAACTCCACTCTAGGCAGATCGATCGATGGTGGTTTGTAGTCGGCGACCGGCGTGGGGTTCCCTACCTTATTGCACCCTAACCTATCGGAAGTGTCGAAGTCACTGGTCTCATGCTCTCGCTGTTTCTGTGTACACTTCTCTGTTTCATGCGCCTGTAGTCTAGCCGAAAGTAACTGTTGCTCTAGTTCTAGTATTCTCAGCTTATATAAATCGACATCCTTACGACCAATATTGCTTTCAATAACACATGAGCTAGCACTGACAGGACTAGGCGATATAGCATTAACTAAAGAATCATATGTACCCAAAACCTCCCCAGAGACTTGCCGTATTACTTCCTGTCCGGATTCGACTGCCTTTGATCCTTTTCTTGGCATTTTGCGTGATTTTTCCTCGTTCCAAATAGATCTATTGAGTATTGTTACGAACGTTTGAGCAATGCGTAGCCGAATTCGCAACGGATCCCGAAATCAAAAGACGATTATCCGTGATATTCTACGATACTAGATTATTACAATAAACAATGACATAAACAATATACAAACCTCAATAATACGATCACAAGGACTCAACAACGAGAAACCGAATAGCAGCGTGTGAGCAGACAGCACGTGCGTCACGCAGGTCCTGAACAAGGATGTGCCAAAGTAGCGCTCTGGGCGCGAACAAACAACAATTGGTCCAGAAAAACAACCAGTTCGTAAAGACAAGTCAATAGTGTATGGAAATGAGTGATGTTGGGAAAAACACTGAATCGCGAGGGAAAAAGGGGGATTTTCCACGACCGGCTGTTACAATCACACCCCAGTAGTCTGCAAAATCGTGGAGAGAATTATCGAAAAACACATTGTCCAGTACCTCTTGTCCAACAACCTGCTGAATCCTGGTCTGCATGGTTTCTTGAACTGCCGTTCCTGCTGTTTCTGCCAGCTTGACTTTCTCAATGTTTTATTGTCTGCTACAGACGCCGGCAACTCTGTAATCTTCCTGTACCTCGACACGCCTAATGCTTTTGACCGGGTTCCCCATATGCATATATTGGCCAAAATCCGATCTCTCGGTATTACTGACCCTCTCCTTTCCTGGCTGTGCTCTTATTTCTCTCACAGATCACAAGCCGTGCTCATTGACGGCCACTTATCTTCCGCCAAACCAATTACTGGAAGCGTCATCCAAGGCAGTGTCCCAGGCCCATTACTATTCCTTATTTATATCAATGACATTTTCTCTTCTATTCGACACGGCACTCCTTTCCTCTTTGCCGACGATATAAAAATCGTGTACTCCTTCCTCCCTAGTGACCTATCGGTGACTCTGTGCAACATATCGAGTGAATTTCTCGTTCTCCAAACTTGGTGCTTCTCATGGTTCTTGAAATTCTCTGCGGAGAAAAGCTTCCTCCTACCATACAAGTGCCCCGTACCACCCGGCCAAATTTGTCTGGACGGCCTGCCCATCCCCATACAGCCCATGGTTACCGATCTTGGCGTACGCTACTATTGTTCCTTTAACTTCTCAGGACAGGCATCGTTCCAAATCGCTAAAGCTAAGCGAACGCTAGGCCTGTTTAGTCGGTGTTTCTTGATACCGGCCAGTCGCCTCTCCATGTATCTCTCACACGTGAGACCGCTCCTAGACTATTGTCCTATTACCTCCAGCCTCTGGCCACTTTCCTCTATTGTACCTGTTGAGAACGTTCAGCGTACCTTCACCAGAAGGCTGTTGGGCGTACCCCTGGCCCTAACATACCGCCAGCACCGTGAGCTCCTACAAATTGAGCCTATATGGATTCGTCGCATGAGGCTCAACCTGATTTTCCTCTTTAAGCTAATCCATAACCAGGCCTACTCCTCTTATCCCACCTCATTCCCTGCGCTCTGCTCCTACCCGGTCCGACATCGCGCTTTCTCTCTCTCTGTCCCTCACTCCAATCTCAGTCTGAAGTCCCGATTCTCTCCGTCAGTCCGTTCCAAAATCTGGAATAAGCTCCCCCTTGGCCTACGCAGTGCCTCCTCAATGTTCGCTTTCAGGCGCACACTTGTGTTATACTTAACAGTTCCCAATGCTACATTGCTCACCAATGAGCTCATCTCCGATGACCTGGCTTTCGAGAGAGGCCTCACATTGTAACTCTACTACCTCTGCGCCACAGGCCGCTAGGTACACCCCATGGCCGACACTCCCCCTCTCTCTAGTGCCGCGAACTAAGGCCATTGCCTTCCCTGATCCATAGCGAACTTACCTCCTGCCTCCATAAGATAACCCTATTCCTCATCTACTTTCATCTCTTATCCATCATATTGACATTTTTTCTCCTCAGTATCTGTTGCTTCTCAGCTAGGGCACACCCAGACTGCGCTTCTCTATCCCTTTTCCCTTTCCAATGATCCTCAATGACGGCCAACCACTTCGGGCACTGTACTTACCATCTCCCTAGCAGGTGCATCTGGATAATATTACCACACGGTCGTCTACCACTCGCTGTTTCCGTTGGCTCTCCAGTCCAAGGTTTCACCTCTTGGTCAATTGTTCCTGAATCACGCACCTTTATAGAGGTGGTTTTGTCCCCTGTACAATTATCAATGAACACTCTTGCCACTCCCAACAGTGCTGGGCGCGGTCAGATCCACCGCAATGGCCGGCGCACATCGGGCGTGCAGGCCGTCAGCAACGATGTGCGAGCCCAATTAGACTGGTGGATCACACATCCTGCGTTCACTTCACGAAGTGTTTTTTAGGTTGGGTGCCCAGAGCACGGCCAGTCCCACCCACTAGCACGAATTTCGGATGGCACGCTCTAACTTTTCCCGGACTACCGAATCCAGTGCTGTCGTTTGAAAACTGCATGCTCCTCATCCCTTTTCCGCCACGGTTTGTTCACCTGTAGCTCTTATTATTTGTTACCACTTACCACTTTTGTTGCTCTACCACAGTATGTACACCTGCCAGCTCAGTCCTTCCTCCTATAGCCTCCCTCCACATCAACTTTCATTGCATTGAGTCACTATCGTCCTAACAACTCTTCTCTGACGACGCTCGTCAATATCTCTTTTTCACCTGCCGCCGTTGGTGGCTTCTATTCTCTACGCGCTTGGTATTACCCTCTGCTACGAAAGCCCATTGATAGCATTCTTTTACCTGTCGTCCTGTTAAATCCCTCCTTGTTCTTCTTCCTCATGCCCGATGCCATTATGCACCAATCACACCCGCACCCAGAACCAATCCGCATATTAGAACTTGCCGCTCCAAACTTCGCTTCTCTTACAGTCGCATTTAGTATCCGATCACCACCACCATCTTCTCCTCTCTTGGCTCCGCGTATCCTCTGTGGTTCTTTCCAGTGTCCCGATTAGTATCCACCCGTTCAATTGTCTGCCGGCACACAGCTCTCCAGCTCCATTGCCCCAACTCCGTTGCGCACTCATTCTTTTGGCCTTTCTGTTCTATTACTGGTTCACTTGTCTTGGGGCGTCCTGCTTCTTTCTCCGCCTCCTTCGTGTATCATCTGCAGTAAAATGATCTGATTGCCATTTCTTACCTGTCTCCTCGGTCATTGCTTTCATCCCTTGATCTCTATTGCTCGCTACAGGCATTTTTCTCTGCCTTCCAGTGTGGTCCGCTATTCCATGTCCCACCGACTGTTAAGACAACGTTACGTTATGGTGTTCTTTTACAGTTTCAAACCGCCTGATCAGTCACTACCCGATTCCCCTGGTCCGTCACCACATGTTGCACCTACATTGATCAAATAATCAGACCCATTCTTACCTGACCTCTTCGATCCTACCCTTCGTCTTCCCTCGTTTATTATTTGCTCTTCACGGCCGGCATCAATTTTATGCTTCTTCAGTCTTCTCTATCTGCTGATTCACTATGTTATCTTGTCATGATAAACTTCGTCTGAATTCTCCCAAGTCAATCCTGCACACTTTGATCCAATCCTACCTCCCTCTTCCAATCACTGATACTTTTTTCTCCTAGTACTCCACTGTTCTTTGCTCCTTCTCCTCGCATATCTATTTAGGCACATATAAATATACTGCATCCTGCACTGTTTTGCCGGCTATTTCTCATGCTACCATCCCGCTGACCCTCACGATATGCGTCCACTCTTTTTACATCTGCACCTCATATTTACCATATCAAATCCCTACAGATCATTCTTGCCATCGGCACCACCCTCTACCTGTTCCAATGTCCGGCACCTGTTCTACGATGAGTTTCGTGCCCTGTCCGCTGACCATCTACAGCAGTGTAGCACAGGCTTATTACAATATACACCCTAGCAATGGATCCCTCTTTTTGCTCCACCTTTTCCCGCTACCACCCCTTCCCATATCAATTTCTAGCCCCCTCCAGGCATGCCTGACAATCTTCAAGTATCCCCAATTGGGCCACAGGCACTTCCTGTGTGCCTTTCAGTTTGGTCTGCTTTTCCATGTTCCACCACTGTAATGACAACGTTACGTCACGGTGTGCTTTTACAGTTCCAAATCGTTTGACCTGTCACCACCAGATTCCTCTGGTCCGTCACTACATCTCGCACCTACATTGATCAAATAATTAGACCCACTCTTACCTGTTCTCCTCGATCCTGTCTTTAATTTTCACTCTTCCATGAACTGCTCCTCACAGTCTTCATCACTTCTGTGCTTCCGCATTCTATTTTTCTCTCCGCTGGGCTGCCATGTGCACTTGTCAAGAAGTTAATCCACCACGATATTCCAGAGTTAATTCCACAACCATTTGATCTAACCTTACCTACCCCTCCCAATGACTGATAATTTCTTTCTAGGACCCCATTGTTATTGCTCTTGCTCCTCTTATGTCTATACATATATATATATATATAGCATACATATATATAAACTTGCGCATGCATGTATATGTGCAAGCGCTCTGTATCTTGCAGTTCCTCACCGGTCATTTCCCTCGCTATCATCCCAACGACCGTCATCATAGGCATCCATCAACTCTACATCTGTGCCTCACACCTACCGTATCCAATCCTTCTTAATCGTTTTTGTCATCTGATCAACCCTCTACGTTTTGTATTGCTCGCTCCCTGGATTACAATGAGTTTTATGCCCTGTCCGCCGACAATCCACTGCAGAGTACCGATGCTTCATTGATATCTAATCCACTGCAGTGCACCTCACTTTTTTCTCCGTCGTTCCTCGCTACTGCAATTCCTTATACCGATTTCTAGCCTTTCCCATGTTTATCAGTCGGCCTTCAGACGTATTTACCCGGACCAGTCACCCAGTCCATCTGACCTTGACTTTCAAACTCACCGAGTGTCCATTCAACTCGGCCCTTAAGTTCATTTAAACTCCACACAATCTCTATGGTGTGCATACATTTATCCTATTTTCATCCCACTTTATTCCCCCTTCTGAGCCTTTTTATCCTATATTTTCATGAGAGTTTCCACATTTTCATGAATTATTTCTGTCCATTCCTTCACCTGTATCAACAAGATCATGCACATGGCATGCTTGGGAAGTCTTCGAAATAAACCAATATTATTATTATTATTATTATTATCACGACATGGGCAGGGAGCCCAGGCAAGAATAACATACGGTGTACTTTAAGGGTGCCGGAAAGTGGCTGCGACGGGTCCGGTAGTCGAGAGTGGATCGCGCTAATCTACAGAATTTGATGTGCAGGCAACTGTTGGCAAAACCGAGTGAAAGAGTGGGGTTGTGGAAGAGGGCTTCAAAGAAGGGATGAAAACGTGCAGAAAGAGACACGAGGGAGCACTAGCTGGATATATGAGGATTCAGTGTAGAGCAACCAAGTGAGTGCTACCGAAAGACACTGTTTAAAATAACGTCCACATGGGGTTATCAAAGTGTAGTCAGAGATGCCAGCGTGATATAGAGAAGATTGATCCAGCATTAGATAATTATTCGTAGAGGGAGCCTGTGAAATTAATACAAGCGAGTCGATTGTGATAATAAGATTGGCATTTTTGTATAGGTAATTTCATGCCATGTGGAAATTCACATGAAGGCAAAAACTTAACCAGGAATGCAGTACGTTTTTGAAAAGCACGAATGGCAGACGAAAACAGAACAGGGCATTTAACGAGGAGACGAAGTTACTTAATTCAAAAGCACAAACATCGCCGCCGATAAGACCCCTCTGCAGAGAAATGTCCTTTGGTCGGTTTTCGACCATCCCTCATGATCACAAACTCCGGATCCAGCCCCGCCGAAGCCCGCTCAGCAGCCCACTTTAATTGACACATTCATACCTCTCCCTCGGCCAGCACCCTACCGTGGATATAGGCCTCGACTTATCCCGCTAGCAGCCTTCTCTTCAGTCCACTTTTAAATGGCTCCACCTTGCAACCCAATCTCCACCATTATCCATAAGACACAGTCAGGGCCGGGTTATACAATCTTCTCCACAGGCTGCTGCCCCTAAGGTGTTGGCTCGTCTCCCGAACAAGCCGAGGAAGTGGGTGCTTCCAACTCGCAACTCAGTACCAACCAACCAGCAACAACACCATCCCCAATGAAATTGAGCGCAACATAATCTCCCTTCCCGGTTGCTCCCCAAGGCCCAGATCGTTTCAGCATTTGCATTCCAACGCCCCTAGTTTGAGTCACAAACCGACCTGGGTCCTCCCGTGTAAGCTCTAAACAATTTTTAACCCAACCACCACCTCCATCACCGGCATACCCACCGGAACTCTTCGCTCATCTCGTCAGTAGTCCCCCTGCGCACCTGAGTAAACACCCGGAGACCCTTGTTGCCAGCCCCAAAGTGGTGCAACCAACAGCTTGTTTGTCATCTTCACCCTGTCTATCGACACAGCGCCATACCGCAAACTGTCTGTATTTACATCAGCACCTCATCTGGCACCACCTTTCAAACCCTCTCAGGTTCCAGTATACCAAATACAACGTTAGTTGCACTCGCTCAGTGCCTCACCAGGTCGAAGTCCGTTACCAGACCTTCCTTTACGCTTCTCATCTCACTGCAGCATTTCTCTTTATCCCAGCAATTCACCCACCTAGACCCAACCACGGCAATACACCATCAATCCCCATTTTTAATCGGGCTCTCGCCTCACCCAACCGACAGGGGGTGCAACCCACGGATAATCAGTACCTACACAAAATACCCATTTTTTCTTTATCTGTCCTGAGCGAAACATGGCTCTATATTTAAGCCTTATCGAGGTTGAATGGTCCCCACCTGTTCCCCAATGAAAGCATAATCATCAATCCAGCAACTAGTATTTCATCCACAAACCGAGGCTCCTCCGTAAATGCGAGGGATATCTCTAACGTCCATCCACTTCACACTGGTTCTTTGCTTCGGACTCCAGCACTCATCGATAAAGAAGCTCCCCTTGCCTTCTGACTTGGCCCTGCGGCTACCGGCCATTCCAAGTGATCTCAGGTGAATTCGGAAATCACTGCTTACGGTCATAATACTTGTCCTACCAGCTTTCCCCCGATCTCTACTGGCCATTCTGATACCGATCAAAAGTCCCTCTATTGGTCCTCGACTAGTATATAGGGCAATCTATCTGGAACACACTCATCCGCCTCGTCAGCACCAGGAATGGAAACATCACCACCACTATCTCCCCTAGCCTCTACGTTTGCAAAACCACCTGCCACGACAGTAAAAGAAGGCACGACACACATGCTTGCTTTCGCCGTCAACATTCCCTTACCACCAGAAAACGTTCACCTTTGCCTTCTGGGGTCCTGTCGCCTAGCTACGACTAGATTTTCATCAAGGAAATGTAGCTCAACGCAAACACACCCAAGTCAGACTTCGCAATATCTGGTTACAAGGCTCTCAGCCGTTTTAGAATACACCGTCGAGGAGGGGGTTACATACATATTGCAAAAACCTTTTCTGTTTCACTGATGCAACACTCTGGGATTCTCCAAAGTCAAGTCAGGACCTGCCCCAATATAGTCTATAGCCCTTGGTCCTCTGCAAGTGACACGATAACAAACAAAATCGGCTGCCGACAAAAAGGCAGATTCCAAGACGCTGGAGGGGGATGTCGTGAGTGTTGGAAAAACGCAACTGCGTGCAGACAGTATCATGGGCGGAGCAGGTGGTGTAAGTCAAATCTCGCAAATCGAGCAACGCGTAGCCAATTCAAACGAATCCCAAAACCAGAACAAGATTGATTCGTAGTTTCTACGGTACTAAATTGAAATGCACAAAGGATACAAATATATACGAACCTCAAGTATGCGGCCAAATAGACTTCACAGTAAAACCCAAAGGTCCAAAGCCCCGTGGCTCAAGCACGACAGTCAGAAACGGTTCAAGGAGAAATTCAAATGTCTCACATGGATAAACAAACGTGAAAATGTGTGGTGTATGAGCGAGCTTTCCAAGATAATGTTAAATATAGTCAAATTCACAAAGCACGTTGAACATTTAGAAGGATTTTCAGTATTCGTTCGTTACAGGTGGTCTGAGACAACTTTGAGCAATGGATAGCCAAATTCGCAACGAGATGGGCGCAAGTACTGAACCTTGGGGAACACCGACATTCACAAGAAATGGTTGAGACAGAATCCGAGCAACTCAGGTGGAGATGGTTCACTTACTGAGAAAACTTGATGTCCACGATAGGAGTGCAGAGGAGAACCCGAACATGAGCAGTTTCGACAGAAGACTCATGCCAAATTCGGTCAGAGGCCTTAGAGATGTCAAGCGAGACCATGTGTGTTTCTCCGTGGTTGTCGAGTGAAGCCGACCAGAAGTGTGAGACGGGGACCAGGATATTACCGGTGGAACTTCGAGGCCGGAATCCGTATTGGCGATCATTCAGTGGTCTTTCGCATTCGAGAAACGCACACAGTGCGTAGGAGATAACAGTTTCGAATACTTTGGGAGTAACAGGTGTGATGGAAATTGGACGATAGTTATTCTGGTCAGAAAGATCACGGCTTTTGGGAATAGGAATAATAGCGTGTTTCCGATGCATCGGAAAATTGAGAAGTTTGGGAGGGAGAGAGGAATAGAAAAGACGACGTGAGGAAGGGGCCAATTCAGGGGTACACATTTTAGGGACGATTGGTGGTATACCGTCTGGACCGGGTAGTTTGTATACGTCCAGAGAACGCAGCGCTTGGCGAATCGTCCCAGTGATAATGAGGTTGAAAATGGGAGGCATGGGAAAGAGAAGTAACCGGAGTAGTAGGATAAGTAAGTAAGGTGAAGTTAAAGACGAACCGGGAAGCAAAAACCTCGACTTTCTCGTGTGGTTCACAAACAAGATCATCAGAGGAATTCGAGGGGGGGGGGGATTAGAAAGGCTAAAATTGCGGGAGAATGCTTTGGCAAGGGACCAAAACGTTCGGTTGCTGGTGGCAGATAAAAGTAAACGTTCGGCTTTCCAGCGGACAAAGCGTTCTTTGGATCTCTGAATGGTTGACGAGCATCTTTTCTTGCCTTGCAAGAATCGGTGGTGGGATTCGGGAGTAGGCGAGCGGCGCCAGCGGTGAAATATTGCGCGCTTCTAGCGTACAGCACGATCACATGCGTAGTTGAACCACTCGGGAGATTCGGGTTTGTCGGGTTCGGAAAGGCGAGGAATAAAAAGTTGCTTACCTTGCAGAACAATGTCGGTAAAGTTAAACACGGAAACGGAAACGTCTGAAGTTAAGCAGCAATCATTCCAAGGATAGGAGGCTAGAAAGTCGCGAAAATCATTCCAGTAAGCTGAAATGTAGCGCCAAAATGTTTCTCGAGGTAGGTGGTGGAACGGGACGAGTAAAATTGATGGGACAGGAAATAATAGCGGTCAGATGAGCCAAGTGGAGGAAGAGCAGAGATGCCTGAGAGGAGAGGAGGGACAGAAGTGAGAACAAGATCAGAATTATAGGCACGGTCGCCAGCTCAATGGGAAATACGTGTGGGTACATGAGCAAGTTGGTATAGATTGCTGATCACGGCGAAATGTTCGGCATCGCGCCCCAGAGCCGAAGTGTCCTATGAGTGAATCAACCAACCTCGATTGTGAACATTAAAATCTCCCAAGATGGTGATATGGCATCCTTGATCTGTAGTAAACAAGCGCTCAGTGTTCGGAGATAAGAAATCAAAGATTGATGAGTCGCTACTGTTGGGTGAACGGTAAACAACACAGAAGTAGTGATTATAATAAGGAAGTCGGAGCTTCAGCCACATCGACTAAAATTCACGACCGGAAAAGTCAAGATTTTGTAGGGTGGACGTGGTGACTGACTGGTGAATAAAGGCACAGACACCATCTTTGGGTAAAAAAGCGGAGTGAGGTATAGTTGAGGAACTGGAGGTGGGTGGTATCTGATGAAGGATAGGTTTGCATTTCGATCGGCGAAGCTGGTATATTGAATCGATATGGTTCAGTCCGCCAATGTTCGTGAGAGTGATGAGTTCATGCTTGTTTTTCGATTGAGCACAGCGAGCATGAGAGCGAGTGCGCGTGTGATTTTATTTTCATGATTCATAATGTGAAGGAAACCAGAAACCATGATCCTAAGACAGTGGTAAACCACATAAAGCCTCAGTAGATCAGGCGTGGTAGTTAAGGATTCTTTTCAGTTAAGTCATGACCTGCTCCCGTATAGGGCCTGCAGCCCTTGGTCCTCGGTTCGTGACACGATAACGAATATACTCGACAGCGCGCAAAAGAGCGGGACTCAAGACGCTGGAGCGGGATAACGTGTATTGGAGGAACGCAACGGCGTGCAGACGGTGTACACAGGCGGAGCAAGTGGTGCCACCAAATTCGGTAATTGTTCAGATAAACAAATTTGTTAGTCTTTGTAACCGCGTTTCATATCGGTAGCACTTCAGATGAATTTGGGGAGCAGAAAGTGACGAAATGTTTTCTATTGGTATGCTTAACATCACGGAATGATGAAGGGAACAAACTGCGTTTTGTAGTCTGAATTCCTAATTCTGACAACCTTAGTTTTCCAGTCTGAAATCGAAACTGTTGGGTGAACTGTGTGGTAAGGGTAATAGAAGCCGTTCAGGCAGTTGGAGCAACACGCGTTTTCAGTGACGGTGTGATGTGTTCCCGGGTTCTATCCTGGGACGAGCCCTATTTTGGCCCGCCCTTAAATGTTAGGGTTTTGCGCTTGCTCGACAGCTGTTGACACACCTAGATATGAAAGGGTGATCATGTTCTCCGAATGCTCCTAGTTCTTTGCTGTATCTTCCTTAGTTTTTTGTATGGACCTTTTGCTTCCGTCCAAGTTTCATTACTTCCTGTACCTTGATCTTCACCAATAAACCGAAGTGTCTTTCGGCTCCCAGTTTTCCGGCCGCACTTGCTTCGTGTCTTTGTAGATGTCGAACTGAGCCCGTAAGACGTAAGGCGGGCCGAATCTTGTTATTCTGTTGCTCCTTGGGGGCGTCCACTAGTCCTTCCTACTCCACTTAGATCACCCCCCCAATGGCTGTGATGCCACCGAGATCATCAGAGCCATACTTTCCCCAACCTATGATAAAGAGAACACTGTCGATGGAGAGATTGATTAGTGCCCACTGCAAGAGAGTGCGCGTAGCATGCACGTGCAACAGTCACAAGGCTACTGCCTTGGAAAGCAAGCTCTTAGTTGGGGAATAGTGTCAAGCAAGTGAACGAAATCGAATCCCGCCACAAGATTGCCATTCTCTCCCGGGGACAAACCTGATCAGCACCCCTATTTCCCGCGGCGCGCAGCCCAGTCCATCCTGTACCGAAACAGCAGTACTTTTCGTCGCCCCAGAGGGATTCACCCCGAAGCCCGCTGTTGGAAAACCGGCTGTTTGATTCGGTTGTTTAAGTGCGCTCATTATTCCTCGTTCGAAGACCGTCGATGGCTACGGAATTTGTCCGATGTTAGTCCAACGCCGTTTCCTTATTTCTCTCGTATTTTACGGTTTCTGGCGTAGAAGCACCTATTAGTTTTCTTAAGAGATTCGTTTCTCCCTCCGAAAGAGCTGCAGAACGGTTATTTAAAGGAAAGTAAAACCTGAGCAGCTGTTCGCAACAGCTGATACTAAGCCATTATAAACTTCATCTCATCATCCGTGATGAGTAATTTCAGTTAATAGCAGCAGAGAAGCATTTTACCACGGCAAAATTACCACCTTGGCAATGATGACACTCGGGCATCGTTCTTCATGCACTTACATAATGCACCCGGATTACCGGTGTATATATACTAGCTCTGTGTCAGCCTGCTACTCGGGAGACTTCGGTATTCGTGAGTAAAACATGGATTTGGTCCGCTGCTGTCTGCTCTTTAGTTTATTATGGGCTTCGCTCTTGCAACTCGCATGCCTATGGTTAGTTCTTTCTGGTCGTACACACTAATGGCACTGTTAACCGCTACGTGGGGCTAGGTTCTCCTTCGGAGATGCAGATTGCTAGTTGGACTGTACTGGGTTGTTTTGCTTCCATTTAAGATGGCAGGGAAAAAGACTTTGAAAGTAGTGCTTTGAACAAACGTGGTAACTCGTAAAATGGCAAACAGCACCGTATTCTAAGTAGAGATTTCGGTGCGTTGGTCTTCCATTCTGAACATAACAGGAGTAGCGGTTTCTGAGTAGTTTCTAAACGGTTTCCGGGTGGTTTATGCCAGTTGTGTGAAACGCATGATACGCTTCGTTAGTTTCCGCCACTTTTCCCAAAGTACGTTTTCCCCGGTCGCACTTTTATCTGGCATACTTCGAATTCCTTGTAATTATCCCCATTTTGCCCATTTTACATCGTTTAGGATAGAGCGATTCTTGACTTGATAATAAAGAGCATTTCAACGTATTCAAATGAATATATCAGTATGATATGCTCATTAAATATTGTACCGTACTCCGGTCGTCGGTTTTCTCCGTATCAGTTCACTTTTGGCCTGTTGAAAGTGGCTGCTAAAGAAGCCGGTTGATGTTACGAACGAGCGATGTACTACAAAGAAACAATGAAGCGTTTCCTCGTGAATTTATCTGGGAAAGAGCTCTAAATAAACCACCTTTTTCGAATGAACACTTTTTCGTTACCCTTGATTTTGCTTGTCATCGCTGAGTACACACAGATATGCGGAAAATGCTGCTGTAGTCCGATTTCCTTATGGTTCAGCCGAGGTACTCATCAAGTCATTGATATGCGGTAGCTTTTGGTGTTATGTAATGAATTGTCCTCGGCAAGGCGCATAACGCGTTTCATTTTGACCTGTCTTATCCATCTGTGGTATCGATGTAACAACGCTAGTTCACCGAGGGTTTAGTTGACGCTGCAGTAGATTTGCGCGCTCTGCTGTACGGCTCGGAATCTGGCCATTACAAAAAAAAACTCAATATCAGAATGCTAGCATTTTCGTTCCGTTTCCCGGACTCGGTGGTAACGCCGTGTCAGCGGTGCTTCATTGTCTCTGTTCTGTCACTTATTTTGGGTTTTGTTCCTCCGAGCCTGCCTCGACTGCTCTTATTCCCGTTGCTTTTCAATGCCAATCCCGAGCACAGACAATTAATCGCCCCTATCAGGTTTCTGTCACTCGATCTTTCAGTATTTTTTCTCAGGACGGTTAAGTTACGGAACACCCTTCCATTCTCTTTCTTTCCACCTGTTGTGTATTGTGATTAGATATTGTGTCTTTTTTCCATCAAATAATCATCGTGTCAGAATGAGAAGAATAAATGTCCAGAATATGGGCTTTATCCGTTCAATAGATTAAGCATGTACGCTGAGATAGAACATGTGGAAATAGAAATGTGCATTATGGATGGACAGTAATAGAAAGCAGTTAGTACACCACATTTTTCCGTGCTGAGTTTTACAGTTTAGATTACAGCAGTTGCGGATGCTTACACTTCACGATTTCGGAGGTTGTTCGGTCGTACTCTGTCGTTTAACGGCGAGTGATGACGGTGATATTATTAGGAATATGTTGACCTAACACTTCTGTGTGAACGGGGTCATCAGAGTTTGTTTGGTGGTCCGGTGTATTATCTGTGTCTGGTGTAAAAACTTGTGTCATCAAGCTTACACTGCTGCTCTTTTAGAGCAATGGTATGAATGGAGATCGTTTTTTTCGCGCTAGTCTGGCTGACGCACATAGGCATACCTTGGTGTGCATTCGACGAGTTCCACTTCGTCGACAGCAGGCTTATACTTCCACGAACGGACATGGTGCCTCATAAAGACTGATCCGGGAACAGTAAGCCAGCTTGGTAAAGAGCCTCCTGATGTGAATCTCCTGTTCTATCGTAGCAAACGTTCTTGTGGGGGTGGCGATCGTGGCAGTGCACAGCAG
The DNA here is from genome assembly GCA_948099385.1 of Fasciola hepatica. NCBI lineage: Eukaryota > Metazoa > Platyhelminthes > Trematoda > Plagiorchiida > Fasciolidae > Fasciola > Fasciola hepatica. The sequence goes on from CANUEZ040000027.1 coordinate 1,271,798, forward strand.
GGAGCGAATGGAATGGAGTGCTTCTGGGTGGACAGTTTCCCGTTCGGTGATAGGCAGAGACCTGAATTTAGCGGCCATAAAAATGCAAAGCCACATGATGCCATATAGGCGTTCTACTCGCCCATCAGACCATTGATTATACGCTACCGTTCTGCGGGTCACAATCCATTTAGCATGTAAGAAATGTTTGGTTGTTCGAACATGAACGGAGGACCGCGGTCTGAATATGTACGGAGGCATGCTAAATAAAGAACAATTGACAGAATCGGTAAATGAAAGTTGACGCCGTCATGTCTTGGCAAGTAATGGCGATTGAAAATCTAGGATGCTCGTCCATTATCGTAAGTAGGTACCTATTAGGAGTGGCCGAAGGCAACAGACCTTTGAAGTCAACATTTAAACGTCCGAATGGAGATGTGGCTTTGATCATGTTTCCAGTAGGTACTTTGCAAAATCTCGGTTTTAGCTCAGCGCAGACGGGACAACCAGATACCGTCTTCTTAACATCCTCAGCTGAGAAGAGAAGATTCCTGGGTCGTACAAAGTGTATCAAACAGACTATTCCGGGATGGCATAGTGAATCATGTGAATCCTTCACAGTAATATCACATGCGGTACCGCAATACCCACGCGATAGTTTATCGGCTGCTTTGTTGTCCTCGCCGCGACGGTAAGCTATGTCGAAGTTGTAACATGATAGTTCGATGCTCCGACGCTGTTTATCATTCTTTACCTTCCCCCGGTGATTTATGTTGTACATAAAAACGATCGATCTTTGGTCCGTAATTAATCGAAATTGTTCACCAAGTAAATAACGCCGCGGCTTTCATATGGCCTCGACAATGGCATACGCCTCCTTTTCCACCGACGAACGGTCTCTCTCACTAACTGTCAGTGCCCTAGAAAAGAAAGCAATCGGTCTGGTGTTGTGTTAGTACTGCAGCAATAACAACGTCAGAGGCGTCAGTCTCGGCCACAAAAAATGATTTTAGATCTACCGTTGACATTACGGGCATCTACAGTTCGTCTTTCATGGACTTGTAGGACGTTGCAATTTCATCCTGCGAGGGGAATATTCAGTTGTTGACTGGAAGTCGAATTTTATCCGAATAATGTGATGTACACTGTGAATAATACGCGAAGAGCCCAGTGACGCGCTGTTGAGACTTAAAATCTTTCGGAAGCGGCAGGTTTTGAAGAGGTTCAGGTCTATCAGGATCAGGCTTAATCGACTTGTGGGGAATTTCGTCTCCCAAAAGCCTGATCAACTTTATTCCGATTGTGTTTTTGCTGTCGTTAGGTGTCAGTCCGTGTTTTTAGGCAGCAGTGTAGAATCGCAATAGGTTTTCCTGGTGTTCTTCGTCCTTACCACAAATAGTAATACTGTCCAAGTGTGCAAAGGTGCCTTTCTATTACACTTAAAGCGAATTACAGCATAAGGAGTAAACTCCATAATCAGAAGATATACTGTATAAGTGGCTTTTGGGGAGCATTCACGTTAGAGCCAGTTTATTGATACTCCTTTTGGAGAGAGAAAGGTTGTAAGTGGGTGGGAAGACAGAAAGAGGGGGAGTGTTCCATAATTTAACGGTCCAGGGGAAGAATAAAGATTGAAAGATAGAAGTACGACACCTTGTGACAGGAACCTGATAAGAATGACCAGTTGCCTGAGTGCGTGATGTTCGGGAAGGTTTCCGGAAGTGGAACTGTCGAAGCAAACTCAGGAGAACAAAATCCAAAATAATGCCGGTAGAAGAGAGACAACGAAGCAACAGCCCGACAGTGGGCTAGTGAATGTAGACTCAAGGTTAACGAAGGGTCGTCGATCAGCCGGATGACCTTACGCTGAAGCCGATCAAGAGGAGAAAGAGATGTAGACGAAGCTCCACCCCACATGTGACTGCAGTATTCGATTGCGGGGCGGATTTGAGCTTTTTACAGCATAAGATGAGCTAGTATAAAGAAGTGTCTGGCACGAAACAGAAAGCCAACTTTGCGCGCAGCACGAGAGTCATCATCATCGTACAGCGGTAAATAGCAGGGCAAGCCCCACTGACCACCGCTTATCTCATCATGTTGCACGTTGAATTAGAAAGTATGAATATACTAGATGGAGACAGAGTGGATCTACACGGGAGGGAAAAGGAAAGAATGCCCTAGTAGCCAGCACACGGAATACACAGTCTAACTGTACAAACGCACATTGATCAGTCATTCTGATTCGACAGAAAATGATAACACGATAGCCACTGTTCGCGGTTCGCAGCCATATCCTTCATCGTCTCCAGCCAACTGGTTGAGGGATCTTTTGGACCCCAACCACGAAGGCGTGAGGCACCTACTTTTCCTAAGTTTGCTGTACATTTTCTCATTCCTTGTTGTCACGTCATTTGTTGACCTCCACGTGATTTTTTCCACTCCCTAGGCAACACGGAGAATGAGACACGAGAGGCGAGCTGGGATATGAAAGGGGGCCAACGCAGAGAAGTTATAGGTGGGCCAAGACGAAAGATAGAATCTGTGAAAGGCAGCACAGTTGAACCAAAGGACAAATGAAGAGAGAATGAGTGATGTTTCAAAAAGAGAGGTTTTGGAAGCAATAAATGCAACATGGTCGTGGGATCTCATAGGGGAGATGTGTTCGAGGTCGGACTCTAAAGATTCATTGATTGCACTGCGGTCACGATCGATGTTGGTGTTGGCATGGTGGGGAGTGCGGTAAGAATGAGAAGAATGAAAGGTGGCGTCATCGGCAAATGAATGGATTGGATTGGAAGTAGTGGGTAAAAGGTCATTAATAAGTAAAAGAAATAGGATGGGCGCAAGTACTGAACCTTGGGGAACACCGACATTCACAAGAAATGGTTGAGACAGAATCCAAGCAACTCAGGTGGAGATGGTTCACTTACTGAGAAAACTTGATGTCCACGATAGGAGTGCAGAGGAGAACCCGAACATGAGCAGTTTCGACAGAAGACTCATGCCAAATTCGGTCAGAGGCCTTAGAGATGTCAAGCGAGACCATGTGTGTTTCTCCGTGGTTGTCGAGTGAAGCCGACCAGAAGTGTGAGACGGGGACCAGGATATTACCGGTGGAACTTCGAGGCCGGAATCCGTATTGGCGATCATTCAGTGGTCTTTCGCATTCGAGAAACGCACACAGTGCGTAGGAGATAACAGTTTCGAATACTTTGGGAGTAACAGGTGTGATGGAAATTGGACGATAGTTATTCTGGTCAGAAAGATCACGGCTTTTGGGAATAGGAATAATAGCGTGTTTCCGATGCATCGGAAAATTGAGAAGTTTGGGAGGGAGAGAGGAATAGAAAAGACGACGTGAGGAAGGGGCCAATTCAGGGGTACACATTTTAGGGACGATTGGTGGTATACCGTCTGGACCGGGTAGTTTGTATACGTCCAGAGAACGCAGCGCTTGGCGAATCGTCCCAGTGATAATGAGGTTGAAAATGGGAGGCATGGGAAAGAGAAGTAACCGGAGTAGTAGGATAAGTAAGTAAGGTGAAGTTAAAGACGAACCGGGAAGCAAAAACCTCGACTTTCTCGTGTGGTTCACAAACAAGATCATCAGAGGAATTCGAGGGGGGGGGGGATTAGAAAGGCTAAAATTGCGGGAGAATGCTTTGGCAAGGGACCAAAACGTTCGGTTGCTGGTGGCAGATAAAAGTAAACGTTCGGCTTTCCAGCGGACAAAGCGTTCTTTGGATCTCTGAATGGTTGACGAGCATCTTTTCTTGCCTTGCAAGAATCGGTGGTGGGATTCGGGAGTAGGCGAGCGGCGCCAGCGGTGAAATATTGCGCGCTTCTAGCGTACAGCACGATCACATGCGTAGTTGAACCACTCGGGAGATTCGGGTTTGTCGGGTTCGGAAAGGCGAGGAATAAAAAGTTGCTTACCTTGCAGAACAATGTCGGTAAAGTTAAACACGGAAACGGAAACGTCTGAAGTTAAGCAGCAATCATTCCAAGGATAGGAGGCTAGAAAGTCGCGAAAATCATTCCAGTAAGCTGAAATGTAGCGCCAAAATGTTTCTCGAGGTAGGTGGTGGAACGGGACGAGTAAAATTGATGGGACAGGAAATAATAGCGGTCAGATGAGCCAAGTGGAGGAAGAGCAGAGATGCCTGAGAGGAGAGGAGGGACAGAAGTGAGAACAAGATCAGAATTATAGGCACGGTCGCCAGCTCAATGGGAAATACGTGTGGGTACATGAGCAAGTTGGTATAGATTGCTGATCACGGCGAAATGTTCGGCATCGCGCCCCAGAGCCGAAGTGTCCTATGAGTGAATCAACCAACCTCGATTGTGAACATTAAAATCTCCCAAGATGGTGATATGGCATCCTTGATCTGTAGTAAACAAGCGCTCAGTGTTCGGAGATAAGAAATCAAAGATTGATGAGTCGCTACTGTTGGGTGAACGGTAAACAACACAGAAGTAGTGATTATAATAAGGAAGTCGGAGCTTCAGCCACATCGACTAAAATTCACGACCGGAAAAGTCAAGATTTTGTAGGGTGGACGTGGTGACTGACTGGTGAATAAAGGCACAGACACCATCTTTGGGTAAAAAAGCGGAGTGAGGTATAGTTGAGGAACTGGAGGTGGGTGGTATCTGATGAAGGATAGGTTTGCATTTCGATCGGCGAAGCTGGTATATTGAATCGATATGGTTCAGTCCGCCAATGTTCGTGAGAGTGATGAGTTCATGCTTGTTTTTCGATTGAGCACAGCGAGCATGAGAGCGAGTGCGCGTGTGATTTTATTTTCATGATTCATAATGTGAAGGAAACCAGAAACCATGATCCTAAGACAGTGGTAAACCACATAAAGCCTCAGTAGATCAGGCGTGGTAGTTAAGGATTCTTTTCAGTTAAGTCATGACCTGCTCCCGTATAGGGCCTGCAGCCCTTGGTCCTCGGTTCGTGACACGATAACGAATATACTCGACAGCGCGCAAAAGAGCGGGACTCAAGACGCTGGAGCGGGATAACGTGTATTGGAGGAACGCAACGGCGTGCAGACGGTGTACACAGGCGGAGCAAGTGGTGCCACCAAATTCGGTAATTGTTCAGATAAACAAATTTGTTAGTCTTTGTAACCGCGTTTCATATCGGTAGCACTTCAGATGAATTTGGGGAGCAGAAAGTGACGAAATGTTTTCTATTGGTATGCTTAACATCACGGAATGATGAAGGGAACAAACTGCGTTTTGTAGTCTGAATTCCTAATTCTGACAACCTTAGTTTTCCAGTCTGAAATCGAAACTGTTGGGTGAACTGTGTGGTAAGGGTAATAGAAGCCGTTCAGGCAGTTGGAGCAACACGCGTTTTCAGTGACGGTGTGATGTGTTCCCGGGTTCTATCCTGGGACGAGCCCTATTTTGGCCCGCCCTTAAATGTTAGGGTTTTGCGCTTGCTCGACAGCTGTTGACACACCTAGATATGAAAGGGTGATCATGTTCTCCGAATGCTCCTAGTTCTTTGCTGTATCTTCCTTAGTTTTTTGTATGGACCTTTTGCTTCCGTCCAAGTTTCATTACTTCCTGTACCTTGATCTTCACCAATAAACCGAAGTGTCTTTCGGCTCCCAGTTTTCCGGCCGCACTTGCTTCGTGTCTTTGTAGATGTCGAACTGAGCCCGTAAGACGTAAGGCGGGCCGAATCTTGTTATTCTGTTGCTCCTTGGGGGCGTCCACTAGTCCTTCCTACTCCACTTAGATCACCCCCCCAATGGCTGTGATGCCACCGAGATCATCAGAGCCATACTTTCCCCAACCTATGATAAAGAGAACACTGTCGATGGAGAGATTGATTAGTGCCCACTGCAAGAGAGTGCGCGTAGCATGCACGTGCAACAGTCACAAGGCTACTGCCTTGGAAAGCAAGCTCTTAGTTGGGGAATAGTGTCAAGCAAGTGAACGAAATCGAATCCCGCCACAAGATTGCCATTCTCTCCCGGGGACAAACCTGATCAGCACCCCTATTTCCCGCGGCGCGCAGCCCAGTCCATCCTGTACCGAAACAGCAGTACTTTTCGTCGCCCCAGAGGGATTCACCCCGAAGCCCGCTGTTGGAAAACCGGCTGTTTGATTCGGTTGTTTAAGTGCGCTCATTATTCCTCGTTCGAAGACCGTCGATGGCTACGGAATTTGTCCGATGTTAGTCCAACGCCGTTTCCTTATTTCTCTCGTATTTTACGGTTTCTGGCGTAGAAGCACCTATTAGTTTTCTTAAGAGATTCGTTTCTCCCTCCGAAAGAGCTGCAGAACGGTTATTTAAAGGAAAGTAAAACCTGAGCAGCTGTTCGCAACAGCTGATACTAAGCCATTATAAACTTCATCTCATCATCCGTGATGAGTAATTTCAGTTAATAGCAGCAGAGAAGCATTTTACCACGGCAAAATTACCACCTTGGCAATGATGACACTCGGGCATCGTTCTTCATGCACTTACATAATGCACCCGGATTACCGGTGTATATATACTAGCTCTGTGTCAGCCTGCTACTCGGGAGACTTCGGTATTCGTGAGTAAAACATGGATTTGGTCCGCTGCTGTCTGCTCTTTAGTTTATTATGGGCTTCGCTCTTGCAACTCGCATGCCTATGGTTAGTTCTTTCTGGTCGTACACACTAATGGCACTGTTAACCGCTACGTGGGGCTAGGTTCTCCTTCGGAGATGCAGATTGCTAGTTGGACTGTACTGGGTTGTTTTGCTTCCATTTAAGATGGCAGGGAAAAAGACTTTGAAAGTAGTGCTTTGAACAAACGTGGTAACTCGTAAAATGGCAAACAGCACCGTATTCTAAGTAGAGATTTCGGTGCGTTGGTCTTCCATTCTGAACATAACAGGAGTAGCGGTTTCTGAGTAGTTTCTAAACGGTTTCCGGGTGGTTTATGCCAGTTGTGTGAAACGCATGATACGCTTCGTTAGTTTCCGCCACTTTTCCCAAAGTACGTTTTCCCCGGTCGCACTTTTATCTGGCATACTTCGAATTCCTTGTAATTATCCCCATTTTGCCCATTTTACATCGTTTAGGATAGAGCGATTCTTGACTTGATAATAAAGAGCATTTCAACGTATTCAAATGAATATATCAGTATGATATGCTCATTAAATATTGTACCGTACTCCGGTCGTCGGTTTTCTCCGTATCAGTTCACTTTTGGCCTGTTGAAAGTGGCTGCTAAAGAAGCCGGTTGATGTTACGAACGAGCGATGTACTACAAAGAAACAATGAAGCGTTTCCTCGTGAATTTATCTGGGAAAGAGCTCTAAATAAACCACCTTTTTCGAATGAACACTTTTTCGTTACCCTTGATTTTGCTTGTCATCGCTGAGTACACACAGATATGCGGAAAATGCTGCTGTAGTCCGATTTCCTTATGGTTCAGCCGAGGTACTCATCAAGTCATTGATATGCGGTAGCTTTTGGTGTTATGTAATGAATTGTCCTCGGCAAGGCGCATAACGCGTTTCATTTTGACCTGTCTTATCCATCTGTGGTATCGATGTAACAACGCTAGTTCACCGAGGGTTTAGTTGACGCTGCAGTAGATTTGCGCGCTCTGCTGTACGGCTCGGAATCTGGCCATTACAAAAAAAAACTCAATATCAGAATGCTAGCATTTTCGTTCCGTTTCCCGGACTCGGTGGTAACGCCGTGTCAGCGGTGCTTCATTGTCTCTGTTCTGTCACTTATTTTGGGTTTTGTTCCTCCGAGCCTGCCTCGACTGCTCTTATTCCCGTTGCTTTTCAATGCCAATCCCGAGCACAGACAATTAATCGCCCCTATCAGGTTTCTGTCACTCGATCTTTCAGTATTTTTTCTCAGGACGGTTAAGTTACGGAACACCCTTCCATTCTCTTTCTTTCCACCTGTTGTGTATTGTGATTAGATATTGTGTCTTTTTTCCATCAAATAATCATCGTGTCAGAATGAGAAGAATAAATGTCCAGAATATGGGCTTTATCCGTTCAATAGATTAAGCATGTACGCTGAGATAGAACATGTGGAAATAGAAATGTGCATTATGGATGGACAGTAATAGAAAGCAGTTAGTACACCACATTTTTCCGTGCTGAGTTTTACAGTTTAGATTACAGCAGTTGCGGATGCTTACACTTCACGATTTCGGAGGTTGTTCGGTCGTACTCTGTCGTTTAACGGCGAGTGATGACGGTGATATTATTAGGAATATGTTGACCTAACACTTCTGTGTGAACGGGGTCATCAGAGTTTGTTTGGTGGTCCGGTGTATTATCTGTGTCTGGTGTAAAAACTTGTGTCATCAAGCTTACACTGCTGCTCTTTTAGAGCAATGGTATGAATGGAGATCGTTTTTTTCGCGCTAGTCTGGCTGACGCACATAGGCATACCTTGGTGTGCATTCGACGAGTTCCACTTCGTCGACAGCAGGCTTATACTTCCACGAACGGACATGGTGCCTCATAAAGACTGATCCGGGAACAGTAAGCCAGCTTGGTAAAGAGCCTCCTGATGTGAATCTCCTGTTCTATCGTAGCAAACGTTCTTGTGGGGGTGGCGATCGTGGCAGTGCACAGCAGGGAGCGAATGGAATGGAGTGCTTCTGGGTGGACAGTTTCCCGTTCGGTGATAGGCAGAGACCTGAATTTAGCGGCCATAAAAATGCAAAGCCACATGATGCCATATAGGCGTTCTACTCGCCCATCAGACCATTGATTATACGCTACCGTTCTGCGGGTCACAATCCATTTAGCATGTAAGAAATGTTTGGTTGTTCGAACATGAACGGAGGACCGCGGTCTGAATATGTACGGAGGCATGCTAAATAAAGAACAATTGACAGAATCGGTAAATGAAAGTTGACGCCGTCATGTCTTGGCAAGTAATGGCGATTGAAAATCTAGGATGCTCGTCCATTATCGTAAGTAGGTACCTATTAGGAGTGGCCGAAGGCAACAGACCTTTGAAGTCAACATTTAAACGTCCGAATGGAGATGTGGCTTTGATCATGTTTCCAGTAGGTACTTTGCAAAATCTCGGTTTTAGCTCAGCGCAGACGGGACAACCAGATACCGTCTTCTTAACATCCTCAGCTGAGAAGAGAAGATTCCTGGGTCGTACAAAGTGTATCAAACAGACTATTCCGGGATGGCATAGTGAATCATGTGAATCCTTCACAGTAATATCACATGCGGTACCGCAATACCCACGCGATAGTTTATCGGCTGCTTTGTTGTCCTCGCCGCGACGGTAAGCTATGTCGAAGTTGTAACATGATAGTTCGATGCTCCGACGCTGTTTATCATTCTTTACCTTCCCCCGGTGATTTATGTTGTACATAAAAACGATCGATCTTTGGTCCGTAATTAATCGAAATTGTTCACCAAGTAAATAACGCCGCGGCTTTCATATGGCCTCGACAATGGCATACGCCTCCTTTTCCACCGACGAACGGTCTCTCTCACTAACTGTCAGTGCCCTAGAAAAGAAAGCAATCGGTCTGGTGTTGTGTTAGTACTGCAGCAATAACAACGTCAGAGGCGTCAGTCTCGGCCACAAAAAATGATTTTAGATCTACCGTTGACATTACGGGCATCTACAGTTCGTCTTTCATGGACTTGTAGGACGTTGCAATTTCATCCTGCGAGGGGAATATTCAGTTGTTGACTGGAAGTCGAATTTTATCCGAATAATGTGATGTACACTGTGAATAATACGCGAAGAGCCCAGTGACGCGCTGTTGAGACTTAAAATCTTTCGGAAGCGGCAGGTTTTGAAGAGGTTCAGGTCTATCAGGATCAGGCTTAATCGACTTGTGGGGAATTTCGTCTCCCAAAAGCCTGATCAACTTTATTCCGATTGTGTTTTTGCTGTCGTTAGGTGTCAGTCCGTGTTTTTAGGCAGCAGTGTAGAATCGCAATAGGTTTTCCTGGTGTTCTTCGTCCTTACCACAAATAGTAATACTGTCCAAGTGTGCAAAGGTGCCTTTCTATTACACTTAAAGCGAATTACAGCATAAGGAGTAAACTCCATAATCAGAAGATATACTGTATAAGTGGCTTTTGGGGAGCATTCACGTTAGAGCCAGTTTATTGATACTCCTTTTGGAGAGAGAAAGGTTGTAAGTGGGTGGGAAGACAGAAAGAGGGGGAGTGTTCCATAATTTAACGGTCCAGGGGAAGAATAAAGATTGAAAGATAGAAGTACGACACCTTGTGACAGGAACCTGATAAGAATGACCAGTTGCCTGAGTGCGTGATGTTCGGGAAGGTTTCCGGAAGTGGAACTGTCGAAGCAAACTCAGGAGAACAAAATCCAAAATAATGCCGGTAGAAGAGAGACAACGAAGCAACAGCCCGACAGTGGGCTAGTGAATGTAGACTCAAGGTTAACGAAGGGTCGTCGATCAGCCGGATGACCTTACGCTGAAGCCGATCAAGAGGAGAAAGAGATGTAGACGAAGCTCCACCCCACATGTGACTGCAGTATTCGATTGCGGGGCGGATTTGAGCTTTTTACAGCATAAGATGAGCTAGTATAAAGAAGTGTCTGGCACGAAACAGAAAGCCAACTTTGCGCGCAGCACGAGAGTCATCATCATCGTACAGCGGTAAATAGCAGGGCAAGCCCCACTGACCACCGCTTATCTCATCATGTTGCACGTTGAATTAGAAAGTATGAATATACTAGATGGAGACAGAGTGGATCTACACGGGAGGGAAAAGGAAAGAATGCCCTAGTAGCCAGCACACGGAATACACAGTCTAACTGTACAAACGCACATTGATCAGTCATTCTGATTCGACAGAAAATGATAACACGATAGCCACTGTTCGCGGTTCGCAGCCATATCCTTCATCGTCTCCAGCCAACTGGTTGAGGGATCTTTTGGACCCCAACCACGAAGGCGTGAGGCACCTACTTTTCCTAAGTTTGCTGTACATTTTCTCATTCCTTGTTGTCACGTCATTTGTTGACCTCCACGTGATTTTTTCCACTCCCTAGGCAACACGGAGAATGAGACACGAGAGGCGAGCTGGGATATGAAAGGGGGCCAACGCAGAGAAGTTATAGGTGGGCCAAGACGAAAGATAGAATCTGTGAAAGGCAGCACAGTTGAACCAAAGGACAAATGAAGAGAGAATGAGTGATGTTTCAAAAAGAGAGGTTTTGGAAGCAATAAATGCAACATGGTCGTGGGATCTCATAGGGGAGATGTGTTCGAGGTCGGACTCTAAAGATTCATTGATTGCACTGCGGTCACGATCGATGTTGGTGTTGGCATGGTGGGGAGTGCGGTAAGAATGAGAAGAATGAAAGGTGGCGTCATCGGCAAATGAATGGATTGGATTGGAAGTAGTGGGTAAAAGGTCATTAATAAGTAAAAGAAATAGGATGGGCGCAAGTACTGAACCTTGGGGAACACCGACATTCACAAGAAATGGTTGAGACAGAATCCAAGCAACTCAGGTGGAGATGGTTCACTTACTGAGAAAACTTGATGTCCACGATAGGAGTGCAGAGGAGAACCCGAACATGAGCAGTTTCGACAGAAGACTCATGCCAAATTCGGTCAGAGGCCTTAGAGATGTCAAGCGAGACCATGTGTGTTTCTCCGTGGTTGTCGAGTGAAGCCGACCAGAAGTGTGAGACGGGGACCAGGATATTACCGGTGGAACTTCGAGGCCGGAATCCGTATTGGCGATCATTCAGTAGTCTTTCGCATTCGAGAAACGCACACAGTGCGTAGGAGATAACAGTTTCGAATACTTTGGGAGTAACAGGTGTGATGGAAATTGGACGATAGTTATTCTGGTCAGAAAGATCACGGCTTTTGGGAATAGGAATAATAGCGTGTTTCCGATGCATCGGAAAATTGAGAAGTTTGGGAGGGAGAGAGGAATAGAAAAGACGACGTGAGGAAGGGGCCAATTCAGGGGTACACATTTTAGGGACGATTGGTGGTATACCGTCTGGACCGGGTAGTTTGTATACGTCCAGAGAACGCAGCGCTTGGCGAATCGTCCCAGTGATAATGAGGTTGAAAATGGGAGGCATGGGAAAGAGAAGTAACCGGAGTAGTAGGATAAGTAAGTAAGGTGAAGTTAAAGACGAACCGGGAAGCAAAAACCTCGACTTTCTCGTGTGGTTCACAAACAAGATCATCAGAGGAATTCGAGGGGGGGGGGGATTAGAAAGGCTAAAATTGCGGGAGAATGCTTTGGCAAGGGACCAAAACGTTCGGTTGCTGGTGGCAGATAAAAGTAAACGTTCGGCTTTCCAGCGGACAAAGCGTTCTTTGGATCTCTGAATGGTTGACGAGCATCTTTTCTTGCCTTGCAAGAATCGGTGGTGGGATTCGGGAGTAGGCGAGCGGCGCCAGCGGTGAAATATTGCGCGCTTCTAGCGTACAGCACGATCACATGCGTAGTTGAACCACTCGGGAGATTCGGGTTTGTCGGGTTCGGAAAGGCGAGGAATAAAAAGTTGCTTACCTTGCAGAACAATGTCGGTAAAGTTAAACACGGAAACGGAAACGTCTGAAGTTAAGCAGCAATCATTCCAAGGATAGGAGGCTAGAAAGTCGCGAAAATCATTCCAGTAAGCTGAAATGTAGCGCCAAAATGTTTCTCGAGGTAGGTGGTGGAACGGGACGAGTAAAATTGATGGGACAGGAAATAATAGCGGTCAGATGAGCCAAGTGGAGGAAGAGCAGAGATGCCTGAGAGGAGAGGAGGGACAGAAGTGAGAACAAGATCAGAATTATAGGCACGGTCGCCAGCTCAATGGGAAATACGTGTGGGTACATGAGCAAGTTGGTATAGATTGCTGATCACGGCGAAATGTTCGGCATCGCGCCCCAGAGCCGAAGTGTCCTATGAGTGAATCAACCAACCTCGATTGTGAACATTAAAATCTCCCAAGATGGTGATATGGCATCCTTGATCTGTAGTAAACAAGCGCTCAGTGTTCGGAGATAAGAAATCAAAGATTGATGAGTCGCTACTGTTGGGTGAACGGTAAACAACACAGAAGTAGTGATTATAATAAGGAAGTCGGAGCTTCAGCCACATCGACTAAAATTCACGACCGGAAAAGTCAAGATTTTGTAGGGTGGACGTGGTGACTGACTGGTGAATAAAGGCACAGACACCATCTTTGGGTAAAAAAGCGGAGTGAGGTATAGTTGAGGAACTGGAGGTGGGTGGTATCTGATGAAGGATAGGTTTGCATTTCGATCGGCGAAGCTGGTATATTGAATCGATATGGTTCAGTCCGCCAATGTTCGTGAGAGTGATGAGTTCATGCTTGTTTTTCGATTGAGCACAGCGAGCATGAGAGCGAGTGCGCGTGTGATTTTATTTTCATGATTCATAATGTGAAGGAAACCAGAAACCATGATCCTAAGACAGTGGTAAACCACATAAAGCCTCAGTAGATCAGGCGTGGTAGTTAAGGATTCTTTTCAGTTAAGTCATGACCTGCTCCCGTATAGGGCCTGCAGCCCTTGGTCCTCGGTTCGTGACACGATAACGAATATACTCGACAGCGCGCAAAAGAGCGGGACTCAAGACGCTGGAGCGGGATAACGTGTATTGGAGGAACGCAACGGCGTGCAGACGGTGTACACAGGCGGAGCAAGTGGTGCCACCAAATTCGGTAATTGTTCAGATAAACAAATTTGTTAGTCTTTGTAACCGCGTTTCAAATCGGTAGCACTGCAGGGTCTTCCCCGAGACGGCCGACGCAGTTGGGCTTTAATGCGTGATGGGTACGTCGGTTTCGGTAGCGAGCGACCATTACCATGCCTCCCGCAGCGATCGAACACAGCAACAAAGCCAGCACAGGCCGTTCTCCATGACTTACACTGGTCGCTGTGCGTCGGTCGCAAAATTGCGTCGTCCTTGACGTTGAATCCGACCTGGGTCGATCCTACTTGCGACTTAGCAGCGACGATTGTGTTGTGGGATTTTGTCGTTGTCGGCATATGCCGAGGTTCCGTTTGTCTGTGGTTGTTATTACCTTCGTAAACGAGCGAACGTTCGACGTCAAATGAGTCCAGTGACGATCCAATGAGCGTTGTGTCTGAGCCATGCGAAATCCTGGAAGTCCATGTGGGTCTGTTCGACGGGACAAGGTGAAAGGCAAGAAACACAAGGAAGCTGCGCATCGAGGCGCGGACAGATACTCGACTGAGGGGATATACCGGCGCAATGCAGGCTGCCGCTACCTCTGTCGTGATAAACTACGTGGTCCTGCAGTCATGCATAACTGAACTGTGTACAAGTGGGATATAAAGAGTAGACCTAAATACATACAACTGGTACAAATCCAGAAAACCTCGTTAGCTGTAAGAGCTCGCGGTCGCATCGATTTCTCCGGTTGACAGGTGCAACTGTATCTTCCGTGGAGTTTGGCGTTGCAACCGGGGCTGTATGCCCGAGGCTCAGATTTCGTGACCTAGGAATGTGATAGTAGACCTACATGATTCGCATTTAGTAGGAATAATGGTTACGCCGTGTTGGCTAAGGCGCCCAAAAGGAGCGCGCAGGTGTGCCATGTGCTCTTTCTCCGGAGGACTTGCCATCAGAACATCGTCTAAGTACAAGTAGACGTGTTTCGAACCGCGTGTTGCATTACCCAGCCCAAACGGCATGCGCGAAAACTCAGATAGTTCGAATTGAGTTGTGACAGCGGTTTTCGGGATGTCAGCCTTAACTGCTGGGATTTGATGGTAGGTAGGTAGGTCAATGCGGCTGAAAACAGCAACCAAATAGGGGAGAAGTTAGATCTTAAACATGCGGAATGGAGTACCTGTCTGGGACAGTAGTTCGGTTGAGGGCCCTATGGTTGCCACAAGGACGCAGGCATCCATTAGGTTTATGAATCATGTGAAGAAGCGAAGCTTATGAGTTGCTGGACGAGCGTATTATCCTTAATCCCAGCATATGTCCGAATTCAGCCTGTGCTACGCGGAGGCCTTCTGGTGCTAAGCGACGGGGTCGGCTAAAAAATGGGGTCCTTTAGTGACAGTATGGTGGGTGGCGTTGGTGGTCATCGCGGGAAGGGGTCCAGATTGCCTTAGCATTGCCGAGTGAGCTGTAAGGAGTCCTGCGTAGGGGTGCTCGGCCTGAGCTTCAGTGTGTCGGGGCGTGATGTGAGTCGCGGAAGAATACGCATCGGCTAAATAAAGAGAGGTCTGTCGGTCGACAACTCTGCGGCATCGTGCATCAACCAGGAGGTCGAGGTGGTCAGGGAAATTGATGCTTACTTTGAGATAGGACACATCTGCTACTATAAATACCCAGCGGAAAGTTGAACGTAAGTGACATGCGGCCGTAAGTAGCAATACCAGTGCCGTTGGCGGCGGTTAGCTTTTGAGTTGATGGGATCGTTGCATCACTCGCTGCTTTTGGAATGACACTAACTACTGCACCGGTGTCAATTAGGAACAGGTCATTGGAAACCAAATCTCGAACATAAAACAGACGACTGTTATTATAGCTGCCGGCCGCATTAGTCCTCGGAACGCGTCGGGATATTAGTTTCCCTGTTTGGTACCTGGGAAGGCGCAACCAGCTTCGCAGCACCGGGCCCTCTCCCCAAACCGTTTGTGATATCGACAGTACTTTGGTCGAGATAGACGAACGGGGCGGTCAGGGGAAGGGCTTCTGAGACGTTCACGTCGGTCAGAGTTGTGATAGGGTTTATGGTCTTTACAGTGAGAACAACTAGGAGTGGAAAAACGTCTGGAAGCCCGCCCGAAAGCAGCTATCAGGGGGTCCTTGTAGTGTGTTGCTATGATGGGAGCGGTGATCTGGGGGCTACTCGAGTTTGTTACGGTAGTAGTTGGTGGGTGGTATCGTTCCATAATACCGTCCGCTGGTTTTGTCACTTTTGTGAGGTTAAGATGACTAGAAACCTCGAGCAGTACTTGAATATTGGTTGGTAATCACTGTACCCACAACTGTTTAATGACTTTTCCCTCTAAAAGTTGTCCTGCCAGCTGCTGCATTTCTCTCAGTAATACGGAGAGCTTCTTATCACCTCGTTCAACCCCTTGGATCAGCCGCTTTATTCTTGACGGTTCAAACGGCGAAAGAAACGATTACCGATTTTTTTCACGACTGCGTAAGAATAGTTATTGAATGTTACGTCGCGTATCCGGGCAGCAACGTCACGAGGAAGACGACCAATAGCCCAAAAGTAACGAGTGCGCTGGCTTGTTGGTCTATGTGTTTCAAACTATGCCTCTAACGTATAAGACTAGAGTTTAGGGTCATCAATAAAAAAACTCAGGGACTGCTCGGTAGACTGTCAAAAGGGACGGTTCCGGATCGGGCTTACGGTCGTTGCTAGCCATGAGCGCAATGATATATCAATCGTAAAGGGACATTTAAAGGTCCATTGAGCAACCGTGAAACGACACTTATGATATCGATACAAGAAAAATATAAAACGAGTATTGTAGCGAAAATCGGGATTCATCGTTTATATGTCGGGAAAAGTATGTGTATGGACGAGATTGATTCGAGGACTTACGAAGGTCCTTGGTGGAATGAATTTGTTGTTCGGGCTCACCAATTTAGGGTTCTCCTAAGTTAAGCCAGGACCTGCTCCCGTATAGGGCCTACAGCCCTTGGTCCTCGGTTCGTGACACGATAACGAATATACTCGACAGCGCGCAAAAGAGCGGGACTCAAGACGCTGGAGCGGGATAACGTGTATTGGAGGAACGCAACGGCGCGCAGACGGTGTACACAGGCGGAGCAAGTGGTGCCACCAAATTCGGTAATTGTTCAGATAAACAAATTTGTTAGTCTTTGTAACCGCGTTTCATATCGGTAGCACTACAGTAGTGGGCCGGGCGATAGCAGAGCTGTACCACCAAGAGAGGGATTGCGCATTGAGACAATGGTTGACGACTCTTTTGGAACACGGAATACCGTTGGTGACACCAAAAGGAAAGCGACGTAACGGGAACAGAATTCCGCAGGCTTCAAATCCAGTGAAAACCTTGTCTTCTTACGAGATCGGTAGTTGATGGTAGGTAGATCGGAAATCTTGGGTACTAAAAGCAACATTGCTTGGATTTCATTTCGACCATTTGATCGCCTTTTTTGGAGAGGACAGGCGTCAAGGAGCGTGAGTCGTTTGACTTTCTGGCTGTAATCAATTACCATTCTGCGTTTCTGCTGTTCGTCAGTGGTGACAGGTACCTGAGCGCGCCAGGGTAAGTTGGACAATCCTTTGACTTGCTCTTTAAGTAGATATTCGATCACCATCTTGAAGAAGTTTTCATCTGCAGCGAGTTGTCGGCATGATTCGGTGGTGATCGGGTTGCAGTCGTGTAATAAGTTAGGAAACAATCGACTGGTCAATACGAGCAGCAATAAGGGTGCACAGTGAAAAGGATTCACTCTCGTTTCCAAAAGAAATTATTTGCAGTTTGTGCAAAAGCAAAAAAATCATGACTTAAAATCATATCGGCACAGAGATTGGGCAAAATTGAAAGTTTGGAGAAAGGGTAGTTAGAACTTTTGTAATATAGTGTCCATGTGTGTAAGTTGTAAGACTAGCAGATGCCATGTTAATGGGAATGCGTGACCATTCAGTATTCCAACGCTGTTTTTGAACAACAGAACTTGATATGTAACTGTCTGAACTGCCGGTATCCACAAAAGCCTGCACCGATACTCCGTTGATGAGAACCCGTACTGCTGCAATGGAAAGGCAGTGGGAAGCAGAAGCTGATATCGTGGGATATAACTTGTTATTTTCGTAGTTTTGGTGTGCGGTGCTGACCGATATACCTTTTGGTAATATCACACTGCTCAGCGTCTCTTGCGGGACACTTGGAATGAAATTGTCTGACATACCCACAGAAGTAGCATCGATCAGTTGCTGTTGTTGCTGCTAGACCCGACTCAAATGGGCGAAAGCATGATTCCTTGAAAATGTCTGGATTACGTGTTGAAGCTGAATACGAAGGATCAGACGGGTAAAATGAATGACATTAATGACGCGCCGTTTCCAAAGAACGAGCTTGTTCTTAGCCAGTATCGAGATCCAGTGACCTGTTTTCCAGAAGGCGCTGTTGAATGGTGTTAGACTGCATTCCACTGACGAACGCATCGCGTATAGCGTCGTTTTGATTTTGTTCGGCTGTGACAGATTTGAAGACACGATCTTTTGCTAACCATTTTAGCTTCTGTAGGAACTGGTTTAGAGTTTACCCTGTTTTCTGTTTACAAAGGACTACACGTGCCGAGCAAGAACCTCATCTTTCGGTTGTATGTAATTTTTTTCGAGAGTATCGAATGCAGTTTCGCACGTTTCGCGCTCTGTAATGTATTCGTGTGCTGGCGACGTTGCTTAATTAACTAGGACATCGGGCTTGTCCGAATCAGGCGTTGGGGATTTAGTGATAAAAGTACTAAATGTGCGGAACCAATGTTTCCTGACCTTTGACGACGTTTGTGACAAAAGATCGGCATCGAAATGTCCGGGTCGTGAAATTTTGTCCGTTGTTGAACGAATAAATTGTTGTGTATTACGGTTAGTTACTGTATATCTCATTTCGACCAATCAATCATCACTTTTACATGGGAAGATCAAAGGCACGGAATGTGGGCTTTATCCACTTAACAGATTGAGCGTATACGCTGAAATAGAAAATGTGAAAATATAGAAACGCGCATTATGGATGGAGAGTAATAAGAAGCAGTTAGTATATCACACCACCCACCTACAATCTTTCTCTTTTCGAAAGCGGAATCAAGAAACTCATTTTGACATGAATTTTCCCAACCAAGTCATCCTACAGCATGTTTCCGAACTGTGGGTGGATCAGTGAGCAGATAACTTAGAGGAGCAGTTCAATTAGCCTTAAGCGCCAGCTCCCTAACTCACTAGTCCGTTTGAACCAGCTCATGCTTCATGGATAGTCCGTACTGTCCCACCCACCGAAGAAGTCGACCGTGCGCTCCACCTCCCGAAGCGCGATAAAGCCGCCGACCTTAACGAACTCATTTCGGCCCTCTTCAAAGATCGTCGTATGCCCCTCTCCAAAGCATTCACCGGCCTCTCTACCGAGATTGGGCTCCACAAATGCTCCCCCCTGCAAAGTTGGAACTAGGCATCCATCATTCCTATATACGAGAAAGTGGCTAACAACATCTGTTCCAATCACTGAGGGATAAGCTCGATTTCAGTCGCGTCAAAGCTGTGAGCTTCAGTAATCTGCCATAGGTTGTCA
The DNA here is from genome assembly GCA_948099385.1 of Fasciola hepatica. Taxonomy (NCBI): domain Eukaryota; kingdom Metazoa; phylum Platyhelminthes; class Trematoda; order Plagiorchiida; family Fasciolidae; genus Fasciola; species Fasciola hepatica. The sequence goes on from CANUEZ040000027.1 coordinate 1,291,065, forward strand.
CTAGTGCGCAAACAACAGTTCCGTGAAGAACGGTCCGGTTTTCGATTCAGTCGCGGGTGCATGGACCAAATTTACACCATCTGTGAGATACTTGAGCTCCGCTACACATATTGTAGACCGACGGTTATCATGTTGTTGGATATGCGAGTGGCTTTTGATTTCGTTGATAGAACGGCCTCCTGGGATCGTCTCCACAGACAGAGAGTGCCTAATAAGTATGTCGAAATCATGCAAGCGCCATACCATTAGAGTTCAGGTCGCATACAAGCACATAGCTCATCGTCACCTTGATTTCCAGTTGGAAGCGACGTGCGTTAAGGTTGCCCACTCTTACCCTTCCTGATCAGTTTTTCGATCGACGTCATCTTAAAAAAGGCAAAAGGAAATCAAACGAACAAAGGTGTTGACCTCCTGCCTGCCAACAGAATTTTAGACTTAGATGAAATTGCATCGGTTTGCGGCGTTGTTACTGTGGCGCAGTGCGTTCTAGGCAACCTCGCATCGTCTATATAGCGGTACGGAATGTGCTTTTCATTTTCCAAGTGTATAGTGCTTCTACAAGACTGGCGGGAGTCCATCCCTGCATTTACCCTCGGTAGTGACTGGTTAGAATTGCTGAGAAGTTTGTCTACTTGCGAGGCTGTATAACTGTCGATCGACGGACTGGAGACGATATGAACAACCGCATAGCGGAGGCTAAAACGGCGTTCTGCAATTAGTGTCACCTGTGGAGACTGCATGATGTCTCATTTTGATCGGGAGGTAAAGTGTACAACGCTGCTGTGCGTAGTGGGCTCCAGTACGCTTGTGAAACATGGCCTGTTCGAGCGGCCGATGGCCGGTTGTCCGCATTCAATGGTTGATGCCCGAGGAATATCTCGTGAGTCTGGTAGCAACAGCGAATAAACGCTTCTGCAGTTCGAACGCGCATCTACGGAACCGAGCATGCCGTGTACCCAATTAGTGCTACCGTATCACTCCATCGACTTCGTTGGCTAGGGTGTGTGCTACGTATACCACCTCAGCGACTTCTCAACGTGCTGTATTCTCCGGGCCTAAGGTTAATCGGAAACAGCAACGTGAAGACCAAGCCTTGACATGACATGATATGAAGACTTGCCTCTGTCGGTTCCTCACTCTTGTATGGCTGGGTACCTTGAGACTCACTACACAGCTAGCTGAAACCTTTGTCGGACATGATGGCTCGGTGTCGTGCTCAGTGGCGGTTATGTTGTGAAAGCTTGTGTTAGAACTCCTGAGAAACTTCCCCTTATATTGTTCACTTTTAATTTGCCGTTTCATGTTTTTGCATGGCACCATCCCTCTGGACTTTGTATCGGATTATAAGTAATATATATATATATATATATATATATATATATATATATATATATATATATATATACATATATTCACCGATAAGTTGGTACAAAGTACAGAGGGGTAGTGCCATGCAAAAACGTGAAACAGAAAAACAAACGTGGATTCGCGGGAATTCCTTCTGAAGTTCCAGTCCAGTTCGTCGCAACATAACCACCACAGAGCACGAATTTGAGCCGACACTTTGATAGACACGGTACCGTGTCATGGCTTGTCCTTCACGTTGTCATTTTCATTCCAAAGAAGAATATGGGCTGCATACTACCCGGTTGCCTAAACCGAAGTGGAGGGTTGTCTTAAGGGGCCCTATCCCGAGCCTTTGACCAAAACGTCTAACCTACAGGGCAGTAGGACGGTATGAGAGTTTCGCAGCCCTCTGGGGGTTGGTGACTGATTATTCAGCTTATACGCCTTTACGATGAGGCTAGACATCCTATGCGCCCGATACATCCCTCCTCCACAGATGCCGGTGAGCATAGTGTTGTACGCCTCACACGCCACCCGTAGTTGGTTTGGAATCAGGGTTTAGCTATTTCCCCCAGACTGTCTCAGTCAGTCAACTTACTTTACTTTTACTTTTACGCGACTATCTCCTGCGAGAGGATAAGTCGGCTCCATGGATATCACGAACCATTGCTGACCACGCGCGGCCGTCGGAGGCGAGCTCCGTACAGATCTTGATCCAGTCCTTTTCCCATCGCCGGGCTCCATAGACTGACCGTAGGCCTAGAAGCTCTACGTCTTTCTCGATTGTACTGGTCCACGTTTTGAGCTGCCCACCAAGGCGACAACGCCAACTAGGGCAGGGAGTGGGGCAGAGTGTTTGCTTGGTTAGCTCCGACTCGGGTCGCCGAAGCGTATGGCCGAACCACTGAAGTCGTCGACGTTGGAGGAGGACGGGGAGAGCATCGATATCACAGCATCGTCTCCTTACCTCGTCGTTGGACACCCTGTCGCGCCACTTGACTTTGAGGATTTGCCGCAGGCACCAGTGGTCGAAAACCTCCAGCCTTCTGGTATCCTCAGCTCGTAGTGGCCAGGTTTCGCAGCCATAGATGAGTACGGGCCGGATGGCAGCACGGTAAACACGAGTTTTGGCTCTTAAGCTGATTTCACTGCGAGTCCACAGCGTTCGTCTTAGCTGAAGAAAGGCTCTCCTGGCGCTGTCGATCCGTAATACCACTTCATCTTTTGCCTGGCCGTTCGGAAGAAGAGTTGAGCCTAGGTATTTGAATGAAGGGACGTATTCGACTGGTTGGTCATTCATCGACAGTTGTTGAATTGTCGGGCCCAGATGGGTTGTGAAAGCCTTTGTTTTGGTCGAGTTTACTTCAAGTCCGATGGACCTCGCGAAGGAATTGATTCGGTCGAGGATTGGTTGTAGCGTAACGGGGGAGTCTCCAAGCACGACAATATCATCCGCGAACTCCAGGTCCGAGATGTATATTTCCTGGCTAAGCTGAACGCCAGGGTAGTTGTGTAATGCCTGTCGCATTGTCCAATCGATGGCGTAGTTGAACAGCACCGGTGAGAGGGGACAGCCCTGCCTAACTCCGGTAGTGAGTGTGAACTCGCGGGACTCTTCACCGTACATACGAACCCTAGCACCGGTTGTCGAGTAGTATCCCCTTAACAGCCTTAAAAGCTTATCGGGCATTCCATCGGATTGGATTATGGTCCAAAGAGACTCGCGGTTCACCGAATCAAAAGCTGCCCGGAAGTCGATGAAACAAGCTACCGTCGGCTGCTGGAACTTATAGCGGTGCTCCAGTATTCGGCGCAGTGTGAAGATTTGATCCACACAGCCTCTGCCCACGGCGGAAACCCCCTTGGTTCGGGCGAGTGCGCTGGTCTCTTGCCTCGGAAAAACGGGTTAGTAACAACGAACCAAAGATCTTTGCGGCCACATCGATCAGGCTGATCCCTTGGTAGTTCTCGCATGCCGATTTATCACCTTTCTTCGGAATGGGCAGCAGTATGGACATTCCCCAGTCCGGTGGAAATGCTTCCGCTCTCCAAATGGAACCAAAAAGTGTACACAGCCTGTCAATCAATGACGATAAACATGCTTTATACACTTCTGGAGGGATGCCATCTTCCCCAGCAGCCTTTCTGTCTTTCAGTTTGTTTATCATCTCCGTGATTTCCGCGGTGTTTGGCGGGTCACAGTTGCTTTCGTACTGGGCTGGAGGGGTTGATATTGGTTGGTCCGTCCGGTGGTCCGTCCGGTGGTCCGTAGGCCGGTTGAGCAGCTGACTAAAGTATTCCACCCATCGGTCCATTTTCTTGCTCTGTTCAGGTATTAAGTTTCCTGCCGTGTCACGAAGAAGGGAATCTTGCTTACAAAACCTATTAGAGGCGCTGCGAATAAGGCGGAACAGTTTACCGAAGTCACCAATTCCGGACGCGGTCTCCATTTTTCGGCTATTTCTATCCAGTATCCTATGCGATCAGCCTTAGCGGAGCGTGTGGCCTCTCGTTGCAGTCTGCGGCGTTCGTTACTACCTGCCAGTCGCGCTTCGTGTGCTCTGGTTGACAGCTGGAGCGTGCTCTTCGAGATCCAATCCTTTGTCCGCCTTTTCGTTCTCCCGAGTACTGTCCAAGAAGCTTCCTTGATTGTCGTCATCATTCGAGTCCACTGCCCTCCCACAGAAACTTCATCTGCCTGTGCATTGGTTGCGCTGGTTAGTCGGGTTGTGATTGCTCGTGACAACGCTTCTCGCTTCTCTGGATTTCCTAGGGCAGCAACGTTTATCCGAGAGGGTGCAGACACTTTAGCACGTGTGGACAGATGAACTTTGAAGCATGAGCGTAGGAGGACATGGTCGGTGCCGTTTGTGTTGCCTGTTTTTGCACCTCGTTACGCTCGGCAATCCTCCACAGACGAGGCCCAACGGGCTCTCACCAGGATGTGGTCGAGTTGGTGTGCAGTGCGACCATCATTGGAGTACCATGTGAGTAGATGCTTCTTGGGGTGTTGAAATCGAGTGCTGCAGACAACCATTCTGTTGATGTCGGCTAAACCAATCAGTCGGCCACCGTTCTCGCAGCGTTGACCAAGGCCGAATCTCCCGAGAATATGGCGAGTAGATTCGTCGGCCGTACCTGTGCGAGCGTTCCAATCTCCTGCGATGAAAAGTACATCGCGCCTCGAAACCCGGTTGATTACCTCCTGCAAATTAGTGTAAAATTCGTCCTTGGTTTCGTCATCAGCTGAATTGGTTGGAGCATAGATCGCGATCACCGTCAAGTCGTGCGGGGAGCCTTTAAAACGTGCCAAGGCGAGTCTGGATGAGACGGGTTCCCAAGAGATCATTGCATCATTAGCTGCTTTGTTCAGAGCAAACGCGACACCGTAGAGACCGGAGTTGTCTTTCGGGCCACTGTGATAGAGCCAGTAGGATGTATCCACACCCGGGACCTTTATTTGTCGGCTACCTGAGTTGGGCAGGCGGACTTCCGAGAGGCAAGCAATATCTACGTCATAGTCGTGTAGAGTTCGCATTGTGATGCACTGACTGCCGACGTCTAGAAACGTCCTGACATTCCAACAGGCTATGTGTGTTCTTTTCCTGCAGCGAATAATCCCAGCTTGTTGTCTTATCACCTCGACCGCCGGGACACGAGGCGCGTCGCTTACCGGGGACGCCGTAGCATGATGAGCGCTTGAGGTTTCGTGAATAATCATAGAGAGTCGCGGGAGTAGGGTACGAAGCGGTGTCCCCAGCACCGTTCGGCCTTTTTGTTCGAGGTTGCACCTCTAGCCCTTGCACACCCAGGTGCAGACTGCAAGGCAGCAGAGTGTTTCCAGAGGAGCCGGTGACCTACTGTACGGTTCGTTCGCCTCCTCTGGAATGCCGGATCAGGCAGTTGAACAGGTCTCCTTTGTGGCCGTTGGATCAGTAGATCTCGTCCGCCCATTCAGAAGGATCTGTCTTCACATGCCGAACACCGTCTAGCCGAAGTTTTTTAGACCTCGGTAACCCTCAACCTGGTTTAGCCCGCCTGTCGAGCGGTTTGCAGGGGTGTGGCCGCTGCTGCATGCTTCAGCTTCGTGGAGCGACAGGTGAGAGTTGGGTGAATGATGGAGACCAAAGAGATGGAGGATGCCCCAAGGGACACGACAGTCAACCAACTCAGAAGTACTACTCCACTCAGACACCCCATACACCCCAGTCAGTCAACTCGGTGGAAAGCGCCGGGCATTCGTTTTTGTCCTCTCACTTTAGTGTGAACACTTCCGCCACAAGAAGGCAGTGAGTAGGACTTCCTCAGCAGATTCTAGCAAACGTACGGTCATCTGAGAGCATTTCGAGAGGCGTTCAGGACGAGTAGCCATCTCGAAGCCTGGAACACTCACCCCCGATCATAATGAGGCATTTGAAGGCACATCGTGCACCTTGTACCACCGTCAACAGGGCCTCTGTCCAATTTGGATTCGATGGCATTTGCAAGACTTGAGCCTTGTCGGTGACCGCTAACGGTAAGATTAATTGTGCCTTGATGGCGAGTCTTTCTTCATTCTAGTCTCCGGACAGGCGCGTACGAGTGTGATCAGTCCCATTGACGTTTTCACTATAGCCGCCGTGTCTTCTTGCGTTCGACAGTTCTCAATCGAAAGGGCTCAGCGAGAGCTTACCACGATGTAGTCGATCTGATGCACAGCCCTGCCGTTGTTGAAGTATCAAGTTAGCAGGTGTTTCTTTGGATGTTGAGAGTGGTTGATAGTGACGACCAGTCGGTTGAGATCTACATACGTAACTAGATGGTTGCCGTTTTCTCATCGCCCACCGAGGCCAGACTTTACCAGCGTATGTTGTGTATGCCCATCGGTGGTGCCCGGGTGGGCTTGCCAGTCACCTGAGATCTCCACCTTCACAGTGTAAAATGCTGCTGCAGGACTGCGTTGGCTCAGCACGAAACCTCTTCTTGGGAGGGGAAGCTCTAGCTGGAAGGGGATAAATTTTGCTGCCTGGGGAGGTACATCTTACCAGGTGGACAGATATCAAATGAAGTGTCATCGCGTATACAGAAGGCGCCCCCGGCTTTTGCTAACCTCCGTCATCTGTGGCGCCTGCGTGACATCGGATTGTTTTTTTAGGGTGGAGTGTACAATCGTCATCATCATCATCGTACAGCGGTAAGCAGTAGGGCAAGCCCCAGTGACCACTGCCTCTCTCACCATGTTGCACGTTGAATTAGAAAGTATGAATATACTAGATGGGCAGGGAGTGGACCTACACTGGTGGGAAAAGGAAAGAATGCCCTAGTAGCCAACACACGGAATACACAGTCTAACTGTACAAACGCACATCGATCAGTCATTCTGATTCGACAGAATCAGAATGAGTGTACAATGCGGCGGTTAGGTCCTTTTTTATACGGTTCAGAAACATGGTCGGTAAGAGTAGAAGATGGGCGAAGACTGTCGGTGTTCAAGCGTCGATGTCTTCGTAGAACTCCTCGAATATAGTGGGAACGCCATGTCAGCAATGCTTTCATCGGTGAAATTAGCTCTCAGGAGATCAAGGCGTGGTGTGTTCGACTGTTCATTGCGATCGTAAACGCAAAATCCGGAATTGTCCAATGGCCCGCTAATCGTAAAGATGCGTCCATACAAGGAACTTGAGATCCTCGAGGGTCGCGGTTGGGTAGACGTGCCTCAGGCAGACAGGCCAGGGATCTTATAGTCGTGTAGAGTGTGCATGATGCACTTACTGCTTGTGTCCAAAAGAGTTCTCACGTTCCAGCAAATTGTGTACGCGTGATCTGGTGTTCAAGTTCTCAGTTAGTGTCACCTCAACCACTGGGAGAGCACAGGATGCGTCGACTATCGGGGACGCCGTAGAATGATTAGTGCACATTGTAAGGACTGTATCCCACTGTGAAGTTGGGAATCCTATTATTTTTAGGGCCGAGGACATAGCGTCCAGATTACAATTGAAACGTTCCACTGAACCGCTGGCTCTTAGTTTGTAAACTATCGTGTTACTAAACACTGCTGCTTTATCTCTCAGAAACTGAGACCATTGTGAAAACCTAAAAAGACCCTCATTCGGCGATCATACCGAGTTAAAAAAATAGTACACATGAATAAATGCTCTAGTTATGCCTACATTCATACAGGGGAGTATCAGCGAGAATAAAGAGTAATCGTCAAGAATGAAATGTATCAATTGCAGGTAGTTGAAAACTGACTCATCACAACTAACACTTAGTCTCTCAAATGTCTGTGCTGCTGTAATGAAGCAGTCAGCCAGTGGTTTGTAGAAAATTTTTTCTATGCTTACAGTACATTTGAACAAATTTTTTCCACAGAATATGGCGGATTTTCTTATGCTGATAACGTGAATTACGTGAGTTGTTCCAGTATGACACATCTGTTGTCGTTGTTCAGTTTGATACCATCAAATCAAGATGCACGTATACTATGGGAAACTGTACCAGCTATCGGATTAACCTTGCGTTGTCAATAAGTTGTCAGTGATTGCAGATAGACCGAACCGCCATCTTTGAGTTTTATCTTCCTCAAGTTCGATTGTTTATATCCTGCTATAAGGGCGAAAGCTCGTTGATCGGTTATTAGCTTGAAGTGAGTACCAAGAGGATCCTGTTGCCGTTTTCAGACTTCTTCGATGATCTCAGGCTTCCTCAACAGCCGAGTGATGCTTTCCATCATTAGTCGGTAAGCAGAACGAATGCACGTGTTTAAGGACGAATGTGTGCTCCGAAGAAGCGTACGACGAACGCGAGTACAAACGTGCCTCACAAAAACGGAAATCCATGGCGCACGCGGGGTGACTTAGCAGTTTCGATTGGCGAATACCATAGTCTACAGAGGAATGTAATGGTTAAGAATGGGTATCGGGCAGAGAACACGATGAAATGCCAGAGGAGGTCCGAGGTTCGAATCCCCGTCATCATTGGTTACTTTGGTGGTAGACAGTAACCCACTGTCGTCCGGTTCGTTACCACACTTGACCGGCTGGGACCTTACGTGGTTCTCCACTCTAAGTTCCAGGGTCTAGTTGTCGGCTATCTCTAATAGTGCAGTGGACTTTTGTGGCTACAGCTTGCACCCCTTCCACTGCACTCACGTGCAAACATGTAATCTAAAATGAATTTTAATTTCCAATAAACGATGCTGTGGGAAATAAAATAGAAGTTTTCGGGTTAGGATTGACAAATGGCTGCGTTTTTGCATGTAAAGCAAGAAGCATAGAGACCAGATCAAAAGTAAATGTCAGGCAAGGTGATGTAAGAACTGGCTTATTTCGCGGTGCATGTTTTCATGCCGATAATCGGGATTCTCTGAGGACAGTGTGGTTCTTTTAGGTTAAAGAATATTGATACCTTACAGTGGTGCGAGAGGGCACTGACTAGAACTATTTTTTATTACACGCTTGCGCTTGTGGAAGGGGTAAAGGCCATAGCTTCAAGAACCCACTACACTATGAGGGCTAATCGCCAGCCGAACCTTGAAATTTGGAACTCAGAACCACTTAAAGTCCTAATAGGTCAGATGTGGCAACGAGCCGGACGACAGTAGGTTAATGTCTAGCACCAAAAAAACCGGCACTGACGGGATTTGAACCTCTGAATTCCAAGGTGGTAATCAACCGCTCCAAACCAGTCAACCACCACTGGTCATGATAAACCACGAGTGTTAGAGATTTACGGATGATAATAAAATTACTGAAGCGAAAATTTCTTGAGACCGCTTCTAGTAAGGATCGAAATGTCTTGCTGTGAATAATTGAAGTGGCTGAGGGTTCGGCTTCGTAGTGTATGAAGCGTTGCTTGCTTCTGTATGACGCGAGTATTTTTTCCTGGTGGCGGTGAGATTGGGAAGTACGTGAGTTGCACCCCCGATGAACTGTTTTGCATGAGCACAGCACGATGGCACGTATGATCAAACCGTTCAGAAGGTCATGGTATGTAGGGTTTCGAACTGAACTGAGCTAGACCTGGTGAATTGGAGGACAAAAAGTCTATTCATTCGAGAAGTCTGTGGAATTGAAAATTGTAAAAGCAAAGAAATGACGATTGAATTGATCCGAGGTCTTCGGTTCGTGGAAGCCAATCCAGTTGAATAAATCGAGACATTGAAAGTGTACGGACTCGGTTATCGTAATAGACCATGAAGAATATTTGCACAACTAAATAAATGGTCCGTTGATTCAATAGGAGATAAACGTTCTTAGTGAACTGCACGAATAGAAAGAATTCCATACTGCATCGCTCGTCGCGCAGGATAATCAGGACCGCGCTGCCCATTGCATCGAGCGGGGTGGGTAGTGATAAGTGGACTACTGCTCAGAGCTCTCTCTCTCTTTTATTCAACCTTTATCTTCTGTCCCTTACCCCCTCTCTTTGCCCAATCTATCCACCCATAATGCTTCCACTGATAACACGGCCGATACTAGCAACGGTTCATTGTCAAATAGTGTCGGGAATAATCCTCTGTCTTATAAATCTTATTTTCTCAAGCCTCGTCAGCCTCTGAATCTCGGCTCCTTTGACGTGTGTACTCTCATGCAAGCCGGTCAGCAGGCGTGCCTAGCGCTGACAGTAGATTCTCTGAAGATTGATGTCTGCTGTTTAGGTGGAACGCGTATCCAGGATTCGAGTAATGTGATTCAACTAACTGCTCCTGGTATCTCATCGATGTATTTCCTGCGCACTTCAAGAGACGAAGCAGCTCGAGCTGCGGGTCAACGTGGTGTAGAAATAGTCTTGACTGACAAGGCTGAGGCTGCCCTTTTAGACTGGATCCCTGTTAACAGTCGTTTATGTGCTGTGAGACTCCAGGGGTCAGTTGGCGTTCGAAAGGATAGTTGCGTTAAGCGCAATTTGTTTGTGATCTCGGCACACGCCCAACGGACTGCAGCTCAGACGCGCACGAAGATGAGTTCTATGGTGAACTCGCCACCCTCGTTCGCAGCAGTGAAGGTTCTGACATTGTAGTGCTAGCTGGTGACTTCAATGCACAAGTTGGCAAACTTAGTAGGGCAGTATCTTGTTTAGGTGGGCATTGTGCTTTACCCGCTGAGCGTACAGATAACGGGGATAGGCTTCTCCATTTTTGTGCAGATAATCAATAGTTCTTGTCTAGCACCAATTTCCGATACAGCTCGCGTCGCACAGTGACATGGCGCTCTAACTCTACAGGTACTTTGAGTCACATTGATCATATCGCAGTAAGCTACCGGTGGCGCAGTTCTGTTCAGAACTGTAGATCCTACTGGTCGACGTACGTAGAGTCGGACCATGCATTAGTTTTATTGCGATTACCTCTCCAGCTCCATGGTCATGGTCGCAAACCGCAAACCCGGTTAGCCGTGCAACGTTTGTGTGATCCAGAAGTTTGCACCCGTTATGAGCAGAAGTTAGCACATGAGCTAGGATCCACGGAGAACAGTAATGTAGATGAGCATTGGGCTCATATCAAACAGGCGATGCACGTTGCAGCAGGTTTTGCCTGTGGTAGTAGATCCGATGTCCATCAAAGACACTGGATTTCACAAGAGTCGTTCAATGTAATGGAGCAAAAGCGTCAGCTCTCGAATTGTAAGGAGATGAATAAGATACGAAGACATCTGTAGAAGCAAGTTTCGCAAAGCCTTAAGAAGGATCGCGAAAATTGGTGGGTTAGGGAAGCCGAAGAAATGTAAATAGCAGCTGTTTCAGGTAACAGTCAAAGACTGTTCAAACTTATTCGTGACACCGGTGGATGGCGCATCCAGGTCAGTGAAACGATTTGCGATAGGAATGGAGAACCCATCCATAGCAGACAGCAAAGGCTTGACCGTTGGGCTGAGTACATCGAGGAGCAGTTTAGGTGGCCGCACGCTAATGTAATTACTCCTGTGTCAACAACTGTGACTCCTTGGGTGGTATCACTTGAGCCCCCATCGGAAGTAGATGTAGAGTCATACATTTGATTACTAAGGCGGGGGAAAGCTGCAGGTCCCGACGAACTTCCCTCAGTTCTTTTCAAACTGAGTGGAGATGCTTTGATAAAATCACTTACCGTCTTGCTCTGTGACATTTGAAAGGAGGAGCGTATTCAATTAATATGGAGCGAGTCATTGATTGTTCCCATCTTCAAGAAGGGAATATGCATTGACTGTAGTAATCATCGTGGGATTAGCTTAATTCCGATAGTCACCAAAGTATTAGCTTCGATTCTACTGCACCGTATTACACCGGCTCGCGAGAGGAACACCCGCGAACAACAGGCTGGATTTCGCCCCTGTCGAGGATGCATCGACCAGATTTTTACTCTTCGCTGACTACTTGAAACACGTCACACGCATCGCCGACCGACAATAATGATTTTCTTAGACTTGAAAGACGCTTTCGATTCAGTTGATCGAACAGCGCTTCTCAGTACTCTTCATCGAAAAGGTATGCCTCAGAAGTTCGTGAACCTACTGAGATCATTGTATTCTCACACTTCTGGCCGCGTAAGAGTTTACGGTGAACTATCCGGTCGGTTCGAAACGACCAGTGGTGTTCGACAGGGATATCCTATGTCTCCATTCCTGTTCAACCTCGTTATGGACGAAATAATGGAGAGTGCTTTGCAAAATCTTCAGGATGTAGGCGTCGAACCAGGAAATAGTGGAAAGCTATGTGATCTAGATTACGCAGACGACGTTGTCTGCTTTTTCAAATCTACGGAACATGCCCAACGTGCACTAGATAGACTTGGAAGAGCTGTAGCTCCATTTGGCATGCGCTTTGCATCTTCAAAGTGTGAGGCGATGTTACAAGACTGGACGTCAAGGGTTCCGAGCTTAATGCTCGATGGGGAAATGCTGTCAGTTGTCTACCACTTCACCTACCTCGGCAGCAGTGTGACGACGGATGGGAGCACAATAGTAGAGGTGAGTACGCGGATATCCAAGGCTCGAGCGGCGTACGCTGGACTGAAGCACTTGTGGCGCCGACCTGATATTTTACTGAAGTTGAAAGGTCGTGTATACTGTGCCGCAGTGCGTTCAGTTTTGTTGTATGGTTGCGAGACCTGAAGTCTGCGTGCTGAAGATATTCGTCGTCTTGAGGTTTTCGACGACCGATGTTTACGTAGTATCGCTAAGATTGGGTGGAATAGTCGATTGAGCAACGATGAGGTCAGAAAGCGAGCATTGGGTATTAATTCGGAGAACGTTTTGTCACAGCGTATCCAGTTTAGTAGACTTCGTTGGTTGGGGCATGTGTTACGTATGGCAAACACACGTCTACCATACCGTCTCTTATTCTCCGTTCCTCCTCAGGAGTGGAAAAAACCACGTGGAGGTCAACAAATAACGTGACAGTGAGGAATGAGAAATATACAGTGAACTTAGGAGAAATAGGGTGCCTCACGTCTTAGTGGTTGTGGTACAAAAGATCCCTCAACCAGCTGGCTGGAGACACTGAAGGATATGACAGCGAACCGCGAACAGTGGCTATCGTGTTGTAATTTTCTGTCGAATCAGAATGACTGATCAATGTGCGTTTGTACAGTTAGACTGTGTATTCCGTGTGCTGGCTACTAGGGCATTCTTTCTTTTTCCCACCTGTGTAGGTCCACTCCCTGCCCATCTAGTATATTCATACTTTCTAATTCAACGTGCAACATGGTGAGAGAGGCAGTGGTCACTGGGGCTTGCCCTACTGTTTAACGCTGTGCGATGATGATGATGATGGTGTTTCAAATTGTTGTCGGTGAGAAGGTTGGGAGTGTGCTCAGTCGGGAATGAATGGTCAACCAGTTGACTCAGTGCGAAAGAAAATGACTTGCAAAGTTCGTTAGTTTCGCTAGGCCACGTTCTTTTACCTCCGTAGTCTGTTATAAAGTATCGGCCATTCATTTGATGGCATTTATTTCTTTTCGCTTCCAAGTTATATAATTATTGTTTCTGTAGCTTTTGTTCAGTTCACCTGTGTTTTCCGTTATAGTCCCCGAGAAGAAATGCCACTACACGTAGATCCTCGTAAACACGAACTACTGGAAGCGAGAATTCAGGGTTCGAATCACATTGGTTCTGCACCCCCTGCAACGTCATCTGGTAGTGGTTGCTTTCTGGGCCAGTCTTTTTCAAACACTGATGATCACTCACAAACCCCGGACCAAGCCTCGGCACCAATCACGCCCAGCCCAGGGAGTTCCGTTGGTGATACTGAGATGAACACCAGTGGAAGTGGCCCCACGAAACCTGCAGTGATTTGCCTTGCTTCAGATCCATTAAATCAGAACTCCAGAAGTGAAGAAGATACATCAGAGCATGTGGATAAACCAGATTCTATGCTTATCTGTACAACAGAGGCACTCATTCTCGGAAACAATCTGGCTCCATATGTTGTTACCCCTCGCCCTCAGTGTTGTGCAGAATCCTCCCTTCCCACCACACCAAAGCGTTCCAAACAACTGACGTCAACGTACACAGATTTAAACACGATGCAAGTCAATTGCTCCGATACTCCTATTTCACCCACGAAGAACGATCATTTGACAGTGGCTCAGTTCTGCGCAAATGATCCACTTATCCATTCACCTCAGTACAATTCCCGGTCCAACTCGGAACACATTCCCTCGTTTTTGTTGTCTGCAAACAGTCCGTTAAAGGTCAATGCTTCACTACCCCTCGATCGACTTTCCACGGCCATTGCCGGTGTTCAGAATTCAAATACCTACGTATCCTCCGTTCTTGCGGATTATGGCTCTCCTTCAGCAAAGACCAATCATATGACCACTCCCGATGCACAGTCCTCACGTGGAAGTTCAAAAAAACGCCGAAAAGCCCCAAGCACTGACGAACTTTCAGCACAGAGACCACGGAAGCTCACTTGTCAGGATCGTGGCTCAAAACGTATTGATGAATTATTTAAGGTATTTTGTCATTTTTGGTCAAGAATTAACAAGAATCACATTATCCAAACAATATTGTACTGACCAATTGGTTGAATATTTTGTGCCCCGTTCTCTTTTCATCTCAATACATTATACCCCTCATGTTGTAATACGGTATTATTACGGTGTCTAGCACAATTGGCAAATAATCGGTGTGGCGTGCCGCGAAATATGAGTTTGTGGTATGTCCGTGATTGATCTTGTGTTGTTCGCTGAGTTGCTCAGATTTACGCTTTCTCTCGAGTCGTACCTGCAGACAACTTAGGAATAGTGCTCACCATACCAGGAGCTAATTGTTGTTCTTCGAGATTTCAAGACGTAACAAAAGGTTTTCTCCCCTCATGTTGAATAGGTGCAACCCGGTCCACTGTCCACTTCATGTGATTCGACGAGCCCTATTCGGAGTCAGCGACCACCCAGTCCGGTAAGCTTTGGTATATGATAGTTTGAGATGTTCTTTTTATTATTTCAAAATAGCTAATTTCGGTAGTCTTCAGCTCCGTCTGTCTACGAACAAAATGGGTTCTCACATATCACGCATGTCACTTGGCTTCAATATTACTCATTTTCATATGGTTCCTCGCATATTGTTTAAAATGGATGAACTTTTTTCATCCCGTGACCTGTTGTGAAGCGTAGATCTACGGCACTTGGCGTTCGCCGTATTTGTTATCAGGTTTCACCGAATATGTCTGAATATTAGGTAACCGGTTGGACATAAATCACCCCAGCTAATGCTGGTCTCCTGGGATGTACAGTAAACGCGTAAATTGCGACCATTATGATAGCGTCAGTAGCAGTTGTTCCACAGGTTTCAATTGCTAGTGAAAGATAAAATTATCACTCAATGAATCATCCTACAAGGTTAACGCCAAACTGACCTATGGAAGATTATTAGGCACCACATAGCTATTTCTTTATAACTAGGAATGGTCCGAAATGCACATTCGAAACTCACCCTTTTTGGATAGGAAAGTAGATGTGGAATATCTTCAGTGTTTCCCAATGAGCCCAGGTACTGTTCTGCAGTTTTTTCCCGTGAAGATGACGAGGCATTCTCCCTTCGTTGAAAGACAGTGACACTGTTGGTATGCGCAGTCTATCTATTTACGTCCCACTAAGCAGCAGACGTAGATCACCTTTCTTTTTTCGACTTTTTGTGAATTCCGTTGCAACGTCGAATTACCAACTCCAAAGTTCTTATGTGCGTTTTCGAGGCCAGCCTCCGTCGGTCTCACACCTAAATGACAGGATCTCGACATCCGCAGCACCGTTGGTTGCTGCTCACAGTACAGAATCGTAGACATTACCGGTTATTTTTGCAAAAAAGCACATTTCCTCGTTCCTGGCTCATGTGGTGCAGTGGACTGCCCCTCCGTAATTTTTATCAAGCTACTCATTCGTCTACCGTCCAACGATGTCGGCCATTTTGCCTAATTAATACCAAATCAGCGTAATTTGTCGTGGTAGAGGAGAACATGACATTGTGACAACAAAGATGCACATCTTTTCGAGTTTTATCTTTCCCTAATTACAAATATTCAAATACTTTCGCATTTCCAGTCGCCTACTACAGAGAATTCATTGGATCAAACGGGAATTCCCTCGTCTGTTTTCATTCCAACACTAACTGACGTGATCACAACGAGTTGCAGTGTGGATCACGCAGTAAGCGCTTCGGGACAAGGCTGTTTAACTGCAAGCAGTTGTATGAACGTTCAGAATTGCCAACCGTCACCTACACGGATCAACAGTGTCGCCAGTTTAAGCGATAGTTCAAGCGAAGTCCCGAATTCAATGGCCGCAGGTTATCTGGCTCCATCCTCAATAAACCTTGTATCCACTCCATGTACTGTGTCAGTGTCCGGCCGTCCTACTGCCCCCACCATTATGTCGGGTACCCCTTGTTCACATCCTTCTCCGGCTCAGCCGCTCACAGTGTCGGCTAATCCTAATAATGGTAGCTGCTGTTCAACGCATTCCTCTACCGCACCGATTGTAGCAAATTCTGGATCCTGTTCTGGCGTTCGAGCGCATGCTGCCATACAGACAGACGATTCACTGTTCCCAGCCGTTCCTATTCACATCACAGATCCAGGGGACGACCAGGCTACCCTTGGAACCTCTCCGATAAAGTCAAGCATACCACCGTTTACGTCAGCCCCCGTTTCTCCTAGCCCGCAGTCGTCGATGGCTGCCACAATTGAGAGCATGCAACGACACATTTCAGAATTGGAAAGAGAAGCCGCATTGCAGCGAGAAAACTTAATAAAAATGCAAGAGAACGCGCAACGGTCTCGCGAGGTTATTCGTGAACTATTGATAGAAAAGGTAGAATTACTTGACGTTGTTTCCATTATTTCGTTGTATGCTATGGCTCATCGAAATATATTTTAACCTGTATTCATCTTATCTGTTTGCAGAGTGTTTTGGAAAGAAAAACCACACGTCAGAGGGTGATGGAGAATCGGCTTCGGTTGGGCCAGTTTGTAACCCAGCGTCAAGGCGCTCATTTTGAAGAAAAGTGGATTGAAGGTTCACGTTTCAAAGAACTAGATCAGTAAGTATCTTCTGTTTGATTTATGCCAGGCGTGTATTTACAATTTATCCGATGACACTTCTCAGTTGACTAGATATCGCCGAATTAAAGATTGATGTAACCCAATTTTGAAACGATGAGACCGCACCTTGACATGATGTGATAGCTTGCGTGCCCCAAAGAAATACGCAGAATGGCCTTATTTAGTCAAAAATGTCATGTCTGACGAGTCGGTGGGTAAAACCCGGATAAAATCCAGTCTTTTTGAATCAGGTTCTGGGCAACGCCTAGTTCTAGCCCCTGGAGAGGAAAGTTCAGCGAATAAACACAGAGAAAAGCAGTTTACCGGTCACAAACCTCCACTAGATGGACGTAGGAGTCAAGTACCTGGGGTTCCTCTCGACGGTGGGATAAGCCTTTGCACTTCATTGGGCAGATATCACCCGGCAAAGTTGGGCAACCCCCAGCCCAAAGGATACTGCCCCGTCCACGTTCCGCGTGCTTTACTGGGGTCATAGGACTGACGACTGAATCCGGAAAGCGGATTGATAACAAAACACCAGGGAAGACAAGATGCGATAATGTGGTGGAGTATGCATGCTACTCACTGAATAAATAGGTAATTACCTAAAGATCAATTATGGACAGTCATGGAGCGACTACGCGTGATCGCGTCGCCCGAACCGGACGCTGTAAGACGCAGAAAGGCGTACGAACTACATAATTGCATTCTCCGATCGGATTACGACTGTCTTCGAATGGACTGGACCGCTGTTATGCAAATAAACATTATTGTTACATTTGATTAGTTTTGGTGATGTCCCAGAATGAGGTTTCCGATAAGCACCCTATTTACCGGGCGCGTTTTCTGGATTATAACATCAGCATCAACGGTCAGGTTTCTCGCAACGGACCGGAAGTAGTTCCTTCGTGGGCGCTTCGGTCACATTCCCGTTCTGGGCTAACGCCCCGCTACCTTGTGGGCCAGTCTGTTGAGTATAAAGCTCCCGTTGGTGTTCCCAAAGAAAAAACCCTTCAGCTGTACACGCAGCCGCGAAGTATGATTCGTCCAGAAACTTCAGCATCCTTCCGTCACTTGCCGAACACTTGAATTTAATCTGATCACTTACTACGATTATATGAATTTAAATAATCTGAGTAATAGTTTTGGTGGTTTAAATGTCTAACGTCCACGTACATTCACAAATGAAACTGTTAAGCTTTCAGCTTTAGCATCTCTGTTTTTCACCTCAGGGGCCATTTTGTAAGACTTGCAGTGTGGATGTGGATTCTTTGGGATTCAGAACTGTCTTACACTTAGTAAAGCAGGAAGAACTCTGAATAGAATAGTCCAGTGATTTTACATTCTCAGTCAGTTGTTGACTCCCATTAAATACAACTAGAACAAATTAACACAATATAATAGAGTTTTGATCTAGGTGACTTAGCATGGAAACAATGTAGGAATCCCGATCCAACAAGCTGCACTGTACTATCTTCGAATCGATCAGAGAGTGCTGCTTTTACGAGGTTAATAGTTAAGATTTTTGTAGATGTACACAATTGGCAACACGAAATACGGAAAAACGCCCATAATTCTTGCACCTGCTAGTCTGCACATTTTAACATCCGAAGTGTTGCCTAACTGCACACAAAGACCAAGCTGAACTGTAGTCTATCATTCGTATGCACCGATAATTTTCATCAGCACGTGGCAACGGTGATGACTTCGGATACATTTGTTCTATTGTAACCGCACTGCAGCTCTCGTTTCCCATCGTTACCCTCGAAGTCAGTCTTTGACCGCAGTATGATTTTGCCTGCTTTGTCCACCTCGCCCTCTTGGAACACGTGTTGACTGAGAAGCCCGCATCTGTCTGCTGGTCTTGTTAATAATCTCCTCTCGATCGCCTGGTTCGGTCACATGATACTTACTGAGTCTCTTAGTTCTGGTCCACATGCGTAACTGTGGGCACATTATGGTGCGATGCGTAGACTACGAGCGCACGGTGGGGCCACTTACGCAAAACATGCAAGGGTGATTGACGCACCGGTCTTCAGACCAATCAGGAGGAAATCCCAAACAGCCAATCGGGCGACGCTCCCGAATAATTTTGACCTTATTCCGAAACAGTGTATAAAATTGTATAGTGCCTGTGGTCAGGGTGGTGTTGGGATCGCTTTGGGAACGAGAGATGAGCGTGCATTACTAAGCTGGATTTCAGTCAGCAGTCGTTTGTGTGCAGTTCGGTTGGACGGTTCTGTGCATGTCAACAGCAACAAACTGAAGTGTCGATGCTTGTTCGTCGTGTCTGTGTATGCACCCACTGACTACAGTTCCTTTGAAACCAAGGACGAATCCCATCAGGATTTGTCCCAGTTACTTCGAAACGCACGTTCAACGGACGTGGTGGTCATTGCTGGGGATTTCGCCCAAGTTTGTCGTTTGGGAGATTCCGAAAGGCACATCGGAGGCCCATTTGCTATCCCAGCCGATCGTACGGATAACGGCGATTGTCTCATTCAGCTGTGCTCTGACCACAGATCGTTTATGACAAGTACGAGCTTTTGTCACGAGAAGCGGCATAGATTTGCATGGCGTCCTCCTACGTCTTCATCACGTTGGACTCAGATGGACTATTTTGTCACTGGTCACTGCTGGTGTGGATCAATTGAAGATTATCGTACATTCTAGTTTACGCCTGTGGACTCAGACCACGCCTTGGTACGTGTTCGCTTCTGTTTACATTTCGTCCGTAGTCGCACCAACGTAAATGTGGCGCGTCCTGCACAGTTGCTTGTGGACGATAACCGACTATCTGCTTTTCAGCCGGAGCTATCTACACGGTTATCGATGCAGCTGGATGTCCAGGACCCGAAGGGACGCTGGCAACAGAGCAAGGAAGCCCTGTATACCACTTCCAATGCCACACTTGATTCCAGTTTATATAAGCAGCGCAAACGGTGGATGTCTTCGAAATCAGTTGGTCTGGTGGATGCTCGCAGACCCGTCCTTCCGGATGTCATATTCAGTGAGACGCCAGCTGAATAGGAGCGTGAGAAATGAGCGCGAGCAGTGGTGGGTTGCGAAATGTAGGGAAATGGAAAAGGCCGCGTCCATTGGGAATGCTCGCAACCTTTACTGTTTGATCAGAGGTACCGGTCCACGGAAGCCCGGTGTAGGTGAATCAATTATGGAATCCGACGGCTCACTGATTCACTCTTAGGGACGTCGTCTGAATCGTTGGGTGAAACACTTCAAGGAAGTATTCAGTTGGCTCACTTGTACAGTAGACCTTCCGAATATACCTGACAGAGAACCGATGCAGGTAGATATCATTTCTCAATCAGAAATGAGGAATATGCTGGCGATAGGCTGCTTGAAAGGGTACAAAGTTTACTTCGGTTCAGACAACCATTTACCATGCCCTGTGTACGGTGGCTTTGGTCTCTATCTCATAGCTGCAACCTCAGTGAGAAATAATAGAAGACAACACAAGTATAAAAAGAGTAATAAGAAAACTACATATAGTAGTGTCAAGTCACCAAATAAAGTCTGGATACAAGAGCGCCGCTGGTCGCGACACCGAGCCATACTCTCCAGCGTAACTAATTTTTTAGTGGAAAGGTCTCTTGGGCTCCACTCAGGAAGCCTAATACGCCTTACATGACTTTCATCCTCCTGCTTTGCAGGGAACACCTCGGCTACAAGAAAGCAATGAGTAGGGCGCCCTCAGCAGAGGCTATAGCAGACGCACGGTCATTTGTGAGCATTTCGAGAGGCGTTCGCAAGCATAGCTGTGTTGAGCGCAACTTGTTTGTGGTCTCGGCATAAACTTCAGAATACCGCGATTCTGGAACGCAGAAAGATGTGCTCTATGATGAACTCACCACTCTCGTTCGCAGGAGCTAAGACTGTGACATCGTAGTGCTAGCTGGTGATTTCAATGCACAAGTTGGCAAACTTAGTGCTTCAGAGGCTTGTTTAGACAGGCTTACAGATAACTGGGATAGGTCTCTCCAGTTTTGTGCAGACAGTCAGTTTTTCCTGTCCTGTACAAATTTCCGGCACAGTTCGCATTGCACGGCGACATGGGGCTCTAACTCTACGGGTACTCTGAGTCAGGTTGATCATATCGCAGTAAGCTACCGGTGGCGCAGTTCTGTTCAGAACTGCAGATCCTACTGGTCGACGTACGTAGAGTCGGACCATGCATTCGTTTTAATGCAATTATCACTCGTGCTCCATGGTAATGGACGCAAACGGCAGACCCTGTTAGCTGTACAACGTTTGCCTGCGATCGAAGTTCGCATCAGTTACGGACAGAAATAATCACATGAGCTAAGATCTACGACGAGCAGTAATGTAGATAAGTATTGGGCCCATATCCAACAGGCAATGCACGTGACAGCAGGTTTCGTCTGTGGTCTTAGATCCGATGCCCATCAAAGACACGGTGAACTATCCAGTCCATTTGAAACGACCAGCGGTGTTCGACGAGTGTCCCATTTCGCCGTTCCTGTTTGAGTTCGTCATGGACGAGATAATGTAGAATGCGTCGCAAAATCTCCAGAATGTGGGCGTCGGAATAGGAAATAGTGGAACGCTATGTGACCTATATTACGCCGACGACCTTGTGTGCTTGTTCAAATGCGCGAAACAAACGTAACGTTTACTAGACAGACTGACAAGAGCTGTAGCTCCATTCAGCACGCGCTTTGCACCACAAAAGTGTAAGGTGATGTTACAGGACTGGACGTCAACAGTCTCGAGCTTGATGCTCGATGGGGGGGGGGTATTAGCAGTTGTCAACCGCTTCACTTATCTCGGCAGCAGCGTGACGACGGATGGGATCACGTTAAAAGAGGTGAGCACGCATTTATCCAAAGCACGAGTGGTGTACGCTGGACGGAAACATTTGTGGCGCTGGCCCGATAATTCGTCGATGCGTTCGGTTTTGTTGTGTAGTTGCTAGACTTGAAGTCTGCGTGCTGACGATATTCGCCGTCTTGGGGTTTTCGACCATCGATGTTTGTATAGTATCGCTAGGATGGGATGGAGTGACCGAGTGAGCAGTGCTGAGGTCAAAAATCGAGCATTGTGTACCACTTCAGAGAGTTCTCTATCATGGCGTACCCAGTTTAGTAGGCTTCACTGATCAGGGCACGTGGTACGTATGACAGACACACGCCTACCGCACCGTGCCCTATTTTCCGTTCGTCCTAAGAAGTGGAAGAAACGACGTGGAGGTCAACAAATAACGTGGCAGTGAGGAATGAGAAATATACAATGAGCTTAGGAGAAATAGGGTGCCTCACGTCTTCGTGGTTGTGGTACAAAAGATCCCCCAGTCAGCTGGTTGGAGACACTGAAGGATATAGCGATGAACCGTGAACAGTGGCGGTCGTGTTGTTACTTTCTGTAGAATCAGAATGACTGATCAATGTGCGTTTGTACAGTTAGACTGTGTATTCCGTGTGTTAGCTACGAAGGCGTTGTTTTCTTTTGCCATCCGCGTGGGTCCACTCCCTATCCATCTTATACGTTCATTCTTTCTTCTCCTACTTGCAAGATGGTAGGAAAGGTGCTGGTCAGTGAGGCCTGTCCTGCTGTTTAATACTGTACGACGAAGATTGATGATAATGATTTCGAGAGGCGTTCCGGAGGATTAATCGCGCCCCCCCCCCCCCGGACCATACTGGGGCATTTGGAGTCCACCCTCACACACTTAATGATCAAAAGCCTCGTCAGTGATCATTGTGCGCCGAGGAATCCTATTCGGAGAAATGGGCAACATGTCTCAACGATCTTAGCCTGGTAACCTCTAGTGCTTCAACTAATGATCTGGTTCGCGTACCTAAAACTCCGCCGGACCTGAGCATAGTTTATAGGGTGTTCCCACCAGATTCTAACGATGCTGCGAAGCCATCCACGTTTGAATACTGACAATCTTTCTATTACCATCATCCACAGTGGCTATATTTCTGAACCGTAAAGGAGGATTGATGTGACTGCCACAGCATACACTCAACTTTGGTAGCTAAACGAATGTCAGGTTGATAACAGGTTAGCAAAAGCCGAACGAGCTTTCTGTATACGCGATGGCACACTAGCCGATATACGACGTGCAGGTGAAATACGGCTGCATGGACAACAGAGCTTATCTACTTGGTCTGTAGTTTTCCCAAAATATCGAAGGGTTTGGTGTTTGACCAACCCAGTCCTGCAACAACATCTTGCCCTTTGAAGGTGCAAAACGACTACGAAACATTGCTACGTGGTTGCTCTGGCTGTCCAAAAAAGCTTACAACTTGGATCTTCACTCAAGAACTATGTTCGCATATTCGGGGTCTGAAACTTTTCCGCTCGAAAAAGTTCAATACCACTGTTCTCATTTGACAAAAGTGTGGTTTCTAGGACCATATCAATCACAGATTTAAAGAGGAAGGGAAGGAGGGAGCAACCCTGACGCATACCACTTCTCGTGGTGAGCTCAGATGAAAGAACCGGTAGCTCGAACTCGGCTTCGGCTGTTCATGTAAATACACTTTATGATAGAAATGAATTTCTCTAGTGCACTCTCCAACAAGAGACAGCACCAGAGAACTGTGCGGTCGCTTTCAGATCAGATAGTGAGCCTACGGAAGGTGTGGTTGCATTTCAAAATTTGTCGATGAGTGAATATGGGACCAACACATCCTCGACCAGGTCTAAAAACGGCTCGATTCTCGCGCTAGCACTTCTCGAGCAATAGATAAACGATAGAGAATAATACCAACGAGCAGTTAAGATGCTGTGCTAACCAGACTTGTTCCCCTGTTCTCACAGAAGGACCTCTCGGCTTTTCATATAAATCGGTGCGATCATCGATTCACGCCAAACCTTCCACACTTGTTCTCTCTCCCATATCAAACCGAGGAGTTTTCTCAGCCTCACTAACAGCGTTGCTTCACGATCTTTGAAAATAGATAGAGGCAACTCATCTGGCCCAGCAGCCCTATGCCGTTTTAGATAAATAATCTCGCGGAGAACCGCTCCTCGCAGAAGATTGACATCCATGGCTAGAGTTGTAATCATCGTGCTAGTCAGAACGCCTGTTGTTGATGATGACCTGTTAAACTGTTCCTCGAAATACTCAACCCAAGAAACTAGACGACGCTCCTGAGTCTGAATCGGTGAGCCGTTTACGTCTTTGATTAGTTCGTTAACGTCTGGCTTTCATGGGCCAATATTTCTAATAACACGGAAAAGGTTGCGGCTGTTGCCGATCGCCACAGCCTTTTCCATCTTCCGCTTCTCAACTTACCACTGTTTATAGTCGTTTTTCAGGCCCCGAATCAGTTGACATTTGAAATATCTGTGTGCCCTGTCATATCTGGAATCCGGAGGGATCAGTCTGCGCGCATCAAACAGTGCAGCTGGGAATGCAAATATCCATCGTTTCATTGTGTGTTTGGTTGTTGGACTTTGAGCAGCGTTAGCAGCTTCAAATGGGGCCTGCTTGATCTATGTTCATCGTTCATCTGGATCCTGGGCATATGACTGTATTGATAACCTCATGGATAATTCCCTTTGAAAAATATATCGGTAGTTATCGTCTGGTAGTGGCTGTGTGGGCCGGTCGGCTTAGGCGTTGTTCCGGTCACCGAAAAACCGTGGGGTAAAACGCGCGCGGACAAGAGCTTGATAAGAGTCCACAGATGTGGGTCGAAATGATCGGCAGTTTTGAATTGACCCGCGCGTACGATGACCGATAACAATGTGATCTGTCTGAATCCAATGCTATGAAGACGTAGGAGAACGCGAGATTAGTCGGTATCGCTTTTTGCGAGAAATTTGTGCTCGCAAGGATTAGTCTGTGGTCCAAACATAGTCGAATGAGTCGGTTACCTTTATCAGTTCGATTGACTAGAATGACTTATCAGCCTCCAGTATGTTATCCCGTCTTGTTCAGGTTTCAAGTTTGAGCATTACAATCGCCACGGACAACCATTATCCCCATAGAGCTCACGCTGCGGATCAGCGGAGACAAATCACAGTAAGAATCATCTTTGGCTTTAGGAGAACTAGCATCAGTTGACGCGTCCATAGACGTCAACGCTTCAGCCTATTGTTGACAACACGCACAGAGCCATCTAACCGAACTGCACATATACCACTGCCAACTAGAATCTAGTCGAGTACTGCACGTTCAGCATTCATGCTCAGAGCAATGCCAACGCCAACCTGATCACGAGCACCAGATTGATACGCCGGACACGTTAAGAGTAGCACAAGAAGCCTAGTTTGTATCTTGGGGGGGGGGGGGGGGTGAAGTGGTAACACAGAAATGGGAGACAGCACCTCTAATTTAAAGATTTCGAGAGTCCTAAATAGGGCAGCCTCTTGCCCTGTTTGATAGAGTGTGCGAACATTCGAAGCAGCTAGGTGAAAATAATGCTTGGATCTGAGAATCGATTCTTTATTCTCCCCTGTCTCTAAAATCTTACCCTTACCGAGAGTTCCAAGTTCTCGGTCACTCATTGCAGCTTCTCGTATCCATTTACGATCGAGATTTAAAGAATTAAGAGCAGACAAACAAGAACTGTTTCCCGGAGGATCGCTGGCGATTTTTGGGTGAATCATTCTTCGCGGACGCCTACACCGCTGAAGGAGGTTTTCTTTGGGAACATCAGCCAAAGGCTTTGACTCAATAGTCTGACCCACAGTCGGGCGTTAACTCAGCATAGGAATGTGACCGGAGCACCTGTGCATGAACTCCTGGTCCGTCACGTGAAACCTGATTGTTAACCCTATCGCATCTTGTCTTCCCTGGTGTTTTGTTATCAATCTGCTTTCCGGATTCAGTCGTCAGCCCTATGACCCCAGTAGAGCACGCGGAACGTGGACGGGGCAGTATCCTTTGGGCTGGGGGTTGCCCAACTTTGCCGGGTGATATCTGCCCAATGAAGTGCAAAGGCTTATCCCACCGTCGAGAGGAACCCCAGGTACTTGACTCCTACGTCCATCTAGTGGAGGTTTGTGACCGGTAAACTGCTTTTCTGTGTTTATTCGCTGAACTTTCCTCTCCAGGAGCGTTATGGCCAGAACCAAATGGAAAAATTTCAAAGCCGAAGGACCGGGTAGGTTGTCTCCATCGCCTTTCAAGGATGGAATCAAAGCTAGGGTTTCTTAGTTAACGAATCTCATGCGGGTTATTTGAAATGGTGGGCAGATTTCCACGAAATTGTGTGAATTGGCGATTGTGCCGATTTACAATAAAGCTGACAGATCCTCCTATGAAAACCACGTGGGAATCAGCTTAGTGAGTACTGCATCCAAAATACTCGCTGTGATTATTCTCCATCGATTATCCAACGCCGGCAAAAAATGTACGCGTGAGAATCAAGTCGATTTCAGACCCGACTGGGGTTGTATCCACCGTATCTCGACCCTTCGAAAAATGTTGGAGCGTGGGCACTCTCATATGCCCATACTGCGACTTCCTTGATCTTAAAGTGCACTCGACTCAATCGATCGCACAGTTCTCCGGCGTTGTCTATCATCGCAGGGTGTGCCAGAGAAATTTATCTCTTTTCAGTGCTTGTTTGCTAACAGCCGAATCTGAATTCGTGCTTATAACGTTCTTTCATCCGAGTTCACCATGTGTTCGTCATTGTTACCTACCGCTTCAGTTTCGTAATTGAAATGGTTCTTGAGATACCCCTATCGTTGTTTAGGATTAGCGCCCCTGACCTGATAATGAAAATCCAGGTAAGTTGCAGGCTCACTTAGATTGTCTGATCGACAATTGAGCAATATTCAAACCATAAAATGCCGCTATAGGACTAGGTTGGCACCACACCAAATCTGGTCTTTACAAGACAAATGGTAACTGAAGTAGATATGTTTTGTTATCTGTATAGCCACATCTCACGAGATGGTCACATAACGGATGAGGTGTCGTCGCGAATACAAAAGGCACGTTTCTCTTTTACCAATCTCAGTCATCTGTGGTGCCGGCGTGACTCTCGGCTACCCATCAAGGGTCGATTACACACTGCAGCGGTTAGATGCGTTCGTTCGTGGTTCAAAAATATGGCCGTTAGAGTAGATGTGCAAAGACTTGATGTTCTAGCACCAATGTCTCCTTAGTATTGTTCGAGTATGACGGGAACACCATATCAACAAGCAGAGGCTGGGCGTAGGGTGTTGGGAACCAGCGGTCAATCACTGGAACAAGTACTGAATCTAAACAGGCTAAGATGGCTGGGATATGTGTTACGCATGCCCACCAACAGACTTCCTCGGCGTACGCTGTTCTCCGAGGCAGAGGTAGTGGTTGGGAGGTAGGTCGAGGTGGTCAGTCCATGATATGACAGAAAGGTATGAAAACCTTGACCTGTGGGTTTTACTAGGTAGGACGCGTTATACTTCAGAGTTGGAGTTTACGAGACCCACCTACCAGATGGTTGGAGATATTAAGTGATAAGTATGGCTGTCGTGGTCATTGACGTGGTTGCATTCGGATTCTTTCTTTGTTTTCGTGATTTCTGCCTATTACTTTGTTTTTGACTCTTTCCTAATGGTTTTATTTTATTTGCGCTGGACTAGACGATGCTTTGAGGTTGCAACCCAAATTAGAGTATATAAATGCGTGATTATTGGTTGAATGAATTGAACTGAACTGGTACCGATTGTCAACTGGCCTTGAGCATGCCTGCACGCGGTAACCGAAAAGTCAACTGACTGCCCTCTCCGATAACGCCGTGTTACCGAACAACAAACAGTTTCGTTGGACTGATAAATTCTAATCTTCCAGTATCCTTGCGACACACTTTCAAGGATCATTATCATTGCTTTGGAGACTGGAAGTAACGGAAAAGCGATCTCCACTGGTAAAGCTTAGTATCGGTTTGATTTACAGTTTTGCTTCCCACAACCCGATATTGTTCTGTGCGAACGTGTAGTGACTGGTATCACTAAAATCACAGTGTCAGTCGCTAATTATACTTCTTCAAATGCTCATCTTGGAAATTAATCGCTCATCTCTACTGGTCTTAACATTTAAAACAGTAAATTAAGAGTCAGTCCAGAAAGCCTAACGGGTAACGTGTATGACTTCCAGCTATGTTTACCAGCTTCGAGTTCTAGCTGAGGCTCGATGCATTTGCTCTGCCTATGATTCCTAGGACAGGATGTTCTACAATCCTTTTTTAGGATTCTGTGGTTATTTGATATCGCGTGACGAACTGCTCATAAAAGAATCTGAATGACTATTGCCGACCAGTCACCAAATCACCAAGAGATTACACATTTTTGTGATACACCGTAGTTCTCTTCATGAGTTAAATTTGTGTGGTGCATTTTGCGCGAATGGTGCTCACGAAAGTGACCTGACGCTCCCAGCCGACACTTTGACAAATATCTGCTTTGGTTACTTTTTTTAACTCAGTAGTATCATGTTTCGTGACATATTTGCAATGCTTTGCTTAATTCCAAAGGCGACGAAAAAACATCGAACTGGTTCGCGAAGAAATTGAGCGAAAGAAAAAACAGTGGAACAAGCGTAAACCTTCTTTGGGAGATGGGAAAAAAAATTCCAAATCCAAAGGAGACGAGTAAGTCATTGGCCCTGCCTTCACAGTTCGGGGTACTGTGCCATATGCCTTGACCACTTTGCGCAATGTGCCGTTATGTGATCGACTCCTACGTGTGCATTGTTTTACTACTCGAATATCTTGTTTCATAACATTACGTTCCAGAGTATCGGTGGATGAATTCTATGAACAATTGGAGATATATGATCTGCGCAAGCAAATGCTCGTCAAGGAGGACAAGGAAATCCAAATGGAGTTGGAAAGACTAGATCGTGAAAGAAATCTGCATATACGAGAAATTAAACGGATTGCCAACGAAGATGCTTCGCGGTTCAAGGATCATCCGCTGTTGAACGATAGGTACTTGCTATTGAATCTTCTGGGCAAAGGGGGATTCTCTGAGGTTCACAAGGTGCGCTACTGTTTATCTCGTCTATCTCCATTTGCTGTAAACATGTTTCGGGGCAGTAATTCTTCCCAGAGAAGATTTTTCTTTGAGATTTTTGTTTCAGGTTATCTGATTTGTTTTCAAAACTTTTGGACCCAGCCCTCGAACCTGTTAGCGGCTAATGGGAGGGCATTTTAACATAAACCGATGATGTTAATAGACACATTGTCCGCTGTATAATCAGTGGTTTATTCAGTTCTTCGACACTGAGTTTGTCGGGCTTCGTAGTCATACCTGCGTTAGTCATGTTCACATTAACTCTGAACGTTTTCGCCCCCGAATTTACAGGGGTTTGTTCTTATATGAAGGCTAACCGTGAGGCCGTTTTACCTCGGTGACCTCCCCACCAGATATGAGAGTTTTCCTCCATCTAAATTCTACCCCGATTCATAAACCTCAATACTTTTTTAATTTGAAGGTTTTTCGATATGGTTGCTGTGATCGGATATTCTTTTCCCTACAGGGGTTCGACTTGGTTGCAAATCGATACGTGGCTTGTAAAGTACACCAGTTAAATCCAGCTTGGCCCAAAGATAAAAAGGATAACTACATCAAGTAAGTGTTGTGTTCTTCGTGCCACGATTCTTTTGATTTTAAATATGTACGTTTGCATTTTGTTTTCATACGTTTTTATCTTCCCAGACATGCACTTCGCGAGATCAACATTCACAAGACGCTGAATCACCCGAGAATTGTCAAGGTCTTCGATGTGTTTGATATCGATCATGATGCGTAAGTCTTCTTGAGCGTGTCTGGTTTGATATTTTTTAGTTTACGGTAACGTTCTTCGTTTTTCTCACTCGGTCGTTATGTGAAAACATGGTGTGAGAAGAAGCATCCGTTATCGTTATCCTCTACGGGTTCCAAGTTTTTTACCGAAAGAACCAGTCATTCGCTTGCTTACTTTTTTTCTGAGATATACTCTGCTTTTGAACGTGTTTGACCTGTCAGTTTAGGGGAATAAATAATCGCTCAGAGGTGTCGGTGAGTTTGTGCCCCACAGCCTTGCTACCGTCTTCAGAAGCAATCATACATTCTGATCGGTTGTGCTGTTTCATTCCTGGATCACCCTACTTAGTTCTGCCTTACTAGTGTTGCCGTATTTCCTATGACTAGATCTGAATACTTCACCAAGCGCCTCTATCAGCTGGGTGAAACTGGTCTACCGCTTATGGAGCGATCTTTAACTACTCCGTGGTTGTGGTCCCGTGCTCTTACTCAGTTCTATTTAACGGTCCTCATGTAAGATTGAGTTTGGTTTCAATTTCACTGGGTTATCGAATAATTGAACTGTTGAATTGGTTATTTTATGGTTTAGGGAGTCACAACGACCTTACCCGTTGGCAATGGTATTCGTTTCACTTCGAATGTGTCATTTTATGGGGTTCAATTATTGTTCTGCACAGGTTCTGCACCGTTCTGGAATACAGTGAAGGCAACGATTTGGACTTCTTTCTCAAGCAGAACAAGAGCATTCCAGAACGCGAGGCGAAATCAATCATCTGTCAGGTTGTATCTGCACTGAAGTATCTCAATGAACGCCGACCACCAGTCATACACTATGACTTAAAACCAGGCACGTTTTCCTTGGCTTCAGTAATTTGATAACCCCCGCTCAGTTTCACTCTCAATTTATTCATTGGCCATCAGGCATGTTTTCACATTTTTTTATCGTGACATTTTACTGAGACTGACAGAGCTAAAACAAACATTTACGGTCACATGAATCTTCAAATGTTGGTAACCCTGAATTCTTCAAAAACTTCTGGGAAGAAGTTGGCAATGAGTATGTAATGAGGCGTCAGAAACGTCAACGCAGAATATCCTTTCTCACCTTTCACACACGGAACTGGCCCATCAAAGTACTAAAAAATTCATTTGTTCCGATTTTATTGGTTTTCAACCATAAAAGTTATTGTTGATACTGGCAAAACGGGTTTCGTGAAGTCGAACTCATATTGCAATCTGTATAGTTTGAGGCTTTGTTTCTCACAAATGGTCTTTTCTTCTCCCAAATCTAGGCAATATACTTTTGGGCTCAGGTCAAGTTGCTGGAGAGATTAAGATTACAGATTTTGGCCTGAGCAAACTCATGACTGACGATGAGTACAATCCAGAAACCGGTATGGATCTAACATCTCAGGGCGCAGGAACATATTGGTATTTGCCACCTGAATGTTTTGAAACGGGTCGGGAGCCTCCAAAAATCTCATCCAAAGTGGATATATGGTCCGTTGGTGTTATCTTCTACCAGTGTCTGTTTGGGCGGAAAGTGAGTTCTCTTAGAACAACTTATTGTTAATTCCCTGTCTCACTATTCAGGCAGAATTTTCGTGGTATGTTTCTTTTATTTTTGGCAAACAGTGAAAGTATTGGTCTGTATGCCAACACCATTGCACGGCCACCACCTTTTGCTAGTATGTATTTACGCAAATCGTTTGATGATGCATCATATCGGTGTGAGAAATAGCATCGGTCGTGTCGCTCGTTACTTCTTATCTTGCTCTTTACAGAGTTTCACTTTAAATTGTTTCATCTACTCTCTACTGAGTTCGTTCTCATTTTACAGCCTTTCGGACACAATATGTCTCAGGCCGATATCCTACACGAAAACATCATTCTGCATGCCAGGAATATAGTCTTTCCGTCGTCCACAAAAGTTAGTGATGGTGCAAAGGTAAGGACCGGCAGTGGATTTGTCGAATGATTGCCCCCTCCCTCCGCCTGTCGTTGATTCGGTGTTCATGTTCCGTTTGTTTCCCTCTCGCAGGAGTTTATTCGTAAGTGTTGTACGTATCGTAAAGAACTGCGCCCGGATGTCTTTCAGTTATGCAACGATGATTACTTGAAACCAAAAGCTCAGCTTAAGTGAGTCAGTTTTTCTGTTGCTGCTCTACAGTTGTTGTTTTTATTTGGTTCTAGCTGCTATCACGTCGCATTCATACGAATCTATGGTTGAAAATACATTTCATTTTGTTTGTTTGCAATTTCTTGGATTCCTTGAGACCGTGCAGCCTTTTCACACGTCCGTTCGACTTCCCATTTGCTACTTTTACTGTATACCGAACCGACAAAATACAGAACAATCGGATTGTGAGTGAATGACTTAGTAGTACACTGGTAGTGACTAGACGAGCAAGGTTCATTTCTATCCCATTCATTATTGTTATTTTTCAGATGTCTCTGTCTTTCTTGACCTATAAGTGGCATTCGACCCAGTCGACCGCACAGTTCTCAGGTGGTGCCTTTCATTGAGGAGTTCGCCAGAGAAATTTATATATTTTCCAATCCTTATTTGCACAAAGCCGAAATCAAGTTCGTGCTTGTAGCGATCTTTCACACGAGTTCACTGAGAGAAGTGGTGTTCGTCACGGTTGCTCTCTTGCTCTTCTTGAAGTAACTTTTTCCTCTTCCAAGAATACCGGCATTGAGTCGTGCTCAAGCAGTAAACTGTCTTTGGCGCCAGCGTGACACTCGGCTACCCATCAAGGGTCGATTACACACTGCAGCGGTTAGATGCGTTCGTTCGTGGTTCAAAAATATGGCCGTTAGAGTAGATGTGCAAAGACTTGATGTTCTAGCACCAATGTCTCCTTAGTATTGTTCGAGTATGACGGGAACACCATATCAACAAGCAGAGGCTGGGCGTAGGGTGTTGGGAACCAGCGGTCAATCACTGGAACAAGTACTGAATCTAAACAGGCTAAGATGGCTGGGATATGTGTTACGCATGCCCACCAACAGACTTCCTCGGCGTACGCTGTTCTCCGAGGCAGAGGTAGTGGTTGGGAGGTAGGTCGAGGTGGTCAGTCCATGATATGACAGAAAGGTATGAAAACCTTGACCTGTGGGTTTTACTAGGTAGGACGCGTTATACTTCAGAGTTGGAGTTTACGAGACCCACCTACCAGATGGTTGGAGATATTAAGTGATAAGTATGGCTGTCGTGGTCATTGACGTGGTTGCATTCGGATTCTTTCTTTGTTTTCGTGATTTCTGCCTATTACTTTGTTTTTGACTCTTTCCTAATGGTTTTATTTTATTTGCGCTGGACTAGACGATGCTTTGAGGTTGCAACCCAAATTAGAGTATATAAATGCGTGATTATTGGTTGAATGAATTGACCTGAACCAAAATTTTGAGTATGATCTCACCACTTTCATGTGAAACTAATTTTCCTTCACTTACTTATCGAGTGGGCTCAAACTCACTGATTGTTAACGACGCACACCACGAATATACTCATTGCAGTAGCCTTTTGAAGGTTTTTAAAAATTCAGGTTGTCAGTTCAGTACTCAAGCTACTGTTTCAAAAGGCATCACGCTGCGACTTAAGATAGCACAGCTTTTCGGATTCATGTTTTCACCACGACCACTGTACTAGTTGTCCCAGCTGGATGGGTATTTTACCGTTATCGAGAAGAGCATGTACTTTACGGTAGCGCGCAATGCCGGTTAGATTACAGGTGTTGTCATATCACGTACAGGCTGTTCAGAAATTCCGGGATCATCTCACTTCGGTCCGAATCCGGACATGCTACCGAGTTCCAGTTTATACAACTTATACTGCTCTTAGTAGCCTAAAACATGCAACAGAGAGAGAGGGAGGGAGGGAGAGAGAAGGAGAGTAGTATCAGTAGCATAAAATGGGATCTAGCCGTATGTCAGCTTTTCGATCTTGAATTTTCTGGACAGACTGTACGATTATTGTTGAAATCAATCATTTCATGATTCCTAAAATTTGTCTTCGAAATTCATAGTTAGGGTGGACCTAATAGTCCATAAATACGTATATTCTTTGTTATGAATGAACAATAGCCGTGGAATTTTTGCTTTTGTAGATACTGACCGGTAGAGTTCTACCTCTTCTATTGGGTTATCAGATTTATGACTGACTTTTGAGCGTTTTGTTTTGAAGTAATAATACCGTTGAAGCGTTGAAGCTACAGTGTGATGTTCGATGCCTAAGTAGTTCCAAAATTTTTAATAACCATTCACAGCATTTTGGTTGTTCCCATACTCGAAAGAACAAAATTCGGGAAGTCATTTGACAGACAATTTTGTTTTCCGAATATTGGTTATCTTTCACTTTGTCAAGCAAACCTATCAATGTGTCGTGTCATTCCTAACCGTTTTCCATCAGACACAATCTGGACACGTCATCTCTTCCTGGTCCGGTTGGCGTCCCGCCGAGTTCGTGTGTTTTGCCCAACTTTACCTCAGCAAGCGGTATTTCCACTCTACCTCAGTCATCACATATCTCTTCAGGTCATCTAAATTCGGCTTTCCCATCAACTCAGCCCCCACACGCTCCATCTCCATCTCTACAGCCGCTCAGCCTGAATCCACCCAACTGAAATCTATCCATACATTTCAAACTCACATACATTTGAGCTCTTCGTGCTATGCCAGATTCAATCGAGCCTGACCTATTCCTAACACGTAAACCACGGAGCAATACTCATTCCGCGGCTGCTTGGGGTGTTCCATCCCTCATCGATCCCTTCCAGACGAAATTCCATGGTGTTGGCTGCCGAGTCTAGTCCTTTATCCCAGGACTAATTGGGTCAGTAACTTGGACTTGTGTCTGTCTTTTCGAAGGCTCATTTTACCATCAGTAAAATGTGGAAGACAATCACCATCCGTGATCTTGCACTGCTCGTGTCCTCACTGTCATTTTCTGACATCGTACGACCCACACATGGGTCGTGTACATGAAGCTTTTGTAACTTTATCCGGAAGACCGTGGTGCAACTAGTTTCCTCCCTGTCCCTAAGTGCACACCACTACTGGTCTCCCTAACCTGCCGTTAATCGACCAATAGACGAATTCGATAATTATCCTTATCTAACCCCGTGTTTCTGTATAGATTGCCTTAAAGTTCACATTGGAAACATTCTCACTGTGCAGGTCTGTTTCTTGTACTGCCATTCCCGAACACCATTCAGCGTGCTCATGTGCATTTTCTCTCTCACCCGTTCCATCGCGTTTTACTGAGTCGATTTGTACATTTTCGTTGATTCTCTGATGACCGTCCTCAGTGGTACAGGAACGAAAACCTAAAAACTAGGTGACCCTGAGGTCACCCGACGTGCTCCCTGTGACGTATTTTCAGCACCCTTCCGCCACCGATTCACCCAATACAGTGCATGTTGCAAAACGGTGCGCCAGACTACACACCTTCGGTCGTGCGTTGTACCATTTTCTCCGCTGATATTCTGCCCCGGATATCGTATCTGGAATGTATCAACACAAGCACCTTTCTCCTCTCCAGTGTCTCCGCGTTTGCTGCATATTGCGCAAACGTGCATCAGAAACTGTTTTGTATTCAATTCGCTGTGAAGTACAAACTGTTCGAACTTGAAGCGTGAACTTCGCACGGTTATGAAGGTGCGTATGCGTTCTTCTAGTTGTCTTTCGCTTTTCTTATCCTTCACTCCTCCACCACATAATAGTAGATCACTCTCGCGCTCTGTATCTCATGCAATATGACTGCGATGCTGCATTGTGTCCGTCGTTCTGGAAGGTCGTCCGTATCCATTCCTGATCGTTCGTTACTCGAGGTCGTTAGATACTTCATCATCTCTAGTTTTCGGAAGATTCTGTTTTAAGTAATCTTCGATGTGTTAATATTTGCATACCGATTGACTTCGTAAAATTTATTAGGTCTTCTTTTTAGGATTCGTGAGGCCCATCTACTGGATGTTTGAGTACTAGATGGAAACACGCTTTTAACACGCTTGCAACCTTTAATGCAGCCGGTGGTGGTCACCTCAGAATACAGAGGTTCAAATCCCCGCCATCACCGATGACTTTGGCTCTAGGCAGTAATCCACTGTCGTCCGGCTCGTTACCAAACTTGTAGCATGCCGTAAAAAATATCTCCCATTGATGGTTTTGTGTCGTAGTGAGGATTTCAGTAAGGTAGCAAACTCACATTTAGCCAAAATGGAGGGAAACTGGTGATTGTCACTTTGAAATACTGCACAAAAAGTGGTTCAGTCACAGGTTCATGTGAAGGGCCCCTGTGACTCTCGCCTCGTCAACCAGAATACGTGCTAAATAAGGCACTATAGAATTGTGACAGATATCTATGCGGGATGGGACAAGTGTAACCGCGGAACGTGTAAAGGGATGCGAACGGAATGCCGATAAGTCATGGTACAGGGGATGAGTTGTGTCCACAAGAATCGTTATGGCAAATTTTTTTAGAAACAACTGTACGAACGGCATGCCCTGAAATCAGAATAATGCTACTGAAAATTGCCAAACCGCAGGCAGTGTGATGAAATCCCTTAAGTTGACCTGGCGGGATTACGAAAGAACGGTGGATCAAGATTTGGGAGAAAAGATTGACAAACTGTCTTAACCTACGAATTGGAAATGTATTTTTTCACAGTTCATATTATCGAGAAACCATTTTGAATAGATGCCGACCGTAGCGTCTAAGGATTTCATCGAGTCGGCTATGGAAACGCGGAGAGTGTTGTGACCAACTGCTCACTCTCGTACGAGGAGCGAGAGAGCACTCTCATCATTTTGAAGTGGTGAGATATAGGCCAAGATGGGACGTGAGGTTCTGTATATTGCACAGGTTCTCAGAAAAAGAGCTGAAGTTTGGTTGATTAGAAACAAGCTGACGGATCACCACGAGATGAGTGTCTTTAAAAGGTCGTGCTGGCGTTTCACAGAAACATTGTCGTTTAGTTTATAAGCATGTTCCTTGTACCTCCGAGATTTTAGCAACGGAGTATCTATCCTGCCGTTAATAAAAAATGCAGTTTCCACAGGACAGTACAAGTCAGTTAACGCATTGAAAGTCTTTGTAAATTGATCCAACGAGCAAATGTAGTATTCACAAGAAAGCCGCGAAGAAACCTTAGAAAAATGTTTTTAAAAAGGCATTCTCAACGAGCGAGGTGCTCCTTCAGATGATCTTTATTTGTTTCGTCCTGATGAGTGACCAGTGTGCTTAGCGTGAATAAATTTGGTGGCAATGAGAACGTGGTCATTTTGAAATAGGAATTTTTAGCTGTAAATAGGGATTTTTGGTGCAAATTCTACCCGAGGCAGTAAATCCCTTTGTTGGGATAACAAAGATGCCAAGAATTAATAAGAGCTATGTGTGCACATTGTTAATATCTCCAATAGGAATGCATAAACAGTCAGCCGATAGTAAAATCAGAACGGACGTGGAAGCGTGAGGATAGGTTGATTCCCCTAAGATTGAAAAGGCGCTGTGTATGGATTAGTGATCAGAGCGCCTCGAAGAAGCAAGAATGTAGGATGACATCTATGAGCCACGCGATCAACACACTTGCAGGAGAAAGCGAAGTCAGTTTCAGACTTGCCAGACCACTCGGGATTGATGTAAGTTGCCACATCACCCCCTGTTCTCCTACATTGTTTTCTGTCTTAACAAGAGCCCTCAAAGTCACCAAGGATAACAAGTACGTCTTCAGAATCATCATCTTACAAAGGTTTACGGATGCGAGCCACACCGATGTTCGTGCAAATTCGAGAGTCCAGAACGTCATGTTCCCAAGCAGGAACCCGATGTCATTATTGACTTATATGGGAAATGTCATTTTCCTGGGGGCTGTTCGACTAAGGGCAGTCTACCAATCAGTACTTCTGCATTTCCTAGTGCAGCTAATTTGCACAAAACTAATTCGGTTCAGTTCAAACAACCATTAATCATGCGGATGTACATGGAACAAACACCAGTCATAAGGAAATGTTTGGTCAAGTTAGATTCTTATCCGTGTGATTAGTTCAACTAGCTTCGTGATTCTGCTGCCACTCACTCCACCGTTGACAGTTCCTAATTGTCTGCGACCTCCTTACCTAAGTACAGTACCACTAATACATAATAAAAGAAATTATAAGACAAAGATAGCTTAGGCCCTCCAGGTGACGGGAAAGTAGATTCATGCCTTGGTCAATCCTGGGCCATAGAAGTTGGAGCATCCAGGTCAAACGCTTTTGAGCTCAGGGGTCAGCGATCAACTTCCTTATTTTTACTTTTTTTGATTACATGATTGTGCATGACTGCAATGGAAGAGGTATATACCCCATAGCCACGGAGGCCCACTGCACTATCAGGCATAACCGGTCACCAGGTCGTGAGGCTTGGAGTAGAGAGCCACATATGGCCCCAATAAGCCAGGTGTGCTAACGATCCGGACTGCTTTGACTATCACTAGAATGCGCAACCGAACGCACGCGGTTTTTTGAGGGGACGCGACAAAAAAACTTCGAAGACAGTGTCCGGATTCACCTGATGTCTAGTGTCAACCAGGTGCGTTAAGATTGTGCTATTCACCAGTCCAATCTGTTCTTGACTTGCCCGGCGTGGGTGATGCTCTCTATTCAGAGTGAAAAACTGTCTTTTCGTTCGATGTGCCACAAACATCTGAAAGAGAATACAACCATTGATGAGGTCAACATGGGCAGTTTATTCTCATTCTGAATCCAGATCAGGGAAGCATCTCGAAGTACAACACAGTGTGACGGCGTTGAACGTGTTTTGAATTTCCCTCTCCAGTCGTTCGCTTAGGATTTCATTCAAAATACCACCTTCAAATGGCAAGTTAATGACAACGTCATCCTTTCTCACGGTTCTAGGGGGATTTTCGGCGCCTTCGATAAATCGATTCGGGTGACTGTTCTCGTGTAGGGTGCTTCTTATGAGCGTTGATTCGTTGTCTAAAGTCTCCCCAGAACAAATCTTGCTCGCTCTGAAGGGAAAACACCTCATGACTTCTCGCTTCTATTGCATACTAACGAGACAGTTTAAAATAAGGTACTGACCGCTCCGTGTTTGTGTTCGGCAAATATTTTGCTGGACCCGACCACCTTACATTCTCGTAAGTTTAATCGAGGAGCGGTAGTTGATTGTGCATTTTACGTTTAGTTGGAAAGCGAATTGTTCCGTGTGTCCTGTTAAGCACTACTTGTACGGAGTCTAGGTCAGGTTGCGTTGACCACACAAAAGACGTCGTCCACAATAATAGCGACGTTTGAAGCTGTCAATTGTGGACTTCAGCTTTGTTTCTCGTTACTTTGCAGGGAATGCATTAAAAAATGCTGACCCCATAGGCCCCGTTTTGGCTGTCTGTCGTCTTGTGAAATACGAACTGCACGTTGAATGTGCACCGAAGCGACAGCTCGCGCAAACCTTCCAGTGGCTAGCCGATGTTCGTGTTATTTTCTTGTATATAATTCACCACAAAGTCGACGGTTCCCGATAATGGTACATTCATGAACAGAAACTGAATGTCAAGCGAAAGCTTCATTTTGTCCGATGACCTTGGAGAGGAATTCAATGCCGCCACATAGCGTTGTGCTTCGAGGTGGTCCTCTGATCCAGATTCAGAACAAGGATAGATTGCCCATGTTAACCTCATCAACGATGATATATCCTTTGTACTATGCAAGGACTAGTGATCTTTCGCCGGGGTTGCGGGTGTTCGATCTATAAAAAGCAAAGGGAAGAAAACTTCATGATCTTAAGGCTTAGTAAGTGCATCAGCAGGGTCCTACATTTGCAATAATCGAACACAAATATGGCTGCAACAGTCCGCTCACTACATCCTTCATATGTGTTTGTGACATCTTGTGAAGGTTGCACAGCACGACAGCTATTCACTGATCAAACAGCGTCATCCACGCTGGGTAAGTCACTGACAGATTGGACTGGTAAATAGCCCAATCCTAGCCGCATGAACCCACCGTTCTGTCACCTAGAGGACGTAAGCTAGTTGGACCAACCACTTGACTTTGACAAACCCTTGTTCATGACTGGTGTTTAGTCCTTGTCTGTCTACATGATATTTTGTCTAATCCCTCCGATGTAATATGTAAATGGCTAATAATGGATTTCTGAAGATCGATTTTTTAGCTGGATTGGACTTTGATATGGTGCGATGGGTATTTTCGGGGCATTAACCGTACATAGGCTGCGGTTGCTTTAGTCGTCAAGAATGGAAAGAGTAAAACGAGAACTACACGTAGTGTTTGGGAGTATGGACTGATTCATCGTTGGTAGACAGCCAAATCTCGTTAAGGGTCAATGCGTCCGCACCTGTCGAGTACCGAGTCCATGAAAACACGAGCGACAAAATAGCCGATCGATGGCGTGGGTCGATCGAATGAGATCAGTCCTGCCGGCAGTGTTCACGCCCAAAGGCTTGGTAGCCCACACAAGTCAAACCAAATCGCTGTGTGCAACGACTGGGTATATGGACCAACAACCCGTATATTTATTGTTTTACATCAATAAAACGAGATGATTCGCAGGTAGAAAGGACTTCTCACTAAAGTTAGTGAGACAGTAAAGGTCAGTATGAAGTCGGCAAAGATAGTTTTCGAACACGAGAGTCCCGGTGATCACGATACCTAGCCATTTCCTACAATGTATGTAACCATTAAGTAGGAGGAATTCCTCGAATCCCACCCAGGAAGCCTAACACGCCCCATGTGGCCAAGTCCATGGGTTAGGCTTTTCAAGTCATTCTTCTACGTCATAGTCCGGCCACCCTTACAGACCTTCCAACCATTATCCTCCCCAGGGAACATCGCGCGCCGAGGAAAGCTTTCCTGGGACATGCGCAATCGGGTAAGCTTAAGTGTTTCATCTAATGATTTGGTTCGTGCACATATGACTCCCTCGGACCTCAGCATTGCCTAAACGGTGTTCCCATCAGATTCTAACGATGACGCAAAGACATCATTGTTCAAATACCGACAATCTTCATATAACCTCCGTCTTCAGTGACTATATTCCTGAACCAGACAGAAGAACTGGTCTGACTGTTGCAGCGTAGACTCACCGAAGATGGAAAAAGGGATATCGCGCCGACATCACATATGACTGAGGTTGGCAAAAGCCAAACGCGCCTTCTGTATACGTGAGGACACGTCAACCGATATCCGACCTCCAAGTAAAATGCAGCTGCTTAGGTAGCAGAACTTATCAACTTGGTTTGTAGTCTCGTGAGAGTGGAAGTTTCATTCGAGTATAGAATTCTGGATTACATGCAGTGACACTGATAATAATTGCAAAGTGATGGTAATCAAAATATGTTAATGTACCGGCTTGGAATCAAACACAGCAACAGCAATAACAAAAATAGGAGAGGAAGAGTAGGGTACTATAAAAGGAACAGTTAGTAAAAAGTTAGACGCTGTGATTTTTCTTTTTTTCGCCGTACGATTTTTGATGTTTACTTTTGCCATTTTTTGCCGGAATGACGCTTTGTGATTACGAGGCACGAAAGTTCGACAGACGGACTGCACATCATTCACATCCCTGACTTCTACTCTGAGCCATGTCCCTCAACGTCTCCAACAAACGACAATCTTCATCCTTTGGGCCCCACCCAGGGTGGCGAGAAGAATCAAACGAAGCCACGATGCTAGCTTCGTCATACCGTTAAACCAAGTCACGGCCTGACCGATGCGTCCCCTTTTCCAGTCCTGCCCGGCACGTACAAAAAGTGGACGAAAAGATGAACGATGGGCAGGCATACGCAAAACATGCCCGAGCCATCGGAGGCGGTGTAGAGCGATTATCTCGGTCAGAGGGTGAGTATTAGCATCAAAAGCACGGTGAAGTACCCACCCGATGTTCCCACCGGACTTGAGCAATACTTCGGAGGAACTGGTGGTCGAATGCATCCCCAGCATGGAGGGCTCATGTCTTGCAGTCGTAAATAACACTAGGAACTTTGGCATTGTACACGCTTCCCTTTAGGGGTAACTGGTTGTCATGGCGGCGCCACAGGTGTCGCAGGTCCGCGAAAGCTGCCCGGGCTCTCGCAGTTCGTGATGTGACCTCCCCAACACCACCACCAGCTTTGATCAAGCTCTCGAGTTAACTAGATATATTGACTACCTCAAACTGATCACTTCAAGGGGTGTATGCATGCGCAAGTCCCCGTCAGTCTTGAGTAAGTACCCTGCATTTTGAAGGCGCAAAGCACATACCGTGCCTAGA
This sequence comes from Fasciola hepatica, assembly GCA_948099385.1. Classification (NCBI taxonomy): domain Eukaryota; kingdom Metazoa; phylum Platyhelminthes; class Trematoda; order Plagiorchiida; family Fasciolidae; genus Fasciola; species Fasciola hepatica. The sequence continues at coordinate 1,332,913 of CANUEZ040000027.1, forward strand.
TACCTCAATCACCAAGCAACTCAGCGCGTGTTGAATTGCCTCTGCAGTGGCGCTCAGCAAAAACGATATCATCGGCGTACTCTAAGTCGAAAACTCTGTTACCTGGATGGAGTTCAACCCCACCGTTTGGAAGACAAGACGAAGTGTTCTGTAGGACACTATGGCAGAAATTAAAAGAAACGGATATATTGGGTAGCCTTGCTGTGCTCCACTGGAGACGGCAAAGGGTGGCGAAAGTTGGCCATAAACCCCAACACGACACGAGGTCTGACGTTACAACTCTTTGAGGACGGAAACACTATCATAGTGCAGACCCATCGGCGGTGTTGAAGGCCGCGCGAGTGTCTTGAAACTCTATGACTGTTGGTCTATGAAAAGCCTAATGGTGCTCTATCAAATGTCGGAGGGTAAAGGTTTGATCGATGCGTCCACGACCGGTACGAAACCCAGCTTGTTCCTCGCGAGTTTGCTCATCACGCGTGTATTACAACCTGCGAAGAAAGACACGCTAGCATCTTTGACGCTATCGATATTAGGCTTATACCCCTATGGCTGGCACGGTCACCGCGCCATCCCTTCCTGTAGATCAGGACGATGAATAATTCCCGCACGATGAGGGAACTTCCACAGAGAGCCAGACTTTGGAGAACAAGACTCGAGGTTCTCCAACAAGCTCCATTCCACCGTCTTTTAGTGGGGCTTGGGAAAGACCATCGGAAACCGGTGATTCGTGACGTCCTCGGGCTTGGATTTCCTTGCAGATCTCCGCCTCAGAAGGTGAATTCGTCGAAATAGACCAAGGGACGTGTGCCGGAACAGCAATGAGAGGGGCTAACCCTGGAGGTCTGCTTAAATATGCTTTAAAATGCTCCGTCCAGCGTGCAGGACGTCGCCGCAGACTGTCGACCGGCGAACTGTCAGCTTTAGCGATCGTTTCGCTCACACCCAATGGCTTCCTGCCGATGACTCGCATGAGATGAAACGGCTTGCGCGGATTTCCAATAGCGGCCGCTTGTTCCATCCCTGATACTTTTTTAGCTCACCATACTCCGTGAACCCTGCGCAGACCTGCATTGAGTTCACGTCTCGTTGTAAGCCGTGTTTCATTATGTTCGCTACCAGCCGGGATGGACTGGCGTGGATCAAGAAGGCGTAGAGACTCAGCAGAAATCCAGGGTGTCACAAAACGACGGGTCAGGCCACAACTCACTATGACAACAGAATGCAAGGCACTCCTAATAAGAAATTAGTGGTGGTTGATGTTATCTGACGGAGTTGATTTTAGCTTTTCCGCTAACGCGTTTCGGAAAGTTGAGCGGCAAGACGGATCAGACAGCAGATCGCAGTCTAACCGCTGCTGCGTCGTGCGTTTGGCACGCCCACCGAAGCACACGGAAAGCTTAGTGCAGTCTAACGTGTGGTCGGAATCAAGAGGGGTGCTCCAGAACGACCGGTGTTTGTAACTAATTGTGACGTGGTCTATCCGGGTCCATCGCTTATTGGGAGAAAGAGCAGACGACACATGACCTACCGGTGGTTAGAACGTGTGAATTTCGCACCCGCGAGAAACAGTCGGTGACTTGAACACAGAGCCAACAATCGTTCCTTGCTTTCTGAACGACAGGAATCTAGACCAAAGGGCCTCTCAAATGTACCTCGTTCGAAGACAGTCACCCTACTCTAGCATTTATGTCTCCAGCTAAAATCACGATATCATCCCAGCTTGTTTTATGTAGGAGGGTCGTGTAACTCTTAGTAGGAGATATCTTTGATTGCATCTGGACTGCGAGCTGTAAGGATATAAGCCGAGATGAATAGCAAATTGCATCTATCGGGACGGCGATTGCTTACTTTGCACGAACCCCTAATTATCACCGCACTCAGTCGGCTCGTTGAGAATTAAACCTACGCCAGGCCGAAAGCCGCAGCTCAAGGGTCTCCAGACAAGTGAAAGTAAAACTTTACGGAAGCAGTAGATAAGGGTGTCAATCGAACAACAGAGCTGGGGTCTTGGATCCAACACACCTTGATGGCAATGGTTTCCAGCGTACGAGCCAAGTACGCCTGTTTTCACGTGCGCATCAGCGTTTGCACATTAAATATGGTCAGGCTAAAAGAAAGCCCAAGGCTAAGAGCATAAGATAGCGGAAGCGGATTCAGTGAGACTTGGATTTTAAATGAAGAACGACGCGGTAGAACAGGAACAGGGCTTTCCCCAGAGACACCAAAGCATGTGCGGCCGACTGCAGCTCCGTAAGATTGTGAGTGTGTGTGAGGTGTGTGGTCCGAATAATTATGAGTGTGTACGGCATGAGAATGTCTGCTCGAGCATGTCTTTGAAGAGCGTAACGTTCGTTTTGCAAGATATCCATTACTTGCATTCTTGTTGGCGCTGTAGGTTGTGCTACTCGATCGCCCAGACCAGAGAAGGCGTTTTTATTCGAGGCTGCGCCTCTAGCCTTTGCGCAGCCAAGCGCGTCCTGCGAGGCAGCAGCGTTGGTCCAGATGAGCGGGTGGCCAATTGCGTGGTTCATTTGCCTCTTCTGAAAACCTCTTGGAACCGGTGACTAATTGTCCAGTTCATGCGCACTTCGGCTGGGTGCTCAGTGCACCCCTCGACCACAGATGCCGGTGATCACAGTTTTGGACGCCTTATACGTCACCCATGATTGGTTTGGAATCAGGGTTTGACCAAATCCCTTAGACTGGCCATCAGTCAGTCAGTCAATCCGATGGAAGCGCCGGGCATTCGTTTTTACCCTCACAATTTGGTGGAAAGACCTTCGTCACGAGCCTGAGACACCCACTCCAACTATACTGAGGCCTTTGGAGACGGTGGAGACGTTGATCAAATTCATAATGAACTGTAGAGCAGCCAATCGCACGGCGCACCGTTATCATATGTGGCCCTGCCCATGATGTAGGAGCCCTAGTCTGGGGCTGTCACATTTTAGTCAAGACAGCTGAGGTTTCGTGTAATCCATTGCTTCATTCTGTCTTATGCTAGCTAGTCCAGGTGAATATGACCTTCATTTTGATCTGTTCGACTCAAGTTTGAAGCCGTCAGGGTGAAAAAAGCTTGATATTCGCTTTGATCTCATCACTCGTTGGATAATGGTATGATGGTTTTTTTGCTTTTAGTCAACATGTCAAGCTGATATGCTGACTCAGAGAAAAACTGTGTACTTGCAGTTTTCTGAAGACACCGGATTCATTAGCACTTAATGAGCTTCAAAAAAAGTTGAGGCTTTGCACAACAAAGTGCAACCTAAGAAGCAAAGGGTTTGATGGTTTATCGTGACGCTTTTCATTGTTCAGAGGGGGGGGGGGGTTGTGCTCGGGATCTGATGACGGCATCACCTTCTTAGCCGTTAGACCTTGATATAGATCTCTGTCATTCATTCTCCTGAAACTAGTCATGTGCTTCAAGAACTCTGTTTCACTGTCACCCGATCTGGTTCGACCCGCATGCCGAGCGGCTTACCGGGCTATGACAGTCGCCGTGAGAAGCAGCTTCTCGGAACCATTAGCAAGCATAGTATCAAGCGAATACAAGGGACTGGAGGCGGGGCGCGTGAGGACGCAACAGACTCCGAACTAAAGATGCTATTCCTACCAGTCACTTCCCATGCCCCACCCCATGCATTTGTAATAACAGTATGTCTGATACTTTTGCGTCACTTTCAAAAATGAGTTCATTTGGTTAGCTTTTAAGTGAGTGGTAAGTACATTGTGTCAGGGAGTCGACAATCTCCCTGAAAACACGTCATCAGCAAAGCTGCAGTCCGCATTCTTCCAACCGACGGACGGGGTGCTTTGTGAATACTAACCAAGCGGGTTGGAACCCGAGGACGGAAAGATGAAACTAAGAAGCGTGTCGAGATTTTATCTTTACACAAGTTCAGTATTTACAATTCTGCGGCATATATAAGTTTCAAATATGGAAAATGAGGAGCCGAGAAATTTTTCCCAACACGTTTCAGTCATTCCGACCGAGACTCCAGCCTTGACTGCTTTGGTGATAGTCAGATGGAAAAAATATTTAGAACGGTTCTCGCCTGTGCAGCCTGCGGGTGAAGTCATATTTTCCAAAGTAAGCCGAAGTTCGCATAGATTTGTTCACCCCACGCACCCTCGAGAAACTCAAACTACGTGATAGACTGAACCTTGCTGTCAGAGCGCGTCAGTTCATCGTAGTTGTTCATTCCACAGAGTACAGGTACAGCACCATAGTCCGATAGGCTACAGTTATACCACATACATTAAACGGGTTTATCAGGTGGTCCATTCTAGGATTGTCACCGACAGGACAAGTGTATTGTGAACTTAACAGATTCAATTCATTCGCTTTCTGTACACTAAGGGCGACATATCCGGTTGAAACTGGTTAGCGTCTAGTTTATCAATCGCTTACTAAGCGATCATGTTTGAATATTACGGAGTATTCGGTAGCATAATTTTCTAAATTGTATTATGACCATGTACCCACACAGCATTTGTTCGATCCGACCGAATTGTCACTAAATCGAACCGCTTGAAGGTTGCCAGGTGTGCCTTTTTTAGTCAGTTGATGTTTTACTCTAAACTCCAGAGTTCATAGGGAAACAAACTGATACAATGTTCTTTTTTAGTGACAGTAATTTCTAACGATCCAATTGGTTCACTCAATGAACCAACAAACCATGGTAACGGGAGAAACAACCTATTTCACAAGAACCATTGTTCAACTTTAAGGCCAGTTTACCTATTAAAAGTAGAACCTGTGTGTTTAGACAAATTCTGGTGAAACATTGAGCTACTAAATGAATGGTATGACCACAGGAATGAGCGAAGAAGATTAGGGGTAGGTGAGAGAATGGTAGACAGTTAGAGAGACACGTATACAAGCACAGTGATGCTTTGGCCTGTGATATGCTTCTCCATGGAGAAATGATGCCGTGCTTAACTGGTCTGATCATACCCACTTTTAGGGAGACCAATCGTTTGTTGCTTGGTTTCTGGTTAGAACACGGCTATTGTTTCCTGTACATTGTCTGTTTTTGCTTGAAGTTAGTATTTAGTTAATTTGTTGTCTTACCGAGTCGAGGGTCTTCCGAACATCCGGACAGCAGTTATCATGAAGTTCAAAACAGAACTGCCCGAATCACTTGATTTCTCATCGTCCTCGGCGATCACAAGCACCGTGGTTGATGAGCATGGGAAAGCGGTAATTGTGACACGTCGGGCTCCCGAACGCAAAGCTGGTGAGCACTGTAAACGAGTGCTACGAATCGCTTTTACTCAAATCGGTCTGGTACTCATCTTGATTGGATATCTGGTCGGTGGTGGATTTCTGTTCCGTGCACTCGAACTTGACAACGAATCATCAGTCTGTTATCAAAAGCTGAATGGCTACCTGAAGAAGTTGAATTCATCCGCTTCACGTGTGATCGGTACGGTTGAGTCCACGTTGGACGTGGACAGACGCGACAGCCTCGTTCGTGACATTATGGCCAATTTTGCCGAACAGCTATTCATTCTAGATTTTCAACCGAGTACTGATTGCACCACTATTCTAGGCACGGATCACGGTGGAAAATGGAATTTAGCCAATGCGATCTATTTTTGTGCCACCATAGTGACCACTATTGGTGAGTTTTGAACTGATTAGTCATTTACCCCTTTTTTATCCGATGTATTTGTCGACAGTGCGAATTTCCCTGGCGTTTTGACACTAACTGAACACACCATTGAGTCTGTTCTTGAATTCATTTTATTTTTCTTCTCCTGATGCTTAAATCTGCGTTGGCATGCCAAGTGATAAATCAATGTTTGGAGTTAGTATTTTGTGCCGTTTAATCAGACAGCAGACCTACAGTATGCATCACTGGAAAATTTTGTTTTGTTTTGCCACACATGGACAATGATAAAAATGTATACCGGATCATGACATCCAGTCTCAAGTGAAAAATTTATGAGTGACTGTGAGATGTGAAACTTGCTGCAGCAAAAGCACACACGCATCGCATGTATTACCCCGAAGATTTCTCAAACCAATCGGTGACCTGAAATAATTCACGGTTTTTATAGCGCATGGATTTCTAGATTTCATGCACCAATTATCCCCGCTCGCTAATGATGAAATGCTTGTGATCTAAGTTTCAAGCTCTGCAATCCGGAACTCGAACACGCCAGTTCCGTTCCCAGTCTCACATATCACAGTGCGTTACGGGGAGGGGGGGGGGGGGGGGGTTATCTAACAAGCAGTCAATGGATGCATTTATAATTTGTCCTCTGCTTTTCATTGGTTGTTTCCCCAACCAAAACCCTATACGTCTGTAATTTTTTCTAAATATCCACAGGCAACTCGGATTTAGATAATGAATTTTCTGTTCTTGGTCAATGACAAGACGGAATAAGGAAAGTAGTTGTCACAGATATTTTGCAGTTTTTGTTTCCTACTTTTCATTGGAACAACGTATAATTGCCTCCCTTACTGCACCGACCTACTTATCTACACACAGGATATGGACATATTGTCCCAGTCACCTTTTGGGGTCGTATCAGCTGTATCGTGTACGCGGTGATTGGGATCCCTCTTATGCTTATCTATTTGGCTATCATTGGTAATTTGTTGGCCCGAATATTTCGCATGGTCTATGTGAATATCATTTGCTGTCGATGCTTCTATGATGTAATACGACGCAAACGTCAGAAACGACTCGAGCGCCTAAGGCGTTGGGAACAAGATCTACGTGAACACGAGGAGGAGGAGGCTAGACGTCGGGGACTTCCTGTGCCCCCGTCGAAGGTAAACTGCTTGTTTTTTGCCGTAGTCGTTTTTCATTTATTCACTCAACCATGCTCCTCGGAGAGTATGCCAGTTTCTTTCCGTCAGATTTGAATACATCTTGCTTGTTTCAAAATCATGAATTCATTTTTGAATCGTGGTTTTTCATTGAAAATACTTGACAGTCTTGATAAAAACATAAGTATGGGTTATATTTCAGGCGTACAGGGTTGGGAACCGGCGCTTAAAATAAACGGGTTATGATGGCTGGAACATGAGCTACATATGCCCACAGATAAACTTTTACGGTGTTCTTCAAGTCAGGTACCGGCTCTAGAACTGGCCGAGGTGGTCAGTCCATGACATGCCAAAATAAATACTATAAACTTACTCGTGATCGCGACCGAATACAACGTGTCAAGCTTCCGAGTTGGGCCTATGAGATCCACCCTACTAGATATTTCTAGATATTAGGTGACTAGGTTCGGTGCGTGGTCAGTGTGTTATTGCATTCAGATTCTTTCGTTGTCTCTGTGAGTTTCACTTCTAATTATTTCACCTTCGATTCGACGGTGTTCCAAGAAAGCAACCGGAAATAGAGCACACAAGCACGAAGTTGAAGGATGAAAGCACTGGATCTAAGTGGAAAATTTAGGTGATGAAACTTACAAACGGATTGTGATCAGTCAGACTGTTGGCAAACTAGGGCCTCTCAATTTTACAACAACGACAACAACAACAACCAGCAAAAGCAGGTAGTGAGAAAATGTCTCAAATTGGTTGTTAACAGTATGTCTCTAAGATCAATAATTATTTTCCATATTAGCTAATAATGTGTGCTCTTTTGTAACTGTTGTAAAGAACACGGAAAATTCGAGATAATAAAATTTGCTTTCGGGTCCTCTGTGACCGACCGGATCAGGGGATCAAAAAGTTCCATTCATCCAGGCACAGTTTAATTTACTCAGAACAGAACCAGTAGCGACTATATAGGCAACAAAATCGCCAACAGATTTGGATCATTGTTTTCACACCGTGTGATACATAACAATCGTTCAGTGCTATTATGACATTTTAGAAATTCGCCCATTCTTTTCCGAAAATGATCAGCGCACTGTCTCTGTTTACGCCGCATCTTAATGAAGTGGAATGGGGTCGAGTTATTCTATAATTTATACGAGATTTCCCAAATTTGGGAGTAACCTGACCGTGGAAGAAATTTTGCCCGTTAGGCTTTGAATCCACGAACATATGACACCCACACTTCAGTACCACGTTCGTTCTACCACTTGGACTATAAGATCATACCAAGAGCTTCAAATATCTAACTGATGGATCGTATCGGTTAGCCGCTCAAATGACATTATCATAAAACATCGCACTGACCGGTTAGCTCCTGGATGCACTCTTGCCGGTAGGAATTCCCAATGAACCAATGGAAATTCACCAATTAAATTCAAAAGCATGGGCTAAATGTAATCGAAAAATACTGCTGTTTTTGTTCGTAGGTCACCAGATTGACGGGTTTCACAAAAGCTCCTATTCGCGCTGGACTCGGCGCAAACAATTCATTGGCAGCCGGGGTGATATCAGCAATGTTGCTGCTGCTGATGATGATGATGCCACCTCGGCTGGCGATGGGAAGTTCGCGACCTAAATTCCAATCTCAGCAATTAGGAGTCAATGGAAACAAGCACGGCCTGGTTTCTGTCTGTTGGTGTGCCGGAGTTCAATTCGCATAAAGAATTACTACCGGAGACACTGCATTTCCAAGCTGACTTATGAATGTCGTTTGCTACTTTAATTTAAACTGATACTGGATGCTATTTGTGACATGTCCGAACTCCCCGGTATGGCCTTTTAGGTCAGCTTTTGGGACAGACCTGATGATGAAGCGTGGGTCGCGTTCATACGAGGTTTCAAACCCTGCCATGGTCGAACATTTAGGATAATTTGAGCATTTTCTTTGTAGCGTTATCACTGTAGAATAGGACTAGTGCAGCCTCCTATCATTTATACTATACAGTTCTTCATCATCGAGTCTAATTAAGTGTGCATTGTGCGTTCTCTTTATTGCCATACCTTTATTATTTAACATACGGCCACTCCCCAGTGCAATTCAACACTTTCTGAACCAATGTTCGATGTTCTTTCTTCTCTAGATTGCTGATATAACGTTTTACGACATTATAGTCACTCAGAATAGTAAAAATCGGTTACCGGGAAGAAATGGCTTGCACCGTACAGCACTGAGATAAACTCACGGAATTCAATCAGGCTCGTCAACTGAAATTTGTTTTGTTGTTGAATGTCTTATTTAACCCCATTCGATTCTCGTCAGCACAAGGTAGCTTACTGGCTGTGCTTTCCAACGGTGATAAATTTGCGGTGCTTACGAGGACGAGCAAAATGCTAGCAGCCTTCACGAAATTGGGCGCCAATTATTTCTCCCACTGGCTACCAGATCTCTCAATTTTTAAGCTATCTGACACGATATGGGTCATCAGTGTGTGTATTCCAAGCGTTTTGTCTGCCATCAATTATCGTATTAGGGAACAAAAGGGAAGCCTCAGGGTATTCAATAGTCAGTGGTTTACCCTACAGTTTTATGTCTAAGTCGAGTTTTGCATTTCTCCATGAGAATATGATATCAGATTTTCGATAGTGTCTTTTTTCAAGTAGGAGTACGGTTCGTAACTTCTTACAGTTAGCATAACGCTCAGGTTTTGTCGTATATATATATATATATATATATATATATATATATATATATATATATATATATATCAATCCGGACAATGGAGATAAACAAAACCCACTACTGGAAATCCCGTTTGCGTACAACAGCATTGATTCTGAGAAGTCACAACAACATTCGTGCGTATTTAACTGTGAGATTTAAAGAAATATCCTTTCCAACTAACTGGGAAAGACATAGTTTTAAAGAAAAACGCAAGAAATGTATAAAGATAAGCAGCTAGAATTCATTTAAACTTCGGGAAAGCATTGTCCCAAGCGAATAAATGATTACCTTTTCCGCAGAACAGCCGACAACAACGAGACAAAAACGGAAACCAAGAAAATAGCGTTTCGCTGTTGTCAACGACTGTTGGTGTAACATTAGCAAATAGTAAACGCAGCGTAAATATGCTATTCCTGTTCTGCGGAAGCATAGCGTAGAATGCAACGTCTAATTAGGTGAACTAAAGATCCTCCCCTCCTATCCGAAAAGAGGGCTGGGCGTCAAATCGAATAAATAACGCATGCTGGACTCAAGAGCACTAAGTTAGACAATTAGGTCGTGAACAAGCTCTCACCAGGGCGGACAACAGTACCATCATCGTAATCAGAAACAAAAACCTCTGAGCAATACTAGATATTCTATTGTAATTGTTCCGTTCCGTTCGAATAAGTTATGACTGTTTGTCGCGAAATGGGAAGTGTACCTTTGTTTTCCATTGGGTATATGATATTCTACTAGGACTACAATCAGGACTTGCAATTTTCACGAATCTGGGCTTTATCATCAACACAGAGGGTGTAGCAAGATGTTATGCCATCCAGCAGAGGAAGAAGTCTCAGTCACCTAAATGGTTTTTTTTTTGAAAATTAGGGCAAACTGTGACAACCTTTGTATTCAGTTAACTGTTCTGCATAACGGAGAACAATTTGTGCATTTCAAGACATGTCTTCTATTAGTCTAGGTCCCTTGTATAATACTGTGAGGAAACTAACAACGGACAGACATATGTCGGACTGAAATGGGGTTACGGTCACAGGCCAGCATGATTTTCAGGTCAGTTGAGAATGGGGATAATCGTCAGTCCCGTTCAGTTGATTTAATCAGCTTCACTGATTCATATCTGAGGTGAGTACGGGATACGTTCAGAAAACAAAACAGGTTAACAATGGGTTGAATGTCCGTTTTTTCGTCAGAGGTCATTTCCAGTTCAAGTGAATTACCGAATCAACTCCTTGTAGAATTGCAGCTTGTCAAGGTCGAAACAGAGAGAGAGAGAGGGAGAGACATTCCACGGTTGTACTAGTATGCAAACTAAACGATTTCGGACCAAGAACTGACTGTTGTTTTGCCCCTCTAATTCTGTAAGCACTAAACAGTGTTGACGAATTGAGTTGAATAATAGTTAGTTACGTCGATCATTGGTTCGTTCCGCTCATCTTTCCCAGGTTCAGGCAGTCGTGGTAGATGAAGACGAGTCGGAAGATGCTGATATGTATCGCGAAAAAGTGGTTGCTGTTCCTCTGACTGTGAGCATTATTATTCTGGCAGCTTACACACTAATTGGCGCCGTACTGTTTCCCCAGTGGGAGGACTGGAATTTGGCAGATTCGGCTTATTTCTCATTCATCACCATTTCCACCATCGGATTTGGTGATTTGGTCCCAGGCACCGGTCGTTTGACTGAGGTAAGCGTTTTGTATGGCAGTACAAATCTCTCTCTGTGTGTGTTTCTGTGCTGTAACGAGTATGACTGATTGTTTTTAACTGAGCAGAAAGTTTCCTACACAATGACTTGTTCATCAAAAAGTTGATGGGATTACGTACGGCACAGCTGTTCATTCCGGTTTGTTTGGAATCAGCAGCTCTGCTTATTCATCTACAGGAAGCCGGCATAGCATGGTAATGACACATGCGCACTCTATCATGTTGACTTGAAGAAAATTGTTAATACCCAGTTCGGATGATCTAATAATGAACGGTTAGCATTACAGGCCAATCGCTCCGAATACGAGCCCCAGGTGGGCCTCGGTCGATGCAAGCTGCAAGTGTTAAGTCCTAGAAAACCATCTAGAAACGACGTGAAGGAATTCAGCTAATCCTCGGATTTCATATTTAATAAATGCATTGTTTATGGGCTGATTCAGCATGCCATGCTGACGCCGGATTCATTACTGAAGCCGTGAAAGTACTCGGTACAGCCGTTTCCTCTGGCTTTTCAGGAAACGTAAGTAGTACACATCCACTGAGCCTCCCCCATCCCGCTAGTGGAACCCGAATCCGGGCTGAACGCTGTGAGTCGAGCAACTTATCATCAGGCTATCCCAACTTGGTCTTTACGATTCGTTTACCATGAAAGCTACATTATGCAGCACCTTACGTCACTGGGTCTTTATAAAGGCAACAATCCGCTGCTCACACAGCGACCTACTCCTATGGCGGACATCTCTGTGGGTTGCGTATGTGAAACAAAGGAATTCTGATACAAACAATCGATACATGTGTGCCGCTTGATGGACTGTAACTCACTAAGAAAATACCGACTGTCTTCGTTCGTTTCCGTTCGAAATAGCTTATTCCGTGATTCTAAGGACTAACTATGAATGTTCGTTTGTTGTATGCGACAAAGCTAGTGTAGATAAAAAAAATCTTGAACATGCATTCAGATCATTCCAATTTTTATCGAATTCATCAGCCGCTCGGGACGCATGATAAAATTGTCACAAACACTTCGCAATCATCCAGTACATTAGAAATCACATGGACTGCGTGGTCCGCTAGACTTGGTGGCAAATTGGTTCAATATATATATATATATATATATATATATATATATATATATATATATATATATATATCAGAATTTATATTTGTTTGATGGAGTACGCGACATTAAAAAAACTTTCATTGTCGCCTCATTTTCTTCAACGATACTTATTTCGACGAGATGCCATATTATTGAATGAATTTGGTAGTCAGGGCCGATCCGTATTTGATCAGAGACCCACTGGGTTGGTAAATTAGGGAAATTCCGTTAGGGTGGGTAGTAATAAGTCGCGGAAATATGCAGGTAGTTGCCGTCTACACCCGCATAACCTGACCCCCGGATAATGAACGAGCGTATATTTTGAAACACTGGGTCCTCTTGATCCATTTTATCAGCCCAGATAGGAAGCACGACTTTCGGGATGCAAACATTTCTTTTAATCTTCTCAATCAGCTACGCTCATTCCTTTTGAGCCAATGCCAGAGAGGCACGAGGAATATATAATCGTGCAGTCGCACATACTCCCCAGGTCATAACGACGTCTCACCGTAACCGAGATTGGGTAAAATTGATTTCGTCGGTCACTCCGTTCAAGTCACTCTCCAAAACAACGCATTTCCGATCACCAAAACAGCCAGTGGCCTGCATGTCGAGTCTTATGCATTAGGCAGAGAGGAAAATCATTAGTATACAACGGAACACCTCATTTGCATCACATGTATATCATCATCATCATGGTGAGTCATAAAACTATCAGTTTTTCTCATTTTGCTCATTTTACTTTGTCTATATTGCTTCGTCACACTGATCTACTCCGGCATCCGTAATTTTGGTCGACCAAGCGCCTACTCATGAGTAGCACGTGTCCCATCCACTACACTGCTATTGCTATTACTAATACTAATACTCCGAACTTGAATGGTGGGGTGAGGAACCAGTACACTGTACAATACTTCTAACACTTCGCACCCGCTGCATTTTGATCTCTCTTTGTCAGTTGCGCGCATCGATCCGGTCCAGGTGTAAACTGCTTCCATGTGGATTGTCTTTGTACAGGACTTTCGTTGTTCGGTTTCTAGAGACCAAGAATGTCATTCTGTCTGAAATGAAATCCTGATTTGCTCCGTAGCTTATTTTGGTGGCATTTTTGGCTGAAAAGCATTTTACAGCTGCGCTGAAGCTGATATATATATTATATTGAAAATCGCCCCGGATGACACGAACGCGACAGATGCGCTGGTGGTGTTTGAACAACCACCGGGAATGCGAAAACAACAGTACTGTTCATTGATGGCACCAGGAGTTGGAGCGATATACATAATGGAAAATCCAGTCACATGTTTCGCATCCGAATGTCCATCCCTCGAACCGAAATGGAAACCGTGACCTTAAGCCTATCAGCCAGTTACTCTACAAGCTAAGCTATCGTGATACGGCCGTTCGGACGCGATAGCTCAGCTAGTAGAGAAACGGTCAGGTGTGAATGTACACATGTGAAAATGCAAATGGATTTTCCTTATTTATGATCGCTATTGGCTACAACACATTTAATGTCGTCATTGTAGCCGGTTAGAAGCGCTTGATCGCACTATTCGAAAAGGAAAAGTAGATTTTGACTTCAAGCTCATACATAATCCGTAATTTAAAGAGGACAATTCACCAACGCAAAATGTGTCCGGAGTACCTGTGAACAGCGTCTCACAATAGCTCCTTTAAGCATGGCTAATAAGTTGTCTGGAATTACTTTTCCTATAACTGATAACCACTAAGAACTGTTGGCATCGGGATACACTTGGCGGTGATGTGGTAACGTTTACGACAATTATCACAACAAAAAACGAATGCTTGGAGCAATCAAAAAAGACTAACAATATTTCAATGAACTATAACACTTCAGATTTAGTTGATGAATGCCATTTCATGGCTCCAAAGCCACTGGAGGGATGAATTGCCCACCTTTTGTCTTCATTTTAACATCAGCTTCAACAACCTAGAGATAAGCGCTACGCCATTGATTTAGCAGTGTTTCAAAACGACCCATCGTCCATTTGTCCACCTTTTTAGAGTAAAAGAAGCTGAATAATTATTTTCCCAGGGAAGGAAATTTGGATGGATATTAAGGCTGTGAAAACGTGGTGTCGCTATCTGGAATGAGGTTCGAACCCACGACCATATACAGTCCATTTTCATGCACCTCGAGAACTCAATTACTGGACCTGAACAAGCTTTGTTTAAAAGGTGTACATATCTGATTCGAGTAACGGCTAAAAGAGTCCTGTCGAAAAGGTTCATTCATAGATTGTTTTAAACACTTCTTGCGGGCGTTTGAACCGATCAGTTGACCAGTATGTTCTTTGTGCAAACAAATCCGAAGCGCCTGAGGTAAACTTTTAGCCCAGCTACCAAACCACACGCGACTCCATAGATCCCGTTTATGTACGGTCTTGGTCGCGAATTCCGCTGATGTGGAAAGGTTTTACCTTTTGAACAACTTGAACATTATTCAGGCCTATTTTTCGGAAATCGTTGCTCGCTTAGTCCAGTAGGGATACGAGTACAGATCATCGAAAATGATTCAGATATGTAGTTTATTTGAGCCACTGCATAGGATGTATATCTATGGCTTTTCGAAGAGGAGACTTGATGTATGCCTCTCCAATTTCTATTCGTGACAATTTTCGACGTTACCTTTCTTAACTGACGAAATATTTCTCTTCATTATTATATTAATGAAAATAACGATTTGATTACATCCAACTAAAGCATGCCAAATAACCGTTTAACTTCAGATAATCAGTCTGAGCTTCCTAATTATGGATTCATCTACACTGTACTTAATACTCACCATGAAAATGTGGATCCAGTTGTGTTCGAACTCGAACTGAAAATATGATATTGATTTTGATTTACTCAAATACAAATAATAAATTCTTTGCAGAACTTACTATTCGCGGGGGGTGGGGGGGGGAGAATGAAACTAATAGACAATAGAAAATACACCTGAATTTATCGCGCCCAGCTGGCCGTACCGTGAGAGCTCAACGCGTATAATAATTGTCCGGTTGCCGGTTCGATTCCGGCTGGCGGCATGGGTTTTTGGATGCGAAAAGATCATGCGGATTTTCCATTATCTAATAAGCAGTATTTTTATGAGTGACTTCTGATTAATCAAGTAAGCGTGTATTTCCGGCGGATACCCCTGCCTTAACTGTGAAACGTAAATGAGCTGGAA
Organism: Fasciola hepatica; assembly: GCA_948099385.1. Lineage (NCBI taxonomy): Eukaryota > Metazoa > Platyhelminthes > Trematoda > Plagiorchiida > Fasciolidae > Fasciola > Fasciola hepatica. The sequence goes on from CANUEZ040000027.1 coordinate 1,348,421, forward strand.
AATATTATCGGCTCTTTCTTCGGGGTTGAACTAGATGATAGTAAGGTTGGTGAACTTTTCCAGTGACTTTCACCGAAGTTCATTGCAGAAATGATAAGCCTAGTAAGACTGATCTCTGATCATCGCAAATACACACGCGGATTAGTTAAAATTACTCCGTCAATCCGTCGCTTAACTGGAGGGACTAAACGATTGGTCGGTTGGAAGCACCGGCAAGGAAATCTTAACTCCGAGGACCCTAATCCGCAACAATCCCCCACTTGCAAATTCAACCTTTTTCGCACTACTTCGGGGCAACCTCGCGCTCAGTGGTATGTGCCTCACTGTCACTCGCTAAATATTATTATTACTATTTTGAACAGCCCCATAGTCACGGCCACATATCAAGAACAAAACACCGGACAGGGAGCAGTTGGTTTCAATGAATCTCAAACATGCTCTTGCAATTTGTATGGGTGAGACAACAGTGGAATACGTAGCTATGGGCCGGGTTAAAGGTCACTGCCGTAAGCTTATGAATTGCAAGTGCACACATACGATTCATTGAAAACAATTATCCCCTCTCCAGTTTGCTGTTCTTAGTATTATTAATAAAGAAGTAAAATTTAAAAAAACCGCTGCTAATAAAAGCGAACAAAAATAGTTATGAAATATGTCAACGTTATTGCACTTTTATAAGGTTCATCAACCGAAAAGTTGGTTCTATTCAGTGTACAAGTTATTGATAGTGAATATCTCGATAGTAGGTTTAGTGTTTTTCCTCCAGCAAAATTATTTTTGAGACGAATTCTCACAGCCAACGGGTCATAATAAGCTTTTTCAATATTTTAAACTAACTTGCTAGTTGTCGATGAAACCGAGAAAAAAGTTGGATTTTTGAAGTGTTCGGTTGCATCGCACACAAGGATACAGATCACGCAAGAAGAGCTTTTTGGTTTTCTCCCAAGTCATCTAAACGGAGATAGACAGTACTTTGTTTCAGAGGAAACCAGGACGCTAAACGATAAAACATTGCTGAAGGCCATCGACCAAAATTTTCGTCTTTGTGCTATAATCGAGTCAGTTTCCAGGACTAGGTTCGAACTGGAATGCGTGCCTTGTCTCTGATAATTTGTCATTTCGGAACAACTATTGACTATACCTTTCCAATTTACAGAGCAATTTTGAATGGAGGTTATCAAAAGTGAAAGAAGAGTGAAACCGGTGAAAGCTGATAGTTCCGCTGAGATCTATATATGCGTCACAGTCTACGGATTCTGTGGCACAAAGTTTGAACTCCGTCAATGCTGATCACATTGTTTGAGATATCCTTCCGCTATCATCCAGATAGCTAACACGCCTGACTTATTGGAGCCTTATGTGGTTTTACACTCTAATTCCCAGATTGACGTTTGCCTGTTTTTCTTGATGACGTAAAGGGGGTTCTGTGTTTGTAGAATAAACCCCGTTGATGACACTCAGAAAGTAGAAGTTGCCAAATTTTTGGGAGAGCACTCCCCAACTTGTTTCCACTAATTTTCAAGCTTGGAGAATGGCACTCTCAGAAAGTCGCAGTCCATGAAATGTCCACAAAACTGCTCAAATCAGCCTTACTGAATAATTATAAGATTGGCTGTTCAGAAAGCCTGATTGGCTAAAACCGCTCTAACAAGTGGCTGGTCAAAACATGTCATCCGTTTTACCGAACAATCAAGCAGTCGTCGATGTTGTGATCTGTCAATAAAGACAGACTGCGTTTCGGCGATGGATCGATCAAGATCGTCACATTCTAATGGCTGCTATTCAAAACACCAGAAAAAGGAAGTCAGTGTGAATTCTCAGTTTGAGACCATGAACAGAAAACCATCAATAAATGGGAAGATGAAGATTCCGGAGATAAGTTATGAACCAAATGCAACGCAAACCCCTGTGAGGAAACGTTTGCGTGTTTCGCGAGAACCGTGTAGGATTTGATCCCAAACGAAACCATGGTTCAAGATCGTGTCTATGTGGAACGCAGACTACAAAGATGTCATTTAAGAGTGGATCAAAATTTAATGAACTGTTATGAGCCAGTTTCCCTGTGAACTACCCCGAAGTTCTAGATTCAGAAGAGGAAGAAGAGTCGGACCTAGTGACGCTGGTACCACCTACCAATGAGACAGTTACACTCAGCCTTAAGACTATCACGGATTAGGCGATGACGCGCCCTTTTCCATCAAGAGAACCAATGGGATGAGTGATACGATTAAGTTCACTAGCCGCTGAGGATAATGGAATAAAACAAATCAAAATTCGCGATTTCCTCGCCAAGTCGGCGGAAACTTCGTGCTTAAAGACTTCGTTGAAGCGTAAATAAGCGAAGAAATGTGATATTATCAGAGAAAATCGTGCAGGAAGTAAATCCAGAATGGTACCGGCAAAGTTTTCATTTTCTTGGGGCGACTGAAGTCACTTTAAATGTTCAAAAACTGTGGACAGCAGTTCCGTGTCCACCTTCTGCGAGAGCATTGAAATTTAAAAATGGTTGTAACTGAAGAGCTAGCCTTTAACAATATGCGTCAAAGAGGACTCGCCGTTAGTTAATTTTTCGCACAAGCGGATCATTAGTCGGCCGCGGCATCTCTCCGGCAAATCTACTGAGTATGTTGCATAAGACAAAATAGGAGGAAATAAACATAAATATGAAGACAAATTTTTCATGGAGACTCACAAATGACCATGAATAATTTCAAACAAAGTGCCAAAGTTTTTTATGTAACAATTTCCCCTTGCACAAGGGGTTCGACATTTCACTGACTTGAGTGCAGCTTAAAAGAAGAACGATGATTCCCATCCACTAAGTTTCAACCCTGGCAACTTCTAACGCACCAAACGAATCCCTTAATTCAGGCCGTGAATTAAATGTGTCACAAAAAACTTCAGTGCATGTGTTATTCATCTAAACCGGTCTAGGCTCATACGAACTCATTCCCACAGATTGTGTTCGGTAAAGTAGTAAACGTACGGCTTGCATCTGTTACACTTAGTTCAATTAGGTGAAAAGAAACGGTTATCTGCCTCCTTTATCTTCTCTTCTGTTCGCAGCCGGAAACAGCCGTGGAACTGGCAATTGGAGCTCTGTATTTGGTCCTTGGATTGGCCCTGGTCTCTATGTGTATCAATCTGCTTCAAGATGAAATGATTGCAAAAATCAAATACATGGCCAGCTGTTGTAGTGGAGGCCACAAAGTAGACGCGGACAATGCACTGGATGATGAAAATGACGAGAACATCAAAGAGAACACTACAAAAGAAGATGAACAGTACTTGACCACGAAAAAACAGTCAAATACTGATGCCCCAGACTATGAATTCGGAGCTGTGTCTGTTTCGGGCGATCTTAAACTGACGAATGACAACGTCGCACCACTCGAGTATGAGAATACCGGTTTTGTGAACGATTAGCCTTTCGGAAGAAAGCCGAGATAGTTTGTTGAAGGATAGTCACAGTTGCACGGAATGACCGTCTGAGATTCAATTCACCGTGCAACAAATCGTTATCCGTAATTCATTTCATCAAATTATCCTATCGCGATGTCTCAGCAGCACATCAATATTGAAACCTCATTCGATGTTGTTTCTCACCAATCATTGTTCTTTCGTTCAATTGCCAATCTATACAACTGTTCAAAACAAGATTATCCGGAAAAAATCATCCTGATCATTGTCCTTGGGCCATGAAATAACCATGTGGAAGCCCTCATTCATTTTAATGTACTTATCGAATAAAAAGTCCACCGATCCTCTGTTTCTAAAATTTATTTTTTAATCCTATTTTGAGACGAAACAAACCAAAGTGTGTCTTAATACCATTCCTGGACGGTGAGGGGATTCCGGAAGAATCACTTGAATAGCTTGACTAATGGTCGAAATGTAATCAATGACGACTGGATTGCTTCAGCATGCGAGTTCAAAACCATTTTTTTGTTCGGAAATAAATCTTTTGAAGCTTTTTGCAGTTAGTTACTTTGAGTCACCACGTTATTTTTGCCATGCAGTCCGGTGAAATCTTGTGACTAAGCGATCTGTTTTCTGAGCACGTGGAAGTGCAGCTTGTTTGTCAACAGTCTCTGTGCCAGTTCACGTTCGACACTGAATAAGTAAATGCAAAGAGGAAGTCGGTAGACTCAATGATCGATCGGGTTTCAACCATGAGCCAAGTCAAATGTTGCAAGAACCTTTGGAGGAGACGAAGAAATATGCAATTGAGCAGTAGGAGATTAGATTTGTATAATATGATTCATCATGTAGCTTCAACACTCAGCTCATCATTGAAAACCATGGAAGCAGTGTACAGCTGTTTGATCCCCTAAGGGAATCATGAGCAGTGCACATGGGCCGGGTCCCCACGGGGACTCGAACCCGGAGTGAGAGATTGTGAATCGAACATCTTAACCACAAGGCTATCCGGGTTGGCCTTGAACGGTTTGTTGAACATCTACACTACATGATACAGCACCATTCCGTCACTGGTTTTGAACGGTAACAACCCGCTTACCGCACAGCGATCGACTCCTATGATGGATGACTTCTCTGTAGGGGCCTAAGTACAACGAAGGCATTCCGTTATGAACAACCTATGTGCAATTGTTCTAGTTCCCGTGGGGGCTCGGTGGATGTACACTGCTGATGATTCCCAACAAGGATGAAGCAGCTGTACAGTGCTTTCATGGTTTTCAATGGTGAGTTGAGCGTTCAAGCTGCATGACGAATCATATTATACAAAGAAATATCCAAAATTCCACCGAACAATTCTCATCAGTATTGTAGTACTGTTTCAGTAAGGAAAGGTTTCATTTGACGTGACTTATTCTCTGGATATCATTTCTATTTGCTGATTGGCCGCACCAGAGTGTTGTGATCAGCAGTACATTTTATTTGGATCAGCTTTTTAACAGAAGACGGTTCGATGCACCTGGCCTTCTGGATGATCATCGCCTATTCACTTCACCCTGAGTCTCATTGCCCCAATACTTTTCTTGTGATTCTGACACTGAGGTACAGCTCACGACTACAGCGATGTTTGTTGTAGCTTCCGTGACACATCACAAGCTTTGGAACACAGAATCACATCAGTCGTTTAGACTACATGTTACACACAGAGTAGGGGTAAAACAAACCGGGCAACTTACTGTGTAGTAGCACAATGTACGATTCTAGAGCCGGAGTTCAACAACGGGTGCGCGACAATCAAAACCAGACCTCGAACCACAGGAAAGAACACGTTCGCTACGCGATCAGTGGCATAATAGGACAAGAGTCTAATGAGCAAGCAGCTCACTGGTGTATATAGTGTTACCCGGGTAGGAAGGATTTACTTTGTAAATTGATACGAAATTAAGGGAATAAGTCAATAACGAGAGAGCAACGGCGCGAAAATTAAACGACTTTAGGGAAAAGTACCAACTATGCCGAGATGATTATCTCGATATGGGGTGAGAGGGTTCGGAAAACGCTCTTAGCGTTCCAAACAAAATAGTCACTAAAGAATACTGCTTTACCGTCATTGGTCATCTACATCCAGATCGGTTAAATAGATAACCAATGTGGTTTCAGAATTTAATGCACGTTCGATCGATGGTCAAGCTGTTATTTATAATCTGATAACTGATTTGTAGCTGTTACAATTAACACATTATCAAATTTGGTTTTGTTTGCACCACATTTCCGTTCTGGGAATAAGGTTGGCATCCTCATGAGATCTAGAAGAAACGGGAGCACGGAATATGTTGACAGGTAACTAACCGTGTTTCCCATTGACGAATATACAAAACGTCTAGCACTTAATTTCTGCTTCACTGATAAGAGAAACGTGTATCGTTGACCAACTAAAGGAGAGCATATATAGGTAAATTCGAAGGAAATGGCTGAAAGACAATGTTTTAGATCTCGGAGTACCTGCTCCACAGGACAAGCACCAACATCATTTCACAGAAGGGACCTGAAAGGTACTCAGGAGCACAGGTAGAAATATTCACACAACCAAAGTGAGTGAGATCGATCTAGAAAAGGACAAGTCGTTCGAAACGCGGAACACAAGACAGTCCAGACTCCCAATTCCATAGTCGCACAACACGGTTTGGCAATGCACAAGTTCACATTCTCCCGTCTAAACACTAGCTGGAAAGCGAATGACATGTTTAACGAATAACGCCAAGTCAAAAAACATGCGAATACATGGTACCTTGTTGTTCATATAATATTTATCTAGATAAAAACATGACTCTGAAAATCAATACGAAGGTAATCACAGTGACAAATAAGGTAGTTGACAGACGAGCACGATAGCACGTAAAAATTAAGTTGCAATAGTCTACAGGTATTGTCAAAATTAGAGTTTATAGAATTAGTCCACCCTCTACATACGACATAGCACCCTGGCAATCTTTATGTTACGTGCACTTACCACTTGGGGGCTAGCAAAAAGAAGCATTCCTGGCTGTCTTTCCTATCCAATCAGTTCAAGGAATTTGCTATTTCGTGTTTGGCGTCGATCCGTAAACGTTAGAATGTGTATCGTGGATTGGGAAATAATGGTTAATAAAATACATACAAAATTCTACAGCAACATTTGGCATGCATATTTCAATCCGGTTAATAATACGTTGACTAGTCTCCATCCTCAAAGAATTATTTCAGCTTTCTGGCAAGGAGTTTACCGGCTGAGTACCCCACAGCAAATAACTCTTCCGAGGGGAGCTAATCTGATAGACTGGAAAAATCTAGTTAATGAACTCGATGAGTTCTGCATTGTTCGAGTATCGAGGCTAATACATCCGAACAAGGTTAATCGCCATTTAGTGCAGCCTATTTCAACCGAATGATTCCTTATCACGCGTCACGTTCTTACGAGCCTCCGAAATTCTAATACAGAGCATAGTAATCCACTGTCGCCCGGCTCGTTACCACATCTGACCTCATGGGACCTTATGTGGTTCCTCGCCACTTCAATTCTCAGGGTTCAGTTGCCGGTTATCCCTGATAGCGCAGTCGGTCTGGGTGACTGTAATGTAAACTTCTACTGTACTCATGTGCAAGCACGTAATTAAAAAAATTTAAAAATCGGTAGCCAAACCAAATTAATATGTATTATTAATCTGCTTTCGATTGCAACAGGTGACCACCTATGCTGGGCTTACGTTGCGGACTTCACATAGGCCGAAATATGAAGTATCTTACCTGGCCTTACGCTTCTCCACAATGAGGTATAGGAATTTACTGATAAATATCTCTGAATATACTTGCTTGTTGCTTTTGAGCGCTTTTTATTCATCAAAATGCGAAAAACATAATTATCCTAATCGGATTTGTTGGCTTTTTGTTCAACGCATCTTGTCGTGCCACCACTTTTCACATGAAAAATGTCTGTTCATTTACGAAAAGCTTATAAGCTATATCTATTAAAGGAACACGCGCAAGATGCATTTTCATAACTTTACCCCTCTCCAGTTTGAAATTTGGAATTCCTCACTTTTGAATTTTCATCCTCCCACCATTCTGTGAACATAATGAAGGCCTAGCCAAAGACGCTCATATGACCCTGACTTCAAGGTCATGCCATCACTACGAGACTGCACCTTGGCGTGGTGATAGCTTGCCTGCCTCCATGACCCAAAGAACCATGCAGGATGGCTTCCTTAAGCCGGAGATGAAGTCATGTCTGACGGGTCAATTGGGTAGAGGTCAGACGAAGTCCATTCACTGAACCAATTGCAGGGGAACATTTGGTTCTAACCCCTATACCCCTGGACAGAATAGTTGCTGTCTAAAAACAATAGTTCAAGTGAATCACGCTCTTAAATACTTGTTGGTTGGTAGAGTTAGCCTGTCAAGGGTGTGCACAACCACCTTAGTGTTTTAACACGCTCTCGTGCAATTCCATTTCGGACTCAAGAACACAAGTCGATGCTCACATCATATTCGTGCTGTGCGAGGATATCAACGTTCGAATATCGGAAAACTTCGCCAATCCTCCACCTGTAGCGGCCATATTTCTGAACTATAAAGAAGTACTGGCCTGACTGCTGTAGGGTACATTTGACCTTTGGCGAGTAAACGGATGCCACATCGACACCACACGAATCAGATTCGCAACTACCGAACGAGCCTTCTGTATACGCAAAGTCACTCCAGCTGATGTCTGACATCCGGGTGAAATGCAGCCGCTTAGATAACAGGACTTGTCTGTTCAGTCTATAGTCACAAGCCTGAATAAGTCTGGGAGTGTTGGAAAGAAGATGAGATGAAAAGCAAGAACGGCGTGATCCACAGTATAAAACTTCTGGAGATAACAACAGTCAATTGGTATACGTTTGAGAGAGCCCGTCAACTCAGATTGCAATGGAGCGTTGGCTGAACAAAATTCGAGTCTAGAAAATGAATTTAGATAAAAGCCAAGTACAGATAGCTTTTACAACCCCCCCCCTCTTGCCACACTTGATCAGGAGCTTTGGATACATCTAATGATGCTGAATGTGATTCATCCTGATTATTTGTCTCAAGCGACGATATATGTCAGAGTTATGTCAAAAAATCTTCAGGGGATTTGTGGCGACGAAGCCCATACTAATGTTCGCTCCTGAATGCTCAACGTTCCAGGTACGACAGAAGTTGCTTCCCGATCGTGGTTTTCTTAAGTATGGATAAGATTTCCGGGTTGTTAGAGGTCGTCGCGCTTTGAGATTAGGAAGCATGTAGACTCCCAATATTAGGATAACGTTATTTTGTAATGATAGTGTGAGTAAACGACGGATAATAAGCGCAAGTTTTGTGCACAGTTCTTCAGTAAAATAAGTGGGATATCGTCTAGGCAAGTGACTTGACGAGTGTGTCTGGCAGTGATTTTGAATTTGAAGTTGGACTCAACTAAGAGCACTGGGAAAGGTATGACAAAAGTGTGACACAGTAGAGTTGGAAAGAATCATTGCTGCCAGGGCTTTCTCCGACGTATCAAGCACATGGATTGCTGAAAAATCCGACATACGAAGAACTGAAGATAGGCGAAAACTACGAGACAGCTTTCGCGAAGAGACAAAAGGACATACGGCTAACTTCTAAGTTTTACCACGAACAAATTGGATTTTGGATTCCCCACAGTGACACGATGTTTGTGGAATGTGAGTCGTCTCGTGATAGGTGAAGGCCCTACTGCCTTGTGGGTCAGATTTTTGAGTCAAAAGCTTCGGTTAGGGTTCCCAAAGTAAAAACCTCTTCTCCAGTGTGGACAGCCGCGAAGTACGATTCCCCCCAAAACCTTCAGCATCTTCCTGTAAAAGGCTTTACTAACTTTTCTTCCCTAATTTAAGATCGATACAAAACGCAACGGGTAACTGCGGCTCTGAATAAGGCAGAAATTCAGGGACTAGGTATAAATCGAATGCACTCCTTCAGCCTAAATGTTCACTTCACTTGGCTGTTCCTAACATCCGCATATTATGTTAGATAAGGCAAGAGGCTGTCCAAACTATAACTCTTGGCACCTTCAAAATAGATGTACGCCGTGTCTTCGAAACGCGCATACAAGACCCCACTTTTGTGATCACGCTTCACACTCCAAATACAACCTCAGTCTCTCGCTTTATTTTTCGTATATCGGGTGATCCGGCCTCTAGCACTCGTGTTTATGCCTGCGTTGGGATTTCTTTCAGCATCAGAGTTGAGCGTGCACTATTAGGCTGGATTCCAGTCAGCAGTCGTTTGTGTGCAGTTCGGTTGGACGGTTCTGTGCATATCAGCAGCAACAAGCTGAAATGTCGATGCTTGTTCGTCGTGTCTGTATATGCACCCACAGACTACAGTTCCTCTGAAACCAAGGACGAATCCCATCAGGATTTGTCCCAGTTGCTTCGAAACGCACGTTCAACGGACGTGATGGTCATTGTTGGGGATTTCAACACCCAAGGTGGCGGTTTGGGAGATTCCGAAAGGTACATTGGAGGCCCATTTGCTATCCCAGCCGATCGTCCCATTCAGCTGTGCTCTGTCGAACAAGAACCTCTAACATGAGAAGCGGCGCAGACTCACATGGCGTCCTCCCACCACGCAAAGTGATGTTCGTCAGGGCTGCCCCCTTTCGTTCATTTTCTCTAACTTTGTAACTAAATTGATTCTTGAGATAGCTCTATCCTCGGGTGAGAAAAGCGGTATCGGTCTCTGCTCAAGCAGTAAACTCTCTGACCTGGAATACGCAGACGATATTGCTTTCTCTGAATAAAAATCCAGGCGAGTTGCAAGCTCTCTCGCAGATAGCCTAAACTACAGTTTAGTAATGTTTGGAATGCATTTTGCACCTTGAAAGTGTAGAAAAATGTTGGAGGACTAGGTTGGATCAATACCAAACCTCTTGCTGACGTAGGAAACTCTAGCTGGAGTGAATAAATTCAGTCATGTGGGAGTAACCTTTCACTAGGTGGATAGATACCGGATGAAGTGTCATCGCGTCTACAGAAGGCATTTTTGGCTTCTGCCAACCCCAGCTATTTGTGGAGTTAGTGTGACATTCGATTGTCTGTCAAGGGTTGAGTGTACAATGCGGCGGTTAGGTCCGTTCTTATATACGGTTCAGAAACGTGGCTGTTAAGGGTAGACGATAGGCGAAGATTGTCGGTGTTTGGGGATCGATATCACTGTACAATTGTCCGAGTGTAGTGGGAACACCGTATCAGCAATGCTGAGATTAGACGTAAGGTGTTGGGAATAGAGGTCAGTCTGCGAATCAAGTATTGAATCTAAACAGACTGAGGTGGCTGGGACGTGCGTTACGCATAATCATCCACAGGCTTCCTCGGCGTACGCTGTTCTCCAAGGCAGGTAGTGGTTGGAAGGTAGGTTAAGATGGTCATTCCGTGATACGGCACAAAGGTGTGAAAACCCTGACCAGTGGGTTTGGCCAAGTAGGGCGCGGTAGACTTCCTGATTGGGGTCCACGCGACCCACTTACCAAATGATTGGAGACATCAAGTAATATTACAACAAAGACCGTCATTCCCCTTCGGTTGGTCCGACTGCCTCAGTTGACGGCTCGATCGGCAGCCCTTCACCTGAGCTATCTTGCTGGTTGCCGGAGATCGCGCTACTTCCGCCCTGGTCGTCTGTATGCCTCCTTTTGCCTGCTTTGGGAAGCCTCCGACATATTCGCCACCTGTTCTTTTGTCGGGGGCCCTCATTTGGTTCGTTCGTTCGCCTCGGTGTTCCCGCCGTTCTCTCGCCCCAGCATTCCCTGTTACACTCGCTCTTCCTTTAAAACATTCGGTCCGGACGTGCCAGGGTGCCAAGTCACATCCGTTGACCCATTTGCCTTGTGGTCCTTGATCGATTTTGAAACTGGAATTCTTCCTCTCTAGTACGGTGTGGGGTCCACTCCATCGTTTGTGAAACTTGCTGGCCCCCGGACCGGCCACTTCGGGTCTGTTAAGATTCCTCACTTTTACCAGCTGTCCGGACATGAACGGATCCCATTTCTGTGTTTGGTTCCGTCTGTCGTACCTTGCCTTGTTTCGACTCTGAGCAACTATTGTCTGTTGTACGGCCACTTTCTCTAGATGCCTCCGCTGGCGGGTTGTCAGAGGTTTATCATTCTTCATGTTGAGCCACACATCCAGTCACGTTCTGGGTTCCTGCCCAAAAACCAGTTCAAACGGTGTCGTCCCCGTTGTTGAATGGTTCGTTGCGCGGTAACTGAGCAATATCTCTGATAGTCCTTCTTGCCAATCACTTCCGTGGTTATTTAGCCACTCCTTCAGCGTTCTGTTGAATCTTTCCGTCATTCCGTTTGCCTGGGGGGTGTTAAGACGACGTCCACATTCGCCGGATCCTCCACTATTCCAGCATGTCTCGAAATTTCTTCGATTTGAAGCAGGGGCCCTGGTCGGTGATGACCGTTTCTGGTATACCAAATCGCGCCACCACATTATCAACAAACACGCGAACGACCGTATCGCCTGTTTGATCCGGTATCGGGATTGCTTCCACCCAGCGAGACACGTGGTCAACCATTGTCATGATGTACCGGTTTCCAGCAACACTCACAGGTAAAGGACCAAAAATGTCCAAACTCCAACTTTGAAAGGCTCACTGTGCTTTTATGGGCTGCATTGGCGGTGCTGTTGTTGCGTGCTCTCGGTTCCGTTGACAATCAGGACAAGTTCGTATGTAGTCGTCAACGTCGTGCCGCATCGTGCGCCAGAAGACTCTGCGCCGCAATAATTCGAAGACTCGTTGTTGTCCTATGTGAGCACTCTCGTGCGCTAGCTGTATTGCCTGCTCACGTACGGCCTCGGGAACAAAAGGCAGTCGTCTGGGTCGCAGGCCCTGTCCCACATCAACGTCAACGAACAGTTTGCCATCTTCCGTATGCAATCGTTTCCAAATTTTCAGTAGGTCGTGCAGCGCAGGTGAGCTCCCATCTGGTCTTGTTTTGGCTTGAAGATGTGAACAAACCGTCCGCACCAGACTGTCATTTCTTTGGTGGCTGAAAACATCATCACTTGACATTAGCCGATTCACTGGGATCGCCTCAGCCGGCAGTTGGTCGTCTGGAGTCGGGCGGGATAATGCGTCAGGTATTTCGTTTTCTCGTCCGCTAGCATGCTCGATTTTAAAAATGAATTCTTGCAGGCGGTATGCCCACCGTGCCAACCTTCCTCTTGGATCTCTTGTTGTCATCAACCACGTCAATGGCTTGTGATCCGTTTTGATGCGGAAGTTAGTAGCAATCAGATATGTTCTCCACTTTTCCAGTGCCCACACGATTGTTAAATATTCCTTTTCCGTGGTGGAGTATTTCTTCTCGGCACTTGTGAGAAGTCGGCTGGCGTACTCGATCACCCCAGACGGTTGTGACAATACTGCGCCAATTCCGACGTCACTGGCATCCACAGCTACGGTGAATTTCTCATGCGGCTTTGGTATTGTCAAAGTTTCGAGGGTTTGTTGCACTTTCCTTGAGTTTCCTGAACGCCGCCTCCGTATCTGACGTCCACTCGAACTTCTTATCCTTCCTCAGTAGTTGAAACAGGACACCAGCTTTGTGGGCAAAATTTGACACAAAATTGGCGTCATAACCGACCAAGCCAAGGAAGGATCTCAGCTGGCGCTTTGATTTTGGCGAGGGGAAGCTCCTAATCGTCCCCGCTTTCTCGGGTAGGGGTTGCAGTTTTCCTCCTCCGACAATGTCCTAAACAAACGATTTTGTCACGCGTTATCTGGCACTTCTTTGCACTCAATTTCAAACCCACCGCTTTGATTCTCTCTAGGACTGCGCTTAATCTGGACAAATGCCCGTCAATCGTCCTTGAATATACCACAATATCATCCCCATACGCCACAACACCATCGAGGTTCTCTAGTACCTGCAGCAGTAAACGCCTGAAGGTAGCCGGTGCGTTACACAGCCCAAAAGGCATCCACAGGAACTCATACTGCTTCCCATTGACACAGAACGCTGTTTTCTCTCTGTCGCTCACAAGTACCGGCAGCTGCCAATAGCTCGAGCGCAAGTCGATTAACGACAACACCTCCGCGTCATGAAGCTGCTCAAATATCTCCTCGGTTAGTGGCATTGGGAACGCGTCCTTAATTGTGACACGGTTGAGTTCCCGATGAGCTTCAAAATCGATTTTGGCTCCCATACGTTCCAACAAATCAACCTCAACAATTGTCTCGGCGACCCCATCAACCAGTAACATCTCATGTGTCACAAGAACATCGCCGATCTGAACCGCTAGCTGCTGCTTTCCCGCTACTCTCAGAGCCTCCCCTCCGACTGCACTCACTCGTATTTCGCATGGCCTCACCACAATTCCCTCAACGCGGTGTTACAAATATCCCAGCCCCCGTATCTACAACTGCAATTTTACGTTCGCCCCAATTATGATCTCAACCATAGGCACCCCCTTCGACTTGAATGCGGATAAAGAAAAGCAAGACGAGAAGCGTTTTTCCGGACAGTATCGGGCAAAATATCCTACCTTGCCACAAATAAAAAAACCTAATTCGTGCTCCATGCGTCAATATTGCGTTGTGTTAGTCGGTTGAGTTCCAGTTCTAACTGTGCGATTTCCTCGCTCATCTTCTGCAACGTGGACTCCAAACCCGATTGCTCCAATCGAGAAACTGTCACTTCTTCTTGGGCTGTACGAACGATCATGAACAGGCGTTCTGTATCACTCACGCCGCACGCAATTGCCATTCTCAACCTGCCTTGGACATCCGGGGCCATGCTTTGAACGAAACGATCACGAGCAAGGCGTGCCCTAATTACGCCGCTTGCCTCGGGCAGCCCGATCGATAGTTGGCGCAACAGATACTGATAATGAACGACTGGGTCTTGGGTACTGTCATAACGAGCCGTGTTGAATCGGTCCATCGCTTTCTGGCGATCACCTTCCTGTGTGAACTCCTTCACCAGCCCCGCACGGACCTCCCGATAAGTGGGGCTTGTTTTTCCTCCCATCTTCAGATTGTACACCGCCTTGGCACGCCCAGCCAGCAATGCCCCAAGCGCCGCCAACAAAGGTGTCTCCTTTTACTCCGTTGCATGCCACTATCTTTTCAAAATCTGTGATCCATTCCTCCGCATCCCCATCCGCGAACGCAACAGGCCAGGGAAACTTCATCACGTGAGCGTGGTCACGGCACCAATGTAACAACGACGACAACACATGACAGGATACCTGTATTTCACCGGTCAAACAAGTCAAGTCATGGAACACATACAGTCGTTTATATAGGCCTTTTTCCAGACTGCGCGGCACCAAGATTGCTATTGCCGCTGCTTGGGTGCTTCAGCTGCGTTCTGTCCAGTTGACTGCGGCCGATGGCTTGCTTCTCTTGGCCGTCATTTCCCTTCGGTTGGTCCGACTGCCTCAGTTGACGGCTCGATCGGCAGCCCTTCATCTGGGCTATCTTGCTGGTTGCCGGAGATCGCGCTACTTCCGCCCTGGTCGTCTGTATGCCTCCTTTTGCCTGCTTTGGGAAGCCTCCGACATATTCGCCACCTGTTCTTTTGTCGGGGGCCCTCGTTTGGTTCGTTCGTTCGCCTCGGTGTTCCCGCCGTTCTCTCGCCCCAGCGTTCCCTGTTACAATATGGACATGGGGTCGCGATCAGTGGCGTAGGTGCACTCGAACTTATCAACCGTCTTCGTGATTTCCGTTAATACTTTGATTTTAGACCATTTCTACTTTATGCTTCTATTCTTTCAGTCCTTTACTGGACGATGTTGGAAGGTAGCAATCGAAACCAGATCACCGAAGTGCGAAATCAATGGTTGAATAAACTGAACTGATCTGAACTCAAAGTCATGCATTCCAAATAGCCTAATAGTTTGCTTTTTTCGTGACCCCACTCTGGATAGCAATATGAAAGTCGAAACCGCGACGTGACGCAGTACTACCCAAATGTTTGTTTTCCGCTTTTTTTCCGGCTAAGCACGCTTCAGCAAAAAGAACTGCTGCTTGAAGAATCGCAATTTATTTACCAGTCATAAAAATCACCTGTGGTAATTTTCACCTTCACACGTTCAGACATTTCTCCTAATCGGCGTTTAGTAAATTTGGTTTTTCAAGCTTTAGGCAAATTTATCACGTCAACCAAGGTCACGCAATTTCACCTACCCGGAAACCATTATGGAGCTAACGTAAACAACACCAAGTCATGGAGAATTTACCATCTGCAAGCGTGGTTCGGTATGATATGAAAAAATCTAAACGGAAAATTCACGAGGAAACTGTTTATTCACTCGAATTTCAACACTATCCGTAAAACCGAAAGTAGAGAATACATTAAGAAAATCGAAGTTTTGGGAGAAATAGTTTTCCTGGCTTCTTCGGACCAGCTTTCGAAAATCTGCTTAGTCTTTTAATACAGCCCTCCACCAGCAAGGCTATGGTAAAATACTCCACAGGAAATCCAAATCAACTTCACGCAAACATGTGGATCACTGTATGGAGCCGCCGTCCCAGGTCGACAGAAGTTGAACCATACATACTGAGGTTACAAGGAACTGAAAGAACCAGCCCCGGCACAGACTTCCCATACTTTCGGGAAAATTACTTTTCGCTGAACCGTCCGTTAGAGGTAGGCAAAAAACCCAGGGTGCGTATATCATACTGGGTCCACTGAAAACTGAGATCTGCCACCACCGAGTCAGATCCAATCCCGAATAATCATCAAATGTTGGTCAATCTTTGTCACCTGAGTGATATTATTTGCCTGGCCCTTTGCCACGATGATTCCCTCATACTGTGATACATAAACATGGCTGCTGCGCGCAAAGACTGCACATGAGATCTCCTTGAAGTGTGCATAATTGTGCTCATCCCACGAAAACAGCTAAATAACCATCCCGAGTTAGAGGTTTCGAATCTCACCGATGGTAGACAACAATCCACTGTCTCTCGGCTCGTTACGACACCTGACCCAGTGCGACCTTATGTGGTTCACTAACACTCAAAGTCTCAAGGTCTAGTTGCCGACTATCCCTTCTACTGCAAAAGGTTTTTGAAGCGCTCAAACGCAAGTTATGCAAACAAGCAAATAACATAAACTAGAGTAAATAAATAGAGAAAAAATTGGTCCAATGACCAAGTTGATCGACTAGCAGCATATCCGAAACCTTGACAACCAAAGGAATCGGGCACAACAATTAGGAGCCCGGAATTAGGCACAACTCACATTACTTCAGAGCAAGCGACGAAGAATGCTACGCATCTACTCTTGAAGTTCACACAGACCCATTCATAACTGCAGCATTAGGCTCATGCTTTGTTTCCTCGTTTACGAAAGCCGATGTGCGCAAAGACTTTGGGTTCTCATTTATTTTAGTCGAAAAAGAGATATGAAAAAATCACTTTATTTCAATCAAAAAGACATCTTAGATTTTACTAGGAAACAGCTGGTTAGGGGTTTATTTCGTGAAAACCATTTGGCAGCTGCAAACGTAAGTGGGCGTGAACTGTACAAAGCTTAACTGCGAGCATTCAATCATTCCAAAATCACTAGCATACAAAATTGCTTGGAGTGTTAGTATCCGTAGCATTCAAAAGCTGTGTGAAACGCCTATACGCCTTCTCATTCAGGAGTTTACTGGCACGCCAGTGGACCGCCGGAAGACGAGTACAATCACCACAATCTCGTTCAAATGACAAGTACTGTATCCAAAATTCTGCAAGCAAATCAAAGCGAGAATGGAGATCAACGAAAAAATGATGAACTTTTAACGGAAATAAACAGAACTTGTAAAGAAATACCACAGATGTGGACCAAATCATATCACGACAAGTGATAGCCGAGGGATTTGATCTACAAAGACACCAATTTTGAGGAAGGAAGTTCGAACTCCACCGCTGCCATTAAGCTGGTGGTGACTGAGTGGTTTAGACCGTTTACAGAACAGCTCGACGGTCAGAGATTCGAATCCCATCACCACCGGTCACTTGGGTGGTAGACAGCAACCCGCTGTCGTTGTTAGCACATCTGACCTACTGGGATCTTACGCGATTCTTCACTTCAAGTCTTAAGGTTAGGCTTCAGGCAATCCATGACAGTGCGGAGGGCCTTCAAGACAATCAAGCGCAGTCACGTAATAAAAAGACAGCACTTCTATGGCGTCCAGATCGTAAACACACTTGAACTAGTGGGGTAGTAAGTGCTAAGATTGCAGTCCAACTTTCAGTTTCACGGTTGTTTTTTCTCCCTGATGGTGCCAAGAACCTCATACGAAAGCATACGATGAAAAGTTGCAGTTCAAGACACTACCATTCAACACCCAAATCTCACGTTTGAAAAGGTTCTCAATAAAGTGTAACTCGAGTCAGTGGGGTATACACGAAATCAATGACTAATTTTACGTAATATTTCAGCTCGTTATCTTTTCTACTTTTACGTAAATAAGAGGGAAAAACTGGGATTTACATATCCCCAGAAGGCGTCAATGTATTGTATTAAACGATACGTACCCCTTACCAAATCAAGTCATTATGCACTTTATCCGATCTAGAGAGACCTAACAGCACACTGATTTCCGGTTGATGTTGGCGTGGAGAGCCGGTTGATACACTTACTGAGCTTCGGCTCGTGGAGTTTTCTATCATTCTGTGCCTTTACAGATTGGAAAGTTGCACCCCCTCCCGCCATCCTATCGACAGAGCTCTGATCCAGCGGTTTACAGGACGGGAACTTCATGAAATGACCTGGTATATTATGATACGACATGAGTCAGTCTGTTTCAACTGTCATTAGCTGCGTCTTTTTAAACACCAGTCGGACGAAATATGACGCAGATCGGAGTTACACAATTGTGATACGCGTATATAGTTGTTTAGATTCACTACGCGTGACGGAGCTGGCGTACCGCATCCTTAGAAATCGTGTCATTCGTACTGATGCCACTTTATATGCTCGGAAAGATTTGAAGATGCCGAAAATTTGTCAACCAGGAAAGATATTCCTTAACACCTTGGACAACAACCTTGAACAGTATAGTGCTAATCTAATTACCAATGACTGCATATGAAGCAACACCATTGTACACCAATCGGAAGATAATACAAGGAATTCAGTATAGCTCTAACGCTCGGTTAAAGGACTATTGAGGAGCACCTGAAGACTGATTGGTCAGTAGTATGTTCGCATTAGCTTGATGTGCTCGAATGAGAGAACCACCCCTATCCATTGGACCTTCGTTTTTTCCCATCTCGCTTTCATACCTGACCTACCGGGACCACATATGGCTCCTTACTCTAAGCCTTCGGGTAACGGCCTCTGATTTCTCTCTCAATACAACAAGTCCCTACGGCTGTGGGGTTTGCTGCTTTCGCTATAAATGTGGGGGGGGGGGAAACTAGTACAAGTATAAAAACTTGTTGGGAAGAAGACCAAGTTTTCTCAACACCGAGGTGCTGAATTCATCTTTCCCTGCAAATGTTTACTTTTCAAATACTTTCATATTATTTGTATTTGCTTAGTCTGAATTCTCCGCCTTGATTGGTTGATTTCCTCACTTTCACATCAGTTTACAGGGTCAGTTGATCCAGCATATTCAGTGGAACCCCTTGATTACGGAACTCGTTTTGCTCGTGCCTCGTTGAGTCACCTGTTCTGTTCCGTCCCACTGGCTCTAGTGAGACTATTCTCGCTTCGAATTATCTTAGAACACACTGTTCATAAAGGAAGAGAGAGTCACTGTCACCAATCTTTGCAATAAAAACTAATTGGTTCGAACTTCTATTGAGTAACCACTCTTCTGATTGGTTGACTTGTGGTACGAAAGGCTACTACTTGAAAGGAATCCTTTGTCGTCTTATCGACCCGCTGTCGTTCGCGTATCCATTGCCTCAAACCGTGACCTGGATTCCGGACAGGTGCTGACATGTTGTCTGCTAGTGAGACCAGGTCGTCTATCCAACGATGAGTTAGACCATATCTTCGCACCACCAACATATGTTTTTCATGTGTTCAGTGTGTTTCTCTCAGGCTAGTGGGAGGTCTAACTTCGATTTTCGCAAACCCGTACAGTGGTCTCAAATGCTGCCCAAACGTGTGATTATGGGTCATCGGTTTACATCCCCATGTCCGGCTTGTGTTTTGTTTTTATTGTTTTGAAGTTTTGTGATTGTGCTCTTGGAAAATGTATCAAAATGAAACTCGTAAACCACAGCTTCAGAAGGCTATCGATCGAAGATTTCACCGGAGGAAATGCATGCGTAATTCACCGGTGAGTAATACGAGATCATGGACCGGTGGTGATCGAGTCGAGGGTCAGGGGTTTGAATTTCCGCCATTACCGGTCACCGGTGACAGATCCATCAAGTAGTGGATTAGAAAGTTTGAGACAATATTGAAAATATAACTATCCCTCTGTAACCAGTGAAGTTAAAGAGGAATTCCTTGAAAACAAATACTAGGATTGACTCCCGCCGTTCATTGATGATTTACAGTTCACCTGAAATATTGAAGAGAATCTGAATTAAGGAAATTTCTTGCACAACAAAACTGCCTAAATCTTCAAAAAGAAACCTTTGTCATTTAGGCGGGTTCAAACAGTATTGATCGGACGAATGACCATACGGAACGTCTACCCCTGGTGATAAGTGCGCGCCTTTGTCAGACGATGAAACTGTAATTAGAAGTCCTTAACCCAAGTCTCCAAGCGTTTACACTATCCCGGGTTGTTTCGATGCCCTCGCAGCATCTCGGGCGGATCAACAGCATATGATGCAGTTACCAAGTGTATCGTTCATTTTTGCTCCAGATCCTCTTCACATCGCAAGGTTTGAAGATCTTAAAACTTAAACTAGCTTTTGAGAGTGGAGATGCATTCTTTTGCGCTATCCGAATAAATTCTACCGATCGATTTGCGTCCGGCACCCAACAAGGAGTTTGTGGACAATTCGAACAAGGCTGTGTGAAAGTCTTGGTCGGTGCGTTGCAACACAGACTATCTTCGGTGGCTGACCAGTCCTATGGCTGGGAGTTATGTGACGCGCAAGCACCATCTGCTCGGATTCGGGACCAAGATTGGAGCAAATAGAAGGACCAGTGCGCTAGCTCAGATTGCTCCGTGAGTACAAAAGTCAACTGAAGTTAGTGCACTGATATCATCATCGTACAACGTTAAACAGAGGGCAAGCCCAACTGACCACTGCCTTTCTCGCTATGTTTTACGTAAAATTAGGAAGTATGGATATACAAGATGGATAGGGACTGGACCTACATGGATAGGATAAGTAAAGAACGCCTTCGTAGCTAACACACGGAATACAAAGTCTGAATGCACAAACACATACTGACCAATTATTCTGATTCGATAGAAAGTGACAACACGATCGTCACTGCTCACGGTTCACTGCCATACTCTTCAGTGTCTCCAGCCAACTGGTTGAGGGATCTTCTGAACCACAACCACGAAGACCCGAGGCACCTACTCTTCCAATTACCCACTGCCACACCATTTGTTGACCTTCACGTGGTTTCTTCCACTCCTTATGAGGAACGGAAAGCAGGACATCGTACGGTAGATGTTTGTTTGCTATACACAACACGTGCTCCAACCGACGAAGTCTACCAATCTGGATACGCTGTGATAAAATACTCTCTGAACTGGCACCTAATACTCTATTTCTGACCTCAGCATTGCTTACTCGGTCATTTCAGCCAATCCTAGTGATACTAAGCATACATCGATGGTCGAAAAATCTCCTCCGCACGAAGACCTCAAGTCTCGTAGCCCCACAACAAAACTGAACGCATCGCGGCACAGTACACACGACGTCTCAACTTCAGCGAAATATCAGATGGGCGCCACAAGTGCTTCAGTCCAGCGCACGTCACCCGAGCCTTCGATATACGCGTTCTGACTTCTACTACCGTGTTCCCAGCTGTCGTAAAGCTGGTGCTAAGGTAAATGAAGTGGTCGACAGTTGTTAGTTCCACGCCATCGAGCATCAAGCTCAGAACCGTTGACGTGCATGCCGAATGGAGCTACAGCTCCTGTGAGTCTGTCTAGTGCACGCTGCGTATGTTTCGTGCATTCGAGCAAGCAGATAGGGTCGTCGGTGTAATATGGGTCACAGAGCGTTCCACTATTTCCTAGTTCGACGCCCACATCCTAAAGGTTTCGCTAGGCATTCTGTATTATATCGTCCGTGACGAAGTTGAACAAGAATGGAAAAATGGGACACTCTCGTCGAACACCGCTGGTAGTTTCGAATGGACTGGATAGTTCGTCGTAAACGCTTACGCGGCCAGAAGAATGGGAGTATAATGTGCTCGGTATGTTCGCGAACTTCCGTGACATATCTTTTCGGTGAAGAGCACTGAATGGTGCTGTTCGGTCAACTGGATCGAAGGCGCCTTTTAAATCGAGGAAAACCATTGTTGTCGGTCGACCGTATGTGTGAAACGTTTCAAGTAATAGGCGTACAGTAAAAATCTGGTCGATGCATCCTCGACCTGAGTGGGTCTTGCACGTTGTTCGTGGGCATTACTTTCGACAACTGGAGTCAGACGGCCGAGCAAAACCGAGGCTTATTCCTTGATCACAGGAATAAAACTGATCTCAGGATCAGAACTGCAATCATTGCGTATTCCTATCTCGAAGATAGGCACAGTCAATGACTCGCCCCATGACAACGGAATATGCTTGTTCCAAGTGTCACAGAGCAAGGTGGTAAGTGATCCTATCAAGGCACCTCCACCCAGTTTGAGAAGAACTGGGGAAAGTTTATCGGGACCTGCAGCGTTCCCACTTTTAGGAGTTGAATGCTTGGTTTTACTTCAACCTCCGATGGGGGTTCAAGTGATACTTCCCAAAGAATCACAGTTGTCGACACAGGAGTAACTACATTAGCGCGCGGCCACCTAAACTGCTCTTCGAAGTACTTGGCCCAACGGTTCAGCCTTTGCTGTTTGCTATGAATAGGCTCTTCATTTCTATCGCATATTGTTTCACTGACAGGGGTTCGCCGTCCACCGACGTGGCGAATAAGTTTGAACAGTCTTTAACTGTCATCTGAAGCCGCTGCTATTTCCATTTCTTCGGTTACACTGACCAATCTTCGCGATCATTCTTAAGGCTTTTCGTAACTTGCTTCTACAGATGTCTTAGTATCTTATTCATCTTACATCTCGAGAGCTTACGTTTTTGCTCCGTTAGACTCAGCTACTCTTGAGAAATCCAGTGTTCTTCATGAACATCGGATCTAGGACCACAGGCGAAACCTGCTGTCACGTGCATTGCCTGCTGGATATGGGCCCAATGCTCATCTGCATTACCGTTCGTCGTAGATCTTAGCTCATGTGATTATTTCTGTCCATAATTGATGCGAACTTCTACCTCAGACAAATGTTGTACAGGTAACCGGGTCTGTGGTTTGTATCCATTACCATGGAGCACGAGTGATAATCGCAATAAAACGAATGCATGGTCCAGCTCTACTTACATGGACCAGTAGGATCTAAAGTTCTGAACAGAACTGCGCCACCGGTAGCTTACGGCGATATGATCAATCTGATTCAGAGTATCTGAAGCGTTATAGCCCCATGTTGCCGTGCGATGCGAGCTGTGTCGGAAATTAGCACTAGACAGGAATAACTGATTGTCTGCACAAAACTGGAGAAGCCTATCCAAGTTATCTGCACGCTGAGCGGGTAAAGCACAATGCTCACCTGAACAAGCTTCTGGAGTACTAAGTCTGCCAACTTGTGCATTAAAATCATCAGCTAGCAGTACGATGTCACAGCCTTAGCTCCTGCGAACAAGAGTGGTGAGTCCATCACAGAACTCATCCTTCTGCACGTCAGAGCTGCAGTCTGTTAGAGCGTATGCTGAGATCACAAACAAACTGCGACTGACACAGCCATCCTTTCAAACGCAAACTGGCTCCTGGATTCTTATCGCACATGAACGACTGCTAACCGATATCCAGTCTAAAAGGGCAGTCACGACCCTGTTTTACGAATGCCTTCCCACTGCCTGCATTCCCGTGCTTTATTCGCACGTCCTGGACAAGGCTGGATAAAGCGACGCGACGGTCAGGCCATCAACAAATGTGAGTTACCAGATAGAGAATTTTTCCCGACACTATTTGACAATGAACCGTTGTGAGTATCGGGCATGTTTTCAGTGAGAGCATTGTGAGTGGGTAGTGGGGGAAAAGAGAGGTGGTTGTGGACAGGAGACAAAGGCTGAATGAAAGAGGAGGAACTGTGAACAGTAGCGCACTTATCACTACCCACCCCGATCGATGCCATGGGCAGCGCCTTCCTGATTATCCTGCGCGACGACCGATGCAGTGTGGAATTCTTTATATTGGTGCAGTTCGTGGGAGATGTTGGATGAATACTGCCAGGACGTCCAGCCGCTAACATGGAGAATAATTGGGGTTCTGAAGCAAAGCCTTTAATTTTAACAAGAACCTGTCCGCAAGACAGCAGGGTGGCTGAGTGGAAGCTCATTGTTTCACTGATTTTACTGAATGAGTTTTCAGTTTAAATTGACCCCCAACCTGGTGCTTTTAACTTGTGCTGCAACTCATCAGCATGATGGTGCAGTTTTCCATTCCATCAGACTGAAACATCAAAGCAAGACAACTAGGTGGTTTCCTGTTTTCCACGAAAAGTAGCAGCATGCGAAATCGGTCAAGAGTCCCGGAATAAAATAAGTAGAAGTAAAGTCAATCAACAGCGCGTTCAGAGAAACTCCTTGGTACCTGTCGCTGGTAGAGATGGGCAGTGAGGTCAGGAGACGTGAAATGGTAGCCAATTCATTATGGCGCAGGGAAGTCACGATAATTGATCTGGATCGGATAGGTAAAGACCGACACGCACTTACTGGATGGTCGCAGAAAAACGGCACTACTAGATGTCTTAAATCGTGATGTGTTTCATCTATCTGATGCTGCTATCTGAGACCGTGTATCTTTTTTGACTGGACTACGTTGCACGATACCGACCAAAACCATCGGACTTTGGTTTAAGGTCGATGCTTGTCTAAGGCAACAAATGGGGTCAGTTGTCTAACCGATGGCTTTCGTGTTTACCTGCTCCATAAAAAGCAATCTCTTCGGTCGTATTGCAGCGAAGACTGCTGTGGCAACAGAAAGAGGCGGTTACGCAGCCGATCATATCAAACAACGAAAAGCCACGGGTAGAAAAACTGACGACTCCAAAAACAACTAGCGCAAGTTAAAACGAATCCTACCGACGAACAGGCGATCTCGACAGGATTACATGCAGGTATTAAGACTGCTCACATTGGGCATTTCAGATGAGAACTGAAATCGAGAAAATCGGATAAACAAAAGAAGAATGGTTTGCAGAAGAACAACCTCAATAACCATAGAACACAGCCAAAAAGGAGCCGAAAGGTGCTAGTGTGGTGGAACATGAATACCAGTCATTTAAACAATAAGTAGTTTATTATTCGAAAACAATTACGGATCACAGAGTGATAATGAACGTGGCTATTCCACAAAGACCGAAAGCAATAAGATGAATTAAGGCACACAAATCATGTGACTGCATCCTGCGGCCGAATAATGACTGGCGTAAAATGTACTGGGTGTCTATGATACAAATGAGGAATACTGTTATGGACGAATGATTTGAGTGTTGTCCAGACGCATGGTTTTGCATAGACGAACGACTACCCGGCACGTCTTGCGGACTATTACACCAGTAGCAAGAAGATCGATCTCGATGAAGTGTTGGCGCGAAAATGGATTATCTGAACAGCCGCACATCCGTCGCCATTCTTACTTGTTCGAATCAGTCAAGACAGTTGTTTATTTACGACCTTGCCTTCTCGCTACACTATGTTGCCGAGCACCAAAAAAGAATCGGAGATTACGAAAAAACAAAGTCCATTTACTGTCTTAAGACTGGATTCCTTGTTTGATTCATTTTGGGAACATAATCGGATGAAACACTTAGATCAGTCTACCGGCCCATGAATTAATGAAACCAATACGTACATATAATTAAAGCAGCCGAACGCTACGATGGTGCAATGAAAATAGGGCACCAAAAGATCGATCAGAAGCTACAGAAAAAGAAACAGCTGCAGCCAAGTTCATGACAGAGAACACAATCATATCACTAACGAACAGAAGCACACAGTAGCATGGCGAACAACTTACCAGGACACTGTTCGCCCCAACGAGAAGTGGCTAGACTATCCAACCATAAACGAGTCTGGCGGATAATCTCTTGTTTGCTCAAATTGGCCACATGATTTGAGCTGGTGTCAGACTGGAATGACCAATTCGCCTGGATCGTCGTAATGGACATACGCATGTGGAAAAGTCCGACTGCATCGGGCAAAGTTGGATCCACAGTTCGGAACAGATTTCCACCAGTACCGGGGGCGAGGTACCACGAGTTCCACAGGTTGATGGCCTCAACTGGAGAATCATTCATCATTGCTTGACACAACTGACTCATTTGATCACGAAGTTTTGCGCCTGGATCTTGTGATTCAACTTGTGCCTCCTGAATTTCATCCGGGAGAGTGCACACACACACATACATACATACAAGGGTGGTACAGAATAAGATGAAACCATTTTGTCAGGTACTATTGAGCATTATATATATATATATGTTCACTAGAATCTAATTTGAATCGTCTGGAGTGTGAATGGATACTCTTCATTGAAGAGCCCACAAATGAATCACAACTGTGATTTCTCATAGTTATTCGTGTCTGGGTCACTGCTAACCCAACGAACAACGAGGCTGCATGTGCAAGCGCTCACATTGATAGTAAGTAGTATGTAAACGTGTGGACAAAATTTCCCCGGAAGCACACGACCGGTTTCGCGGTTGTTGCCGCTCATCAGGTATGCGTACCCGGTACTCCTCTGCCCACTCGTCCTCATACTTGTACACTCCGATCTTATATGTTCACTAGAATCTAATTTGAATCGTCTGGAGTGTGAATGGATACTCTTCATTGAAGAGCCCACAAATGAATCACAACTGTGATTTCTCATAGTTATTCGTGTCTGGGTCACTGCTAACCCAACGAACAACGAGGCTGCATGTGCAAGCGCATGTCCACACGTTTACATACTACTTATTATCAATATGAGCGCTTGCATATATATATATATATATATATATATATATATATATATATATATATATATATATATATATATATATATATATATATATATATATATATATATTGTAATCGACAGAACAATCAAACTCGAGGCACTAACTCAGGATCGATCTGACCCCCCTACCCTCACTCCAGTTTATGTTTTCCATTAACGTTTTGCGCCACACTTGCTCATCCGCTGAACCACACACCGGACATTGACCTTTATTGACTGCTGGCCGGTGCGTGCGTTGATTCGTTTATGACCCTTGACCCACAGTCCCCGTAGACATTTCGTTGACTTGACCGCTTGAACCTCAAGCGAACCTGAATTTGCTTGCATTTGGCTGACTCTGATTCACGGAGCGGTTACCGTTGAGGTTTGTACAGTTTATGTCGTATTCATGATTGTTTTATAAAGAACCGTATTGAAAACCACAATTGGACGCTTGGCGTTTTTTGGATTGTGTTACGCGTATCTCAACGACTGCTAGGAGTCCGTTACAGTTCTCAGCGTGCTTGGAATCAAGATGCCGGCCAAAAAAATGCCCGTTTTTAACCGATCGCATATAATTGAACCCGAGGATCCGAGGCAAGTCCAACCCTCTTTGTCCCATGCCTTTGATGAGGTTTCTTGTCCTGGCTCACGGGTTAGTTTTAAGTCAAAAGCGTCATCTAGTTTAAATTCTGCGAAGAATGTGCTTCTACTAGCCCAGCTGAAGGAAAAACAGCTAATCGAAGAAATTCGATTAGAGAATGAGCACCGTCTTTTGAAGGCGAGAAATGAGGTTCAGATGGCACGAATGAATTTCGAACTTTTAGAACAAGATGAAGTTTGTGATCCTGTCAGAGCGGATGTAGTTAATCAGTCAGAGAAGATTGAAATGTTCCTCAACGACTGTGAGAAACAGGACCACAATCTACTCCGTGAGCCCCACTTTCCATTACCAGAGGAAACGCGAGATGTCTTATGCAAAATGCAGCTACCTAAGGTAGAACTAGCTGAGTTCGATGGTGAGGCGACTCGATACTGTAGGTTTGTGAAACAGTTCGAGTATTATATCGAAGGCAGAATCAGTGATGAAGGCCAGAGATTGCTGTATCTTCTGTACTACTGCAAGGGAAAAGCTAAAGAGGCAATAGAAGAATGCGTCATGTTGCCCCCGAACCAGGGCTATCGAAAGGCTCGGGAAATCCTCAAGGATCTGTTCGGTCAGACGCATGTCGTTGCACGATCCCTGTTGAACGGTCTGTTGTCAGCCGTAATGCCTAATGCCGACGATGCCGAGTCACTGACAAAATTGGCGATAAAAATGCAGAGCTGCGAAATTGCCCTATCTCATCTTGAATACGATGCGGATCTTAACTCAGTAGTCACGTTAGAGAGGGTCGTTCGTATGCTATCTCGGCCGCTGCAACATCGATGGGCGCGACAGGTAGACGAAACATCCGAGACGTCGGGTGTGCCGAACTTCAAACAACTGATGAGTTTCGTAGCAGCCGAAGCTCGAATAGCCCGAAGTCGATTTGGGCAGATAGCTCTGTCAGCTACGGCAAAACCATTAGTCCCGCCTCGCAACTCAGCGTACAGGAGTGATCGTCAAGTAAACTTTACTTGTTCGAAATTTAGGAGTAGAAAAGAACAAACATGTATTGTATGCAAGGAGGGACACAACGCAGATAGCTGCTCAAAATTCGCAGCGATGGAAGTTAGCGACAGATGGAATTCGCTTCGAAGAAACGGTGGTTGTTTCGTATGTCTGCAGGAGGGACATCGTGCAGCGGATTGTACCCTGGCCACGGTATGTGGGAAGTTCGGGTGTAGTGCCGGGCACCACGAATTACTACATCGCGACAAACTGAGTGTAGCTTGCCCAGAAACGTATCAGTGTGCAGCTAATCGCACCACTGGTTACGACGTGGCACTCGGCATTATCCCCGTGAAAATCAGTGGACCGAAAGGGACCGCGCTAACATACGCACTCATAGATAATGGTTCCGACGTAAGTCTGATAGAAAAAGGTCTGGTGGAACAGGTTGGCCTGTCTCAGGTGACTTCCTGTGTAACTATCAGAACAGTGAGTGGACTCTCCAAGATAGAATCGGGGGTCGTGAATCTTTGTGTGGTTTCCTCGGATGATTCAGCCAACGTTTCAGTGGAGCGCGCCCTTTGTGTCAACCGGCTGTTCTCCAGATCCCCACGTATGGACTTGCGGTCGGTCAAGGGTCGATGGCCACACCTGAGCGATGTTCCCGTGGAACGCACTGGAGAGGTTAAGGTAGGAGTACTGATAGGTTCTGACGTACCAGAGGCTCACTGGGTTTTAGAGCAGAGGATTGGAAACAGGAGCGAACCTTACGCAGTCAAAACTCGTTTGGGGTGGATGATCCTGGGACCTCTAGGTCCATCCAACGACCGGGAGTCCACCGTGAACAACCTGATAAAGGAACAAAACACCATCTCAGAACAGCTTCGAAGGCTGTATGATGCGGTCTTCTCAGACAAGGAATCTACGAAGCAAGCACCATCATTGGAGGGCCAGAAGGCGCTATCGATTGCAGAACGATCCCTGAAACTAGTTGATGGGCATTATCAATTAGCCCTTTCATGGAAAACAATCGCTGAAACTATGCCCAACAACTATGAAGTAGCTGCCCGGAGGCTTCACCTACTTGTTCGAAGGTTTCAGCGAGATAGAGCTTTTTATGAAAGGTATGAAATGGTCGTGCTAGGAAACAGAGACAAGTGGATCTCTGACCCGGAATTTTGGAGGCTTCCACGTGCACGATGGCCGACTATTTTGCCAAATGCGGACATGACAACAGAGATTGAGTTCAAAAAACCGACGGTAGATGTTAATTTAATAAGCCGAGAGCCAAATCCGTTATTTGTCAAGTTTCCCATCTGGACGAAACCGTTGAAGTTTATGGCCTGGCTAGTTCGGTTTAAAGATTATCTGCTGTACCGCATGAGTACGAAGACTCGCATTGAAGTATCAGTAGGGCGAATAACACTCGATGAAATTCGTAAGGCCGAACACGATATCGTGCGCGAAGTGCAGAGTAGTGAATTTGCCGATGACCTAAGTCGACTTAAGTCTAATGCTTCCAAACCTTGGAAATCCCGGCGTTCAGAATCCGGACACTTGAAGACCTTATGTCCTGTAATAATTGATGAAATTATGTGTGTCGGCGGGCGGCTGGACTACTCTAATCATGAGCCGAGCTTTAAACATCCTGCAATCCTGCCGAAGGGACATCCGGTAACGGATTTATTCATTCGTCATTACCATGCAATGGAAGGGCATTGTGGTACATCTCAAAATCGCAGTGCCCAACAAATGGCACCCTTGCCACCGATGCGAGTTGAGGCTGGGTGGTATCCGTTCCACGAAGTCGGTGTTGACTATTTCGGCCCATTCCCTGTTCGACGAGGACGGTCTACAGAGAAACGCTACGGATGCCTCTTCTCCTGCCTACAGACGAGAGCAATACATATAGAGGTTGCTCATAGTCTCACTAGTGATGGCAACCAGGGATGCCTATATACGAAAAAATGGCGACAAGTCATACACCTGGCGGCCGTGTTTTGGCGCCGATGGACTAAGGAATATGTTCCCCTTCTGCACAAAAGACAAAAGTGGATATCGAAGGATCGGAACTTGAAGGTCGGTGATTTGGTAATGATTGCATCCGACATTGAACCAAGAAAGCAATGGCCCCTGGGGATCGCCGTAGAATGTAAGCCTTCGGTTGATGGCCTCGTGCGTCTCGTGTCAGTTCGAAACAAGGATGGGCTCATCAACCGGGATATACGAAAGGTGTGTTTGCTGGAAGGAGTGGGTTGACCAGGTGCTGCCGCTCTGTTTGCATTTCAGCGCTTGTGGCAAGAGTAAATTGTACCATTTGTGCTTGAGTGCGGCAGAAGCGACGGTACCTTAGGCTAGGGGGTGCGCAGGTGTACTGCTGTAAATCCTGACATCCCAAGGGAAGTTGGAGGGTGCTGTTTCGTAGGTAAGAAAGGGGAGCCAGGACTCGATTCTGATTTGAGCATGTCGACTAGGGAAATCCGTGGCGGATTTGGCGGGCGGTGTAATCGACAGAACAATCAAACTCGAGGCACTAACTCAGGATCGATCTGACCCCCCTACCCTCACTCCAGTTTATGTTTTCCATTAACGTTTTGCGCCACACTTGCTCATCCGCTGAACCACACACCGAACATTGACCTTTATTGACTGCTGGCCGGTGCGTGCGTTGATTCGTTTATGACCCTTGACCCACAGTCCCCGTAGACATTTCGTTGACTTGACCGCTTGAACCTCAAGCGAACCTGAATTTGCTTGCATTTGGCTGACTCTGATTCACGGAGCGGTTACCGTTGAGGTTTGTACAGTTTATGTCGTATTCATGATTGTTTTATAAAGAACCGTATTGAAAACCACAATTGGACGCTTGGCGTTTTTTGGATTGTGTTACGCGTATCTCAACGACTGCTAGGAGTCCGTTACATATATATATATATATATATATATATATATATATATATATACCGGCTTGAGATCAAGCAAGGTGCCAACGCAACAACAACAACTACAAAATAGGGAAAGGGGCGTACAATACTTAAAGAAATGTGTTTGAAGATTCTTATTAGGAGTCACGCTTTTATGAGCCCTCTAGTTCTCACAATAAAACACACGGATTAAGTCGAATGTCAAAACTACTTACGATGGGACTCGAATGCGTTCGCGGTGGCACCATGTGACCACCTTTGTTAGACACAGAATGGCGACTTTAGATCAGTCGAACGTTGACACAGCTTGCTACGTTTCACTCTTTTGGAAGGGCATATGGGAATTCGCCGATAAATATTCTTCTTGTCTGTATTCATTGCTCTTTGGACGCTATTTTTATTGCAATTTGGATAACACCATTGTTTGAGTTCGGTGTGTTGGTTTTTGCTCACTACGTCTCGTTATGGCACCATGGTTTACCGGAATAATGTGAAAAACATGTTGTCATTCAAGATATGTGATACTGTAAAGCTATCTCTGCGAGCTAAATGAATAAAAAGCAAAGCACCTCACACACAACACAAATCTCCAAATTCAAGAGCAATATACACACTGAGCGCTCTTTCCCATTATTATTTAACTGTCCCGTTCGCACGATTAAAATAAACAAATATGGCAAATATGTCCCTGGTTACATGTAACGATGGTGATGATATAGAAGAATGTTCATTATGCTTCAGGTATTGATTAATTACCTGCTTGTCCGAGTTGGTGTCTTTTGTGTCCTCAGTTGCAGCATTTGCCAATCTGCGAAAGTGTGCACAGGAGAAGAAACGACTGTGAAAAGTGAGAACAAAAAATTAATTGCTCATGTTTCCTACATACAATCCTGAGGAGCTTTAGGATTATAGCCAAAACACCGGTTTTGTTTTCTCTAAATAGATGGAAAGGTGTTGTTAGGAACGTCGACGCGACAAAAGTTTGAAAGTCACGGAACCCAAATCGACTTGGTTCTAGTACCGACAATTTCGACCGAGAACATTTGCAAGCCACATTTGCAAACAATAACAAATTAAACTTGACAACTGCATGTAAAAAGCTGAAAGTAGTTTATACTGGGTTGGATGGATGGGGTTCCGGATTACTCTACAATCACACCCCTGAAAATCCAAGTCGAAGTCGAGATAATCGTTAAATAAAAAACAAGAAACCTGTTGTTTAAATCTATCCCAAACAAAATCTAATTTCTGGGTGCGGTAGCCAGGTGAATGATAGGTAGCTGCCAGTATAGTCCACGTTGACATCAGGAGTGTTGCACAAAACTGTGCATACAGCAGGTTACTTATCGTTTTTGATATATATGCATTTTCTACATGGAAATTAACACAGATTTCACTCACATCTGCATGTGTTGAATTCTGAAAACCCCAGACCGTAAGGACTTTTAAGTAAAACGAAATGGAGATAAATGAAGGAAGATGCAAATAAAAATGCTTAGATAGATTGTGTATCCGGTTATCGGCAGTGAATACGTTGAACACGATGGTAAGATTTCACGGTAACTCGTACAAAAAATCTAAGTGGATGACAGTGGTCTATCTACTTCCAGAAATTACTGAGGTTCATGAACTGCTCGTTATTATGCATGAAAGATTCCAGTGACGATAACATTCATTTGGATTAGGTAATAAGTAACAGCGATAAAGAAAACAAAAGGTTTCTTTACAAAACTTCTCATCCAAGTAGCACAACCGTCCTGACCCTTCCGCTGAATGACCCCTAATAAAAAAGAAGCGATCGCGGTACGGAATACTATGAGTCCGAAAAACGCGCGTAAATCGTACCCGGTGTGACCGGTGGTGGTTGAGTGGTTTAGAGCGTTTTCCTGCCGCCTCGGAGGTCAGAGGTTTGAGTCGCGCCACCGACGCCGGTCACTCTGGCGGTAGACAGTAATCGACTGTCGTTCAGCTCGTTACCACACTTGGTCTACTAGGATTTTATGTGGTTCTCTACTCCAAGTCCCATGGTCGGACTGCCGGTTATACCTGATAGTGCAATGCTGCACTGATGAGCAGGCATGTGAAAAGAAACATTACATGGTAATACTATATAACCAATCATCATTTTTTTGCTAGAAGGAACCTCTTTTCCCCCTTATACGGTTCGAAATACTATCATCGGACGCAATGGTGTCCAGGGACAGAATCGAAGAAAGGAAACAGCAATTAAACCTGAACACTACTGACTGCAGCGGCAGGAAACCAATTATCTCGTAACGCTGCCACAATGACGCAGAACTTCCTTGCAAAACGGAGGTCAACACGAAAACGGGCTTGGATACAATGAATAACCCCGAAAATGGAGGATATGTCGATACTGTTAACAGGTGTTTGGCCAGTAGACGGAATACAAACATAAAACAGTTCTGGGAGGGAAATGACAAGTCAGTTTTTACCATACTATTTTCTATGGTGCGGCTCAATGATTAAGAGCAATCAGGCAATGTCAGATCTCACACTTAATTCTTTAAAACATGCACGAGTAAATATTTATTAGATACCTGAATATGGATTACCCGTAGTCATCCATCAACGAGTACATGCACGCCAGTTCGTGGGGAAAGAAGCCATTCGACATTCAACTCCCATTACAACGAACTTATAAATAAAGTAAACCAACTGGAAGAGATGAATGAAAGAGCTGTTGCTTTATTTGGTGAGATTCAGTAAGTTCGTAAATAACGGCTTCAGGTGGCTGAAAAGCTAAGGTGGCGAGATGACATACGTCAAGAGTAGCCAATGCCGTGTCGGCAGTTGGAATTAGCAGGGACAATGCAGTTTAACCCAATAATTTTTCCATTAAAAGCCATACAAGCCTAAGTGTAAACGAAGCGATCTGTAAAGCCAGCATCTCCAACGCTGGGCGGAGCACTTTGAGGCGTAACTCAGTTGGTCCCTGCATCAACCTTTGCCTGTTTCAATATAAACACTAGCATAGGCCGAGAGCCGCAAGAGGATTCACACCCTGAGATGTCACAAAGTGCCGGGTTTGGGTGGCCTTTCTCCAGCTCTGTCTAAAAGTTGGTGGAGTACAGCTTGTTAGAGAACTTCACGTTTTGTTCTCCGTGGTTTGGAATTCAGAGTAGGTCCGCTCATTCCGGGGGGATCGATAATCGTCCCCATCTTGAAGAAAGTTCGCGCAGTAACTGCATCAATCATAAGGATATAAGCCCGATCTCGACAGCGTCGAAGCAGCTTACTTGTCGTACTATAAAAACTCGCGAGAAGCAGGCTGGGAACCATACCGGTAGGGAATGCAGCGGTCAACTCTTCACTCTCAGACAGCTGCTAGATCACTGATATACCTTTCAGAGATCAATATTCGCGCGGCCTTTGACTCTGTCAGCAGGGCTGCATTATGGAACTGTTTGTTAAGAAATAGAGTATCTGATAACTGTCGGTCCTCAAAGAGTTGTGGCGTCATACTTCAGGTCGGGTTAGGGGCTGAGGCAAGTTTTGGGAAATAATTTGTTAGTCACCCAGCATGCTGAGTTAAAATTGTTGTGCACTAATAATGCGTGATGGTTTGGGAGCATAAAAGCCTTCTTCCCAGAACCAGTGGGGTCAGATCAGAAAATACGGTGTTTGAAACCAGGGATATAAAGTTACAGTAGTTTTTATAGCTTAGATACATTCTGAAATGTGATCTGAATACATGAAACCATCGAAATCACCAGGTGGAACAGGTACTATCCGACAGACTGAAATATTTGTAAGATTAAAGATGTGATTTATGCGTTTTCAACAGCAAGGGAAAACTGAATTCTCAAGCAATATAATCTGTTGTAGTTATAGTCAACTGTACCGCCAAGGATGGAAGACTTGTAACTTAGAATCTCCCGAATTAACACTTTCACAAGTTGGCGTCAAATTTCGTCAGATAGGACAGCCTGTGACTCACTTCTCTTGAAGTAATTTCCGGTTGTCCTCGTCAATAAAATGAGAGACTTTCGAAGTGACCTCGTTGACTGCCTGTAACATGGCCGGGTTACTGGACCAGCGATCCAAAAGTGAACGAAATACCAAATTGAATGCGCCACCGGATGCCAAAAATGGAGTATCTTCTGTCACTTCAGATAACTATTGAAATTAAAGATAGAGGAAAAAATCAGCAGCGCAAGCGAAGTTATATTGCGATAAAATGTCAACAACAACTTTTACTTACTATCACGGGAGCGCTTCGCACGAAACCGTAGGCTCGTTTAGTGCTCCACTGGTGAACATAAGATGGTTTTGATGTATGCATACACTGGACTGAGGATAGGCATATTGTCAATACCGGTAAGTTTACAAATGACGGAAAACGATTCGCAAAAATGCGATAGATTCTCATCAAACCCATCTTGCTGTTTCTTTCCATTTACAGTATATTTTGTAACCAAAGGTCGCGGGAGTTTGATGAGTGCGACGAATAACATGAACGCTAGTGCCTTCGATTCTGCGCCGTATTTCAATACATCCGGTCAAACGCCATCCTCACCCGTTGAACCCCGACCGACAAGTCGGGAAGCGCCAACGACGGCGCCGGTTTCTTCACACCTTTAATTCAGGTCTTGAACTGGCCGGCGCGTGTGTGTGCGGTTTATTCTAGCCATGTGCAGAGCGCGCGAACAGTATAAGGTAAGTTAGATGATGAGCAGTTATAAGGACGTGAGCGAGTTACTGCAGGCGATGCAAAATGACTAATTCGGAGGTCGCCATCTAGTGCATACGATGGCTAAAGGCACCATTTTTCAAATGGTGTTGTCACCAAACGCGAATAGTGTTTCGAAGACTGACCGTCAAATATGAAAACCCTAGTTGCTGCAATACGGGCAACGAGATTTCTTAACGGAACAGCGAAACATGAAGCACAGTAGTATTGTGCACCCGTCCCTTAAAGGAGAGTCGGATATCGCGGCGGTACCGCAAGTAGTCTAGGTTTGCGAAAGCCACTCCGGTATATTCCAAACTGAAAACCGTTCCACCGCCTGGCGAGCCAGAAATGACGCTTTTTAATCAATTCTTCACGGCTGATCTACAGAGAGATGGGTGGCAAAATAGTCAACCGGACATGGATGTTTAATTTCGTACTGATTTGGAGAAAATGACGGTCGCATTACAATTCAAACAACACGAATCCAATCCAAAAAAGCTGATAAGTGTTTTGCTCGGTCTCAACCAATTTACTCTAGTATTCATATCCCCTGCTAAAATCACTATGTCATCTCAGTCCGTTTTAGGCAAGAGGTAGACGCTACCCTTAATTGTTTCTGGGTTGCAATCGGTGGCTTCATACCTAAAAACAACAAACCGGTTGGGCTTATTAGAGCGGCGACTACGGCTGGAACCCAACTCTGGAAGCGTGGTTTTAATCTTGGCGCTCAAGACCACACTAACGCCTGCCTGGCCGGATGCCACAAACTCAGGGTCTCCACAAAGACACATGAAAGGTTGTAGAATGATTATTCATAGGGTGTGCTGTGTATTATTATTGTTGGTTTTTCATTTACGGATTTATAATATATTGCTTTTCTTGTCACCATAGCCAATATCAGACTTTTATGAGTAAAACCTTTCATACTAGGTCTTCCGTACCTTTTCTATTTGGACTCATTTTCTTGTATGATTTCAGCAATCACTTGACCCTGTTCTACAAAAGGATATAAATCGGATTACGCAGGTGAAGTACTAAATGTGCGTGTCTTGAATGGGTGCATCGAACGTGCGGGCCAAACCCATCAGTTATCCCATACGCATCCGCGTGTGAACTCTGGGTGGCCAGCTTAAATGGGAATCGCGAGCGAAAAAGAGAGCCATACGGTGCTTCACGATTAGGTAGGTAGGTATCCGGGTAGCCGCCGTTGTTAAGGTCACGGAAATTTGTTCAATTCTACCGGGAGAACTACTGCTAGTGCTGGTGGCCATGACCACAACTGAGTAGCTGTGAAAAGAAACATAATTAGCAGATGATAAGATGGTACAAACGGAAGGTGCTGCATCTGATGCAAGAGAACCTGTAGATCGTTTGAAGTAAACTGTGTTCGTAAGTGAGTTTGTTAATGTCCATTGTTGGGGGCTATGTTAATTCACTACTCGATCGCCCGGGTCATAGTGGAAGGTTGATCAACGGGACTTCGTCCTTCTTATTTTAGTCTTTGCACGAAAAATGCAGCCTTAAAAGAAGCGCGAATCTATGGAGGTTTGTAAGCGCTTGAAATCTTCGGAAGTCTGGTTAATCCAGGATCTGAAGATAGCATCTTCTGCATGGTTGTTGGATCGTGATCCGGTTTTCTCTGTTCATTCATTAGGAACTAAGCAAGGGCGCGCCACATACATTGTTTTTGCCAAAATGGCAAGGTTTCATCCAAACTATGGCCGGTTTGGTTCACTTGTTGGGCGGTTTACCTAGTACGGCCACCGATCGGAGATCCACTTGGAAACACAATTAAGAGCTAGGTGAAAGATGTGAACGAAGGACCGTATAGATGCCCTTAATTGAGACACGAACGATACCCAGTCACAGGGGCTACCCATACCCGACACCCCATGAGAACATACCGACCAAGACGAAATGCATTTGATGTTGTTTTTGCAGAAGCAATCCATTTTAATGGCTTGACGGGAACTTCCATGAACCTCCATTGTGCTTTTTAAAATCTCCAGTCAACAAGTAGTATAATCGTGAGGCCTTACCGGCCTATCCATACACTGCAATACATTGTCTCGACAGTCTATCGACCCCATTACATGCATACTGAATCCAGGTGTTAAAATGGGTAAGTGGAAAGATACAAACGTCAACTACGTACACGTTAATTTTCGGTTTACAAGGAGTTTAAAATGAACGTGAGCAGTTTATCAATTCATTATGCAGTCCTCATATCTTAAATACCCACGTTTTTATCCTCTGCACCATATTACTGAGCGGCGGTGGTCAAGCGGTCATCATGTAGGGCTTTCTGGCCCTTCTGTTCCCTGAGGATTCAAGCCCTCACGCCACCGCCGGTCATTTATCTAACTGACAGCCTTCAGTTGGTCGCAATTCCCTGTTTAACATATTGTACTACTACTGCATAATGGGAAGGCAGTAAATAAAACAATAAAAACTATTAGCACTTCCCCCCAAAACTGTCCAGAACTACAGTGCCTGGCAATAGCTGGTACATAGCTTTCTTATTGTATGCTTGCGCCTAAGTGCAATGGGAGGGGTAATTCCCAAAGCCACAAAGACCCACTGCATTATTAGGGATAACCAGCAACCAGATCCTGAGACTTAGAGGACAGAACCGCATAGGGCCCCAATAAATCAGGTGTGGTAGCGATCCGGACGACAGTGGATTACCGTCTATCACCGAAGTAACCGATGATGGGGAGGATTCAAACCTCTGACCTCCGAGATGGTAAGGAAACGTTCTAAACCACTGGACCACCACCGGTCGAACTGGTGCAGCAATGGAATTCCAGTCCCGGAATGGGCTTGCCTTATACACTTTCACAGCACTACTGTTACTCTGTTTCCAAAGCCTGCCCATTGAGGTTCTAAGTGGTTCACCGCTCTAAGCCTTCACGTCATGGTCATCGGCTTCCTCTCACAGAGCAGTGAGCCCATGCTGTTATGCAAAATTCTTCTTCCACTGAACCTGCGAGTGGGCGTTTAATCTAGAAAAGCGTCATACGTAAACGGCGCCTCATTGGGTCCTCTACTATCTGCAATTCAGAGTAGTCTAAAGAGTTTCTCAAGAATTTTATCGATGACAGATAAATGGATTGAAACAAGAGACAGAAAAAGTTCGCCATTGGACTGGAAATAATAAAAGCATAGACAAGAAGAAATCCAACAAATAACCGGACAGTTAGAGATGACGCAGAATATATCGAACTAAGAAATCAAGTCAGTTCAAGCAAAAGTGGACATCTAAAATCACAAGTTTATCAGCGTGACAACACGAACGATCGGCCTAAGCATCCTAAGTAAAAAAGTGAATAGCCATGTGGAAAACTGTTTAGTTATGGGTCATTGGCTTTATTTCAAACCTATACATTCGCGCAATGGAAAGGATAAGCCCTGTAGCCACAAAGGTCCGCTGTCCTATTGGGCGTACCATGAGTGATAAAATATAAAACCCTGAAGAGCTCGAAGTATTAGTAAAGCGGGTGACAGATGATCAGCTGACCATCGTACTCAAAGTCGATTGAACCGACTCAGCCAGATGCACACGAACTGCATGAAACTGTCATTTGACAGTAAATTTTGGTTGACGAGCCTGAAGCATTATTGTAAATCCCGCTTGCCTTCTTTTAATTTGGATTTCCTGTAGAGAAGACGTTTATTGAAAGAGTCGATCGTTGTGCGAGTGACGGGTTGCTACCGTTCAAAGCCAGTGCGAGGAGCCGCCTACATAGTGCAATGTTGGTGTTATGGGTCAGTCCGCATAGCCCGGTGGTTGGGTGTTCGACTCGCAGTCATTCACCTCGGGTTCGAGTCTCAGTTTGGGGGGGGGGGGGCTAGATGAATATGCGTCGTTGATGACTGTCAACAAACCAGACGAAAAAAATGTGCACGGCTTTTATGGTTTCAAATTGTCAGTGAAGCGCTGATATTACGTGATGAATAATTTCAAGAACGACTAAAGCCCCTACTACCGGAATAAATCTTAATTGGTAATACAGACTGAGAAACCCTACAATAACTTAGTCTTTTGAAAACTACACTGGAAAATACGATGAAAACTGAAGTGTATTGGACATCTATGCAACTCACAAGCATTCTGTTGTCCTTGCGTACTTTCTCCGGGACCGATTTTTTCCGTTTCTTGAGCCGACTTGTATTAACGATCGGCTGCACATAATCTTTTTCCACCTTTTGTGTCGTGTCCTCAGTGGTCGATTTACTATCATTGTCATCGACATTTATCTCAGTTTCCTCAATTGCTGGAGTGTTTGCATCGTCCTTTTCCACCGTCTTTGCCGTCCCCTCAATGGTCGACTTATCGCCATTGTCATCGACGTCCATCTTAGTTTCCTCAACTGCTGGAGTGTTCACATCATCTTTCTCCACTGTCTGTGTTGTTTCCTCAGTGACCAGCTTATCAGCATTGGTACTGACATCCATTTTAATTGTCTCAACCATTGGAATGTTCACTCGAGGCAAAATACGTGACTTGAAAAAGTCTGCCGCATCAGCTTCTAATTTCAAAAGTTCCAAATGAAGCATATCACATTCGGGATTCAGAGCAATGCCTTCGGTCAACAGACGACGAGACTCTCGGAATGCGTTCAGATACACTCGGTCTGTCGTAATACGGTGCTGACGTGCCAGGGATTCTTTGGCTTTTTTCAGCTGAACACATGTTTGACCTGATAAATTTAAGAGCAGAATGTAGAACAGCATTTGCAAACATTCAACGTGCGTGATATACTTGATTCAACACGCAAGTCAGGGAGTAGCAACCACCTATGAACAAACTATGTGCACACCAATTTCATCCATTACGAAGTGTCACTTTTTCTTAGAAAGTGTATGCACACTAAAGGGGGTAGATGAACTGGATATTTTATGCAAACATACAGATACACACTGACAAAAGTAATAAAATAATAAACAGGAACTGACGTTGCTCCTCGAGAAGGTTTTCAATCCGAGACTGATCTTTTTTCTTTAGATACCGGTTTAGGGCATTCAATTCAGTCCGTATTTTCTTTTCTTTATCAGAAAGCTGGCTTATCTCGCTGGAGACATTTCTCGAACTTGACTGGATGTTTGCTCTGGTGTTTCGATGAAGATGATACGATGCGGCTGCGGCCCACAAGCGCGGGTCAGTTCGACCATGTACCTGAAGGACCCGATTCCACAGTCGAACTACCGACATGTGGCGTCCAATGGTAAGAGAAAACTTGATAAAACGCATCCACAAATCGATTCTGGATTGAAAGCGATAGCACAGTTGCTACATACGATTGAAATTATGGTGCTGATGTATACGAGCATACTTACTCGATGAAGACGTACAAGACGTGTAAGTATTGACCGTTCTATTTTATCCAAGTATCGTCTATCTTCGACTTCCTAAGTGCGAAAAAATTGAGTTTAAAGGAAAGCACTGGCATGTACCTGACGGCGAATTCGTAAAAGCTTCAAGATTGTCATTTCAGTTGTGATATAAGAGTCGTAATCCAGAACTCGCTTGTTCCTCTTTTGAAGACTATATTCATGTTGCCTGCGCTTGCGAATCAATTCGCTAATGGAAGTGGAAAAAAAGAAACGGTGAGTACCAATGATTACCTTCAACCTGCGTTTCAAGTTTACGGTATACAACTAAGTACTAAACTAGATTAGATCTCACAGGATAAGTGTAACAAGATATAATCCATCCATATGTATGAGCAAGACCTTTCGGGTTAGTTTAATTATGAGTGTCTACCAGCTGGCTGGAGACACTGAAGGATATGGCTGCGAACCGCGAACAGTGGCGATCGTGTTGTCACTTTCTATCGAATCAGAATGACTGATCGGTGTGCGTTTGTACAGTTAGACTGTGTATTCCGTGTGCTGGCTACTAGGGCATTCTTTCCTTTTCCCACCCATGTAGGTCCAGTCCCTGTCCTTCTTGTATATTCATACTCTCTAATTCAGCGTGCAACATGGTGAGAAAGACAGTGGTCAGCGGGGCTTGCCCTACTGTCTAACGCTGTACGATGATGATGAGTGAAGCAATGTAAGTGACAGAATTAACACATTACTAGACCTGACCTAGAGAGAACTTATGTGATTCTCTACACCAATACTGAGGGCAGAAATTGTTGGTTCTCCTTGACAGTGCAGTAAGCCTTTGTTTATGAGGATTACGCCTCTTTTACTGCATTCAGACAAAGGCAGGCGGTAGACAGCCAAGGCTGTCGTTCCACTAGATGGGCGTAGGAATAAAGTACTTGGGGATTCTCTCGACGATGAGAGAAGTCATCGCATTTCATTGGGCAGCTAACGCCTGCATAAGCTGGGCAGCCCCCGTCCCAAAGCATGCTGCCCCGTCCACGTCCCACTTGCTTCATTAGGTACATGGGGCTCAGGAATGAATACAAAGATGGATCGATAACAAAGCACCGGCGAAGACAACACAGAATAGTTGCAACAATTAGGTCTCGTGACAGACTAGAAGTTCCCTCACGAGTGACTTGGTAACTTTCCCGTGCTGAGTTAACGCCATATTGCTTTGTGAGTCAAAGGCTCCGGTTAGGGTTCCCAGAGTAAAAACCCCTTCTCCATTGTGGACAGCCGCAAATTACGATTCCCCAAAAACCTTCAGCATCTTTCTGTAAAAGGCTTTACTAACTTTTCTTCCCTAATTTAAGATCGACACAAAACGCAACGGGTAACTGCGGCTCTGAATAAGGCAGAAATTCAGGGACTAGGTATAAATCGAATGCACTCCTTCAGCCTAAATGTTCACTTCACTTGGCTGTTCCTAACATCCGCATATTATGTTAGATAAGGCAAGAGGCTGTCCAAACTAGAACTCTTGGCACCTTCAAAATAGATGTACGCCGTGTCTTCGAAACGCGCATACAAGACCCCACTTTTGTGATCACGCTTCACACTCCAAATACAACCTCAGTCTTTCGCTTTATTTTTCGTATATCGGGTGATCCAGCCTCTAGCACTCGTGTTTATGCCGGCGTTGGGATTTCTTTCAGCATCAGAGTTGAGCGTGCACTATTAGACTGAATTCCAGTCAGCAGTCGTTTGTGTGCAGTTCGGTTGGACGGTCCTGAGCATGTCAACAGTAACAAGCTGAAATGTCGATGCTTGTTCGTCGTGTCTGTATATGCACCCACAGACTACAGTTCCTTTGAAACCAAGGACGAATCCCATCAGGATTTGTCCCAGTTACTTCGAAACGCACGTTCAACGGACGTGGTGGTCATTGCTGGGGATTTCAACACCCAAGTTTGTCGTTTGGGAGATTCCGAAAGGCACATCGGAGGCCCATTTGCTATCCCAGCCGATCGTACGGATAACGGCGATTGTCTCATTCAGCTGTGCTCTGACCACAGATCGTTTATGACAAGTACGAGCTTTTGTCACGAGAAGCGGCATAGATTTGCATGGCGTCCTCCTACGTCTTCATCACGTTGGACTCAGATGGACTATTTTGTCACTGGTCACTGCTGGTGTGGATCAATCGAAGATTATCGTACATTCTAGTTTACGCCTGTGGACTTAGACCACGCCTTGGTACGTGTTCGCTTCTGTTTACATTTCGTCCGTAGTCGCACCAACGTAAATGTGGCGCGTCCTGCACAGTTGCTTGTGGACGATAACCGACGATCTGCTTTTCAGCCGGAGCTATCTACACGGTTATCGATGCAGCCGGCCATGAAGGACCCAGATGAACGCCGGCTACAGATCAAGGGAGCCTAGTGTGCAGCGTCTAATACCACACAGGACTCTGGTTCAAATAAGTCTCACAAACGATGGATAGCTTCGACATCAGTTGCTCCGTTGGATGCTCGCAGATCTTTTCCTCCGGATACCATATTCAATGAAGCGTGTAAACCCCTGAGATACCAACTGACTAGGAGCCTAAGAAATGAGCGCGAGCAGTGGTGGATTGCGAAATGAAGGGAAATGGAAAAGGCCGCGTCCATTGGGAATGCTCGCAACCTTTACTGTTTGATCAGAGGTACCGGTCCACGGAAGCCCGGTGTGAGTTAATCAAGGAATCCAACGGCTCATTGATTCACTCTCAGGAACGTCGTCTGGATCGTTGGGTGGAGCACTTTAAGGAACAACTCAGTTGGCCTACTTCTATAGTGGAGCTTCCGAATACACATGCCAGATAACCGATGTAGGTGGATATCACCCCTCTATCAGAAATGGAGGTTATGCGGGAGATAGGTTACTTGAAAAGGTACAAAACCGTTGGACCGGGTGGATTGTCCGCTTTTTTTCAAGGATGGAGATGAAGCTTTGGTTTCGGAGTTGACCAACTTCCGGGTAATCTGGGATAGTGAGCAGATCTCTAGGGAATGGTGTGAATCGGTGATTGTGTCGACTTACAAGAAAGGTGACAGATCCTCTTGTGAAAACCAAAGAGGAATTAGCTCGGTAAGCATAGCATCCAAACTGTTCAGCGGGATTATTCTCCGCCGATTATTCAGCGCCCGCGAAATATGTACGCGTGAGAATCAAGCAGGTTTCA
The DNA here is from genome assembly GCA_948099385.1 of Fasciola hepatica. Classification (NCBI taxonomy): domain Eukaryota; kingdom Metazoa; phylum Platyhelminthes; class Trematoda; order Plagiorchiida; family Fasciolidae; genus Fasciola; species Fasciola hepatica. The sequence goes on from CANUEZ040000027.1 coordinate 1,392,799, forward strand.
GACCTGGTCGTGGTTGTATCGACCACATCTTTACTCTTCGGTAAACATTAGAGCACAGACATATCTTCCGTAGGCCCACAATCTCTGTCTTTCTTGATCTGAAAGCGGCGCTGACTCTCATTAAAGAGTATGCCAGAGAAGTACGTTTCTCTTTTCCAACGCTTGTAAGCAAACAGTCGAAGCTGAGTTCGTGCTTACGGTGATCTTTCACCCGAGTTCACCACGCAAAGTGGTGTTCGCCCTTTTCCTTCAATCTTGTAACTAAATTGACTCTTCAGATAGCCCTGTCCTAGTGTTGAGAATAGCGGCATGGATCCCTGCTCAGGCAGTAAACTGTCTGACTTGGAATACGCAGACGATATTGCTTTTTCTGAGTAAAAATCCAGGTGATTTGCAAGCTTTCTTAGCTTAAACAACAGCGTACCAACGTTTGGAATCTATTTTGCACTTTCGGAGTGTAAAATCCTGTTGAAGAACTGGGTTGGATCAATACCAAACTGTGTTGGCATAGGAAGCTCTATCTGAAGTAGATAAGTTTTGTTACCTAGGCAGCAACATTTCATCAGATGGACAGACATCGGGTGAAGTGTCATCGCACCTACAGAAGGCATGTTTGGCTTTTGCCAACCCTAGCCGTTTGTGACGTCGGTGTGACATCCGGTTGTCTGTCAAGGGTTGAGTATACAATGTGGCGGTTAGGTCCGTTCTTCTATGCGGCTCAGAAACATGGCCGTTAGGGGGAGAAGAAAGATGAAGACTGTCAATATTCAAGCATTGATGTCTCCGTAGCACTGCCCGAATATGGTGGGAACACTGTATCAGCAATGCTGAGATCAGACGTAAGGCGTTGGGACCAGAGGTCAGTTTGTGAATCAAGTACTGGATCTAAACAGATTAAGGTGGCTGGGACATGTGTTACGCATGCCCACTGATAGACTCCCATGGCGTGCGCTGTTCTCCGAGGCAGACTGTGGTTGGAAGGTAAGTTGAGGTGGTCAGTCCATGACATGAAAAAAGTTATGAAAGCCTCGACCAGTGGACTTTGTCAAGTAGGACGTGTTAGACTTCTTGGATGGGGTCCATGTGATCCACCTAACAAATGGTTAGGAACAATAAGTGATATGCCTGGGTGTCGCGGCCAGTGGCACAGTTGCATTCGGACTCCTTCTTTGTCCTCTTGATTTCCGCTTATTACGTTGTTTTTTGGATCTCTTTTACTCTATGCTTCTATGCTTTCTGCCCTTTACTGGACGGTTCTGGGAGGTAGCAACTGAACCCAGAGCACGGAAATGCGAGGTTAGTGGTTGTATAAACTGAACTGAACTGTTCTCAGATTTTGCCGCTCAGTTGTCAGTCGAATGAGGCCTTAATCCTAGGCTTCTGTCTTGTCTGCCTCAACCGCTCAGATTCCGTAATCGTATACGTATCGCAATCCATGGCGAAGAGCAGACAACTAAGGGGGTTGACCGCACCGATTCCCTTTATGAAACTGAGTCGCCTCTCAAATCCGGGTAGCAGAATTCGAACTCTAGTAATTCATCAACGTGGCGTGTGACATCGCATAGGAAGCATATAAGGGTTGTACGGCAGGAGCAGCCTTTTGCAAAGCCATATTGTCCATCGCTAAGGATGCCAATTTCAGTGACATGGGCAAATGTGCGGCCTTTTGGCCAGTCTTTCCGTACATCTGCCTGCTACGCTGGTTTGGCTGATAGATCCGCAGCTTCTTGCTTTGCTCCGGGGGCCATTCTTGTGGATGGTTACGACTAACGCCTTTTTCAGTCATTGAGGACTCCGCCATTATGAATGAAGGCGATAAAAGTTATTTGGATCGCGAGAGACTGTCAGGAGTTCCACCATTTCTCGGTAGACGTCAGCCACCCCTGATACGTTATGTGCTTATTCTTCTCCAGATCTCTAAGGTTGCCTGTAGGATGAAGTTTACGTAGTTCTGGCACTAAACGAGTAGGGAAGTGAAGAATATCTGGAGTGTCCAGTACAGTAATTCAGATAGATTCCAGATAGGTTGTCTCTGAGAAATCAGGAATCTATTTGAAATTTAAGCACTAATCAGCGTTCAGCTTTACAGACCAACTACAGCGCGTTGTATAAGGGCGTTGCTCACATGTATCAGTTGCGCAACACCTCATTGGTCAGGGTGGTTGTACACACACTAACGCTTCTTTCCTCGCACCTCAGCAATCAAACAGGTTGCCATGTGGTCAATTCAGATGGGACTCAATTACGTACCTGAACTTCGACGGTGCGAATTACCCGCTCTGTCCTAGAGGACGTACGTCCTCTGGTGTGGGCACTTGCTGACAAGAATTTGCAACTCCAGTATCACTGTCGATCCGGTGTACACTCTGAATGGATCTTAGCAAAGCGTCTGCCTTTGCACTGTTGTGCGTAGTCTTTTTTTCATCCTCGAGGTTAGGTTTTCCTACACTCACACTCTGTGTGGGCTACCTTGGATTGGACACAGCTATCGTGTCACTTCAGGTTTCAGCATTCCCCTTTTCCCTTTAACGAGCCACCACGACTGAAGTTTCGTATCTTAAAATATGGCGAATCACGAATTACCAACATTCCAGACCAAGAATGTCCAGACAACTAATATATCCGGGGTTTGGAGAGAACATTGCGAAATTTGAACACCATACATAGTACCGTAGGCCACAGAGGCCCGGCAAAACTGCGGATTACCGTCACTTACTTTATTTCATGCTTTTTGAAAAGCTTTGCTTTCTTAATAAATATAATTTCGTCCAAAGAATCCTCGAGGTTACGCTCGACCACCTCAGCCATGTGTAGCCAAATCACATGCGCCTAACTGAACACCAACGGGCGAATCAAGGTCATAGTCAGTTCAGTTCAGTTCAGTCTGCACAGGACAGGTAATGGCCACGGCCAATCGAGCGTCCAGAATTCCTTCGATGGTATGCACACCAGTTATGCACCCACCACTGCCGAGTGTATTTCGTCGAATCCCCGCTAAAAATGAGAGGGAAACGGAAAACCTCATCGCACATCAACTGCGAGAGACATTATGCATCGTGAGCGTTCACTGAGACAGTATGCAATGAGGGAAAAAGTCTGCTAAAACATACTCCAGAAGGACCACAGTGCTACCCGTCATCCATCTAGTTGATATTCTTAAGGCTCACTACAAGGAAAGATCTCGTACCACTTGCGATCAAGGGCACATTTGAAGGATTGGACTGTCTGCAGATCTACCATTTCACCAGGCAGACCGTTCCAACTGTTCACAACCCTGTTGCTGAAGAAGTGCGATCTAGCCATCAACCTAGATCGGGCTTTTATCAACTTCTTTTCGTGTCCCCTTGTTCTGGAGTCTACGGCCAATTGGAATAGACTATCTGGTCTGAGGCCAGAAAAGCCCTTCATTACCTTGAACGTTTCTATGAGATCTCCTCGACTTCTCCTCCTTTCCAACGAGAAGAGATTCAGGTCACAGAGTCTCTGCTCGTAAGTCTTACCCCTCTGCCCTTCAACCATCCGCGTGGCGAGACGTTGGACTTTCTCTAGGCAGGCGGCGTCCTTTTTGTAGAAGGGTGACCAAGCCTGCACACTACCTTCTAAGTGAGGTCGTACTATAGCCATGTAAATAGGTACGAATACCTCCGGCTTCCGGCAAGACAAAGCCGATCGCAGTCTAAAGAGCTCACCACGAGCCTTATGCGCAGCCTCGTTGCACTGCTCCGACCATTTGAAGTCACTTTTCATGATGATCCCCAGGTCTTTAACCCTACTGGCTGCCTCTACGGTGAACAGCCCTTGATCATGAGCGACAGTTAGGCTCTCTGTTGCCCTTGACAACAAATGGCTTTTTTGAGCGTTTAGAGGTAAGTCCCATTTGTATGCCCAGTTTAGGACGGTGCCTATTTCCCTGCCCAAGTCCGCCCTACCCTTAGATCCAACAATCTTCACATCATCCGCAAAAATAAAGCTGGGCGATTGAAGAGTGGATGCTAGGTCATTAATAAATAACAAGAATAGGACCGGGCCTAGGACGGATCCCTGAGGTACACCACTGGTGACTTTCACCAAACTGGAGCACCTGTCCCCCACTTTGACATAAAGCGTCCTGTGGGAGAACAGGGGAGAACAGTTCAGTTCAGTTCAGTTTGCACAGGACAGGTAATGGCCACGGCCAATCGAGCGTCCAGAATTCCTTCGATGGTATGCACACCAGATATGCACCCACCATTGCCGAGTGTATTTCGTCGAATCCCTACTAAAAATGAAAGGGAAACGGAAAACCTCATCACACATCAACTGCGTGGGACATTATGCATCGTGAGCGTTCACCGACACTGTATGCAATGAGCGAAAAAGTCTATTAAACCATACTCCAGAAGGACCATAGTGCTATGCGTGAACCATCTAGCTGATATACTCAGGGCTCACTACGAGGAAGTATCTCGTACCACTTGTGATCTAGAGCACCTTTGAGGGATTGGACGGTCTGCAGATCTACCATTTCACCAGGCAGACCGTTCCAACTGTTCACAACCCTGTTGCTGAAGAAGTGCGATCTAGCCATCAACCTAGCTCGGGCAGATCGGACCAGGTCACAGGATACGGAGGCTTGAGTTAAATTTGTGTCCTGTTTCTTGCACCCTAGGATCCAGAGGTCCTCAAATGCGGCAAAATAAAAACGAAACACAACTTTCGTTCCGGTGGTCGTGACAGTGCCGCAGGTTTATAGTTGTCCAACCATCCACTTCCCTTCCCCAAAACAGTAGAACCCCGGTGGAAGCAAAGGCGACCTCAGACCACACTGAACTATGAGACACGGTAGCACGACAAGCAATCTTCGTCGGAGGTGATACCTCGAGGCCCACATTCTTTGGTTCTCTCTCTAGACCGCCGGGGTGGTGCTTGCTTGGATGATACTTGAAGGATTTTTATCTTTCTGCTGCTTTTGCAAACACGACTGGGGGGTATGGTAACGGATGTGAGAGGCGATAAAAAAGAAGAGAAGGAGAAAAAATATTAATAATAATAGTAAATAAAATAGTAGCACGTGGAAATAGGTGAGTACGAGGAAGAGAAGTTTAACGATATGGAATTTGACTAGAAGTAGCAGCGAGTAAAAAAGTGGTATCTTTAGATGTCAGCTAAAGGACACTCCACCGCAGTGGGACTCCATGTGCAAAAGGGCACAAACCAATCTCTGCTAAATATTCAGCGTGATTCCAGAACATATTGAGGACCAGTTGTGCTTTGGGTTGGTGTGGGTAGTATGTTTAGTCGTGCTTTGCGATGCCAGATAGGCAGATCCCTGCACCCATTTGCCCAGGAGCTCACCTCAAACTTTTCTTTTTTTTCTTTATATGGCCTTTGATTTTGGGCTTTTAGGCTTCGTCAGTGTCCTCCGGGACTCTTTTGCGGCCATATATTTTTGGCAGCCTAGTATCGCACCTCACTTTTGTCGGCTTCCGCCGTCGGTGCTCGATGGCTCCCTTTATCCCATCAAATTCCGACCGCAACTTTCTGAGATAGGGGTCAACCGGAGATTACAAAACGTCAGCCTTTGTTTTTTCAGGTTTTGGAGGAAACTTCCGCCAGGCCAAGGAATACTGCTCCTTTATAGGGACATTTTGAGGGGGGATAGGAGTGGTGTTTCACTGCCTTGTGCTTCGATTTATACCAGTCTCCTCCCGTACGGTGGTGTCTCATATGTTGCAGCAACTGGGCTAAGAGCGCCTTGCATGAGAGTGGGAAAGAGGTGGGTCGTTAGGTATACTCAGTTTTGCTTAACCATCCTATGAACCTGGGTTTCATTTTACCCTTGTAGGTTGGCGAAGGAAATTGGATTTCAGCGTCATCCACACCCAGGCATCACTGCTCGGCCTAGATCCTTTCTTTCTTGGTGAAACCCCTTTTGTTGAAGCTTCAAGCTCTAAGTGTCCTGTTACTTAGGGGGTCATGAGGCAGTCTGCCCACCTACACTACTTCTCCAAGCGAGCTATCCCAACGGGCGTCTACCTTCCTCTCGAAATCAGCGACGGTCTGGGCCTCCACCCACGAGAGCGTAAGTTCATTCCATGAACTTACTACTCTTTGGGAGAAGAAACCTACCCTAACTGCCTTATTGCTAGGGCCTTTTACAAGCTCCAGCCCGTGTCTCCTGAGCCTTTCATCCGTGTTTCTTGGGAGCAGCTGAAGTCCTCCTCAGCCGGAGAAGCACCTCATAATCCTGAAAGCCTCAATAAGGTTCCCCCTCCTTCGTTCCAGCGAGAACAGCCTTAGTTCCTTAAGCCTCTCTTCAGGGGGCCTGCCTCACAGTTCAGTAAACATTCATGTGAATCTTCTTCGCATACGTTCAAGTCCCGAATAAGATTTGGATGTCACGCTTAAGGGCGTTTTCCAGAGGCGGTCTTACGTGGGTTGTGTGGGGCGGTCACAGTACCCACGGCTCCCGCGAGAGGAGGGTTTTCATTGACTATGGGAGGACATTATCATCTCTCCTTGCGGCCCCCAACATTGCCTCTGAATTTTGGAATCAGCGGTCATAAACACTTCCAAATCTTTGATAGTAGCAGTCCTTTCCAAAGCCACCTTGGCATCTCCTTCCCCAAGTTCCTTCGGGCCGACCTGAGAGTTGTTCTCAGCAGGTTACCTGCATCTGGCGTAGTTGGATGGCAGTTCCCACTGTGAGAACCACAGATACGCCTTGTCAAAGTCTGTCTGCAGGGCACTTTCCCAAGGATTTCTCGATATCTTACGTCGTCGGCAAAAGCAAAGTCAGGTCAAATCAAATCAGAATACAACTCTAGTCGACCACGCCAAAGGTAGTTCAGCTTCTTGCGCCTACGAGCCCCAGCTCATCAACGGGCCTCCAATTCTTGGAATTCTTTTTCGTCTGCCGGTAGATGGAACTTCGAGTCACGTGACCTTTATTGGGTCATCGTCGTGAGAGGGCAAGAGCAGCTTTTCGATAGACTAAGGCCCCCGCAACCAGTACTTTCACCCGTTATGCAAACGTCTGGTCACCCAAATGTCAGCTCTCTTTTGAGGAAGGAAACATATAGGGTTAAGGAAGCATCTAGGAGGTATAGATGGAAGAGCAATGAGAAAAATAATATTAATACCAATAACGATGGTGATTCATTCTTCATATCAGAGACGGCGGAAACCATCCCGTCTTGAGCCTAGTCACAATCCACTCTTCGGCTTGAACTCAAGATTGAGTAGAAAGTCACAGCCCCAACAAAGGCTGATCAAATTTCCTTTTGAACGCCTTTTCGTTTGCTTCTCCCATCAGCAGATGAATAATTCCAAGGGTTCGTAGCCCTCAGAGACAAGCGGTAGACTAAGGGCAAACCATTAGAGTGCTTCCTCACCGACTAGTGCCCGAGTACGCGACTTGGCTCACGAGGTCAGAAAGTCCACTTGCAACTCTGGTCCCAGATCTGCCAGAGTGATACGACGGGTGCGGATCAGACTTCAGTGCTTTATGCATTTCGCAAGTTCCACCATTTTCTTCTCACTGTGTTGCAAGCGTTTCATTGTTTAATCCAATTATTGGTGACAATTTTCAACGCACCGGCAAGTGGTTACCATGGACCGTTTTCTCCGCGTTGCTTGTCAGTTTCCTGTGACCCGTGGCTTTAAAGACCGGACTCAGGCAATCCTGAAATCATTTTTTAGTACGTCCTCCACTATTTGGCGGCCAAATACTGAATTAATAAGTTACATTTGGAAGACGTACAACCCCCCCCCCTCCGAAAGTTGCGTCCAACCTAAATTGAGAAGCCATTTCATGTGGCCGGTTTGATATCAGTTTGCTAAACATTGCATACTTTCTGTGAGTCACCTATTTTTTATTTCTGTTTCACCGTATTTCTGCAAGCTGGCATCTTGCTAACATCCACCCTTTTGTCTCTTGTCTCGGTCGAGCCACCACAAGATCACCGCGCGCCCACAGACAAGCCTCTGGAACAAAACAAGTTGCTTCAAGACGTTCGCTATAGTTGACCCCGAGTAATTCAAGGCTGAGATGGGTATACGACCTCTATACTCTCCAACTTTGTTGATTCTGCAGCTGCGCATGGATAAGCGGCCGCACCAACATATTCAAATCTAGGATGTACATATGAAGTGAACAGCACACGGAGGGCGTCGTATAGTGGCTTCCCAAACAGTCAAAGAAATGTACCGATGACGCCCCAACAAGAGGCACAGAGTCTCTCCAAGTAGCCTTCGGTTTTCAGCTGGAAAAACACAGAAACTCCGAGACTGCCTTTGTAATCTGTTGTCTGGAGCAGGTTCCTAGGCAGGTGTTGACTCACTGGCAGCTTAGAGCTTCCCATGATGATAATGGTAAGAATGACAGTAGTACCAGTAAGGAAAGAACGACAAAGAAGGAAGCCTCGATGGACTCTCTTCTGAGTGCTATCCTCTGCCTCACGGGCACGCCGGAAATGCGTGTCGACGCTAAGTCCAACTTATTTATAACATGAAAGACGGGATCAGCTGTCATAAAGTACGCGAGGAGCTTATCTCAATCGTTTATTACTATGGATGAGGACAGCTGGGCCCTGATATTCTTCGTGGCTCCTAGCCTAATGAGTTTCAGCTCATGCCTTCGGAGGGTGGAGTTTATGTAACTGACAAAGAATGGCCTCCTTTGTAGCTCCTTCGTAGTTTCTATCAGGTCTCCCCTAGCATGTCTGCTCCTGAGAGAACAAATCTAGCTATACCAGTCCGTCCTCTTACGTTGGCCCCCTTGGACCTGATGTCCTTCTTGCACACCGTCTTTGGACCCTCTCCAATATGTGAGTGTCCCAAATGAACTACGGAGCCCGGGCCTGGACCTTGTACTCTAGGTAGGGTCTCACCAGTGCGGTGCGAGGTCGGAACATGACTCTAGGGTACCCTGGAGTCACTATTCCTCGCATTTGGTACGTACTTTGTTCGCCTTTTTGGTTGCTGATAGACATCGTGCCGACGGCTTGAAGTTGCTTGCCTTAACTAACCCCAGGTCTCGGATCCCTGTTCTCTGTGTCACTGGTTCCGGGTTTTCCGGGTTCAGGTATCCGGCCCCTCCGGACCTGTCTGTCAGCAGCGGCGTTTGTTTCCCTGGGTTCAAGAATAGGTTTCATGCTTCTGTCCAGTCTTGTATAGCTCCCAGGCCCTCCTGGACCCGGTTTGATTCAGGAGATCCCGCGAACATAAAACAGGGCAAATGAAGGGTACCCAATGGGCCTTTCACATGCACCGGGAGAAGCATTGGTTTCGGCAGTGACCCTTGTGGCAACCCACCGGTTGTTTTCGCCATCATTGACTTGTCTTCCTCAACTTTGATGTAGAACCGACGATCGCACAGGTAGGCTTGTAACCAGTCCATAAGCCATGTAGCTACACTCAGCCCGCCCAACTTGTGGAGCGACAGTTTGTGGTTCACACCATCGCAGGCCCTGCGAGATTCGAGGTAAAATACTTTCTCACCTTGGTCTGGTCTCCAGATTGCCCCGTCAAGAGAGCCCAGGGGTTCGCTGAGGCACGACTTTCTTTTGTGAACCCATGCGGTTCGCTTGCATCCAGGCTATTCATCTCCAGGTGCCCCACCAGTGCAGTTTTATTGACACTCTCCATCACTTTTAATACCACTGATAGTAGACTAAAAGGCCGACATTTCCCAGCGACGTCCCATCCATCACCCCGGTGAACTGGTGCGATTTCCGCTTTCTCCAAGTCAGCAGACCACAGTGCCTCCTTAACGGATTTGTGGAACAGTTTAGCCCAGGCCCTCGAGAGTATTCTGCCCAACTGACTTAGGATGGCGGGGTGAGTGCCGTCTGGTCCTGGGGTCTCCCTTAAACCGAGAGCTTCTAGGACATCTCCCGGTGATGTCTCAATCCCATCCATCGAACCGTGTCTACGCCACCCTGGAAGTGTCGACGGCTCACCTCGATTAACCCTGTGGACCTTTGCGAAGTACTCCCTAAGTGTTTCTGCTTTGTGCGCTTTGGCCGCAGCTTGGTCCTCATTCCGAATCCTTACTCCATTCACTGTGACCCCTATAGCCCCTCTGGCCTGGAAGCAGTTATAGAACTCTTGTGTTTTTTCGCCGCCCTAGCCAGGCGCAATTCGTATGTTGATCGCACGAACCTCTGTTGTTCCGCAGCCTGCCTGTTTATTATACCGCACCGGATCGCTTGCCTCAAGAAAAACTGATCCAGAAGGTCTTGTTCTGGTTATGGTGGAAACAGAAGGGGGTGCAGTCACACTAGCGCATTGTCTTAGCCAGTAGAATTTTTCCGTTGCTTCATTTCATGGCCATAGATCGCGATCAAAAAGAGAACGAGCTTTGTCTCCGTTTCTCGAAGGTAACGAGCCAATTTTGAACGCCGCCAGAGTCACCGCCCGAGGAATGGATTTTCCAAGCGTGAGGCACGTGATCAACTTTGATTTACCTTCAGATATTGGAGAGTGCGTGCATCGAATCAGTGGTATAGGACGCGTGGGCCAAGGGGGATCGGCCGTTTCGTTCTTCTCGGACCGTAATGAGAATGCAATACGCAATCTGATGGAACTGTTATGCAAATCAAAGCGGCTCTTTCTGCCATGGCTCGAGAAGCAGTTGACTTATTCTAGTGGCTTTGGCCGAAGCATAAGAACAACAGCGCTGCTGATAGAAGGCCCAAAAGTTATGGTTTTTTCGATGTAGTCAACCTAGGAATCGGAGCAGCGGTTACGTAGGCACACTCCCCATGACAGACCAAGGGAATCTGACCAATGGTGGGTACGGCCTTTTAGATAATTGCTTGCTTACGCAGGCTGCCAATATTACTTCCCGTTGTCCACCAAGCGGAGGATACATTTCCACTAAGTTTCAACTAAGCAGTTAACAGCAACAGTCCGGTCGGTCTATGTACCCTGGTAATCCTGGTTTCATTGGACGTGGTGGCCTTTATGCAGGTGTTGATCGGCAGGCTCAACCGAGTGTGCCCTCTCCGATGCCACCGTTTCGAACACAACCGAGACCCAACACACAAACCCAACCGCTTTGCCACAGACCAGTGCTGCATCCGCCTCTGCTACGCAACTATTCCTAGCGGCAGTAGTAGCCGCAGGTTTATATCCGGCTATCGCTCAAGACACCGGCGGAGGTACTAACTGACAAGCCGATGCTACGTGAGAAGGGTCCCCTGGCGGTTACAGTGCGCGTTAGCCCCCGGGTGCCCGACCGTCGTTACCCGGGGAAACTTATCCAGCGTTTCATCCTGCCTCCATATTTTCTGCAGTGAATTCGGCATCGGCCCGCCACGGAGTTTCGTCTCACAGTAGCGACGGCCCTGCCAAGACCACCACGGTGTTCCAACCATCAACTGTTTTGTCTTATACCGGAGTTCCAGGTGCCCTCTCCGGAACTAAGCCAACTCCCACCTCGACCATATCGGGCGCTGGGCTTGCTTTGCAGCAGCAGCATCGGCAACAAGAAGCAAGCTGCCGAGGCCAACTTGACTTCGGTCGGCTTCCTTAGGCCTTATTACTGTCAGTCACGGGCTTGCGGATTAAATGTACCTCGAAGTCAGCCACCACAGCAAAAAGATGCCACAGCCCCCGCCACAGTTGCAGAGGCCTCTAAGTTGAGTGGTGCTCATATGGCCCTTCCTTCTCCAGATCCTAAAAATTCGGTGTCCTCTCCGGTTAGGAATGTGACAGCCATGCAGAACGAGAATCCGTTCTCCAGTACATCAGCTGCTCCTGAAAAGGCTGCCACCGTCATCCAGCAAGTTTATCGAGGCTACTGATTTGGTGATTGTTGGCCCACATTTGCAACCGGCTGAGATAATGCACCATTAAAGCCAGTCGTAGCAGATTATTCTCGTATTTTATGGAACAGTCATTCAGTCATTTGTAAGTGTTCACTTGCTAGGACTGGATATCTGCAGTGCTTCTTTTACAATACTCCAACCCCATTCACTCGGTTCGTCTGAGTCCACCTTCTTCCCCATAGGGAACTTCACATGCATTCCGCGCAAATAAATCTTTCAAGTACCACTCACACGAATTCCCTATCTGCACCCACAGTCATTCTAGCTTTAGTCTTTGGTGCTTATTTGGTTCTTGCTCTTATTTGGCTTATGCAGAAGTGGCTCTTTAAAAAGTCAGTTTTGTTGTTCACATATTTTTGACAATCCGTTTACCAACTGTATGCATACACTTGCTCACATTCATTTCGTTATGGTTCAGTCCTTTTCTAATAAGTTTTCTGCGTGCATGCTGGGCAGTACTGCATCCTCTAATCCTATTTTGTTGCTCCTCATCTACCATAATCCAACATCCTCATTCATTGTTATTAATCCGGCCTGTCCCTATCTTCTGTACCGAAAAGTAATTGTACACTACTATTTACTCCACTGAGCTACACCACTACGACACATCTTCCACCGTGATTTTTCTTAAGTTTGTCTTGCCTATCTTGTTTGCTCTGCCATTCACACCTGCCTTTCGGATATGCATCATTATTTGAATATTATATCCGCGTGAGGGTGCCCACTGGCATTCCGGCCGGCACATCACATCACTGTACCTTGGTCCAATTCAACATCTGCTATTTTGTTGAAAAAATTGCATCCGTCCATTAAATTCACTAGTCACATCGGGGTTGATTTTCTCCTCGATCAGTCCGAATCTCATGGGCGCCTGCTTACGTGTAAGATGGGCCATTTGACCGCCACTACGAACCTCTGTTACGCGCAGCTCCTTAATATTTCCATCATGTTTATCCACTGATGCTCAGTTCTCCAAAGATCATCAACGTGGGAGACGCCAAAACGAAATTTTTGAAAGAACGGCGACCGGTGAGTTTTTCCAGTTTCACGGAGAACAAATCTTTTCCATGCGACCCCCACTGACGTCCTCCTCCCTCTTTTTCTTTCATGCCATCCATGTTCCCGGGTTGCTGACTTGTCCCACTTTCTGTCATGATCAGCTTCTCCGATTTTTGGAATTTACCTTCCCTCTTTTATGTTCTCTTGGTCATGCTTATTCCGACCGCCGTTTCCAGCTTTGTGTAGCCCGGACTTTCCAGCTGCACCTCTTATACTGAGGCACGTCTTAAGGAGAGTTAATATGCCCTTACACGTCGTGTCTTTATGAGTTTCAGGAAGGATTTTGAATTTTGAACCCTGACTACCGACTTTTGTTGCCCGAAGAAGATTACGCATAGCACCATAGGGCTCACAGGAGCCCCATAAAAACTCTGGCAGCACCACTTTATCGCACGAATGGCCTCGTGCACCGTGAGTTGAAAATGGAGTCAGTGATTCCAACTTTTTCATCCGGCTGACGGAATCACAAAACATATCGCCAGGGTTGAATTACTCAGCCTGTCCCCCCTGACAGCCCGTTTCCAGCTGGCCTTCTTATTCTAAATATCTCAGGGATTCCAGAAGCCGATGCAATCACTCTCCGTTTTGGTATCTCTGAGCATACTACAAGGTGGTATGTTTGCATTTCACAACCCCTGGCGTCTTAGTGAAGAGGTCTGATAATGTCTTCACATAACTGTACTCCGGCCTGCTGTAACACCCTTTCTCTAGCATTCGCGTGTCCGCAGCCTGCGGTTTTTGTGGGACATTAAAGCTATCAAACCCCACATGCCATGTACAGTGGCTGTTACCTTTTGTATCCGGTTGAATCCCAGAGATACAACAGATACTCACGCACAAACTTGTGTGAATATCTACACATTTTGTAGCGGTAATTTTGAACTCATATCAGTCAGAACACGCGCTTTGATGTGCTTCCCCCGAATCACACATGCGATCGGAACGGAATTCTGTTGACTCTGGTCCGTTTCATCTTCTACCGCGTTTTATCTGCCAGATTTCACATATTTACCGACATTTTTCACCTTATTACTATCCCCTTTCGTTCCCCTCTCATCTGCCCTTCCTCTGTCATTTTTGGCGCCGGAAGGGAACAAAATTGCTGTGGTAATAGTTTGTCGATCGATCCAAGGACGAGTTCACGTGTTTTCCCGAAGATAGCTTGTGGTGCTGAAACAGCTATTCTCATCACTTAATATACTACATAAAGCGTCCATGACCACGGATTTCCTGATGCCGTTGCCACTCATGATGTTTTTACGCCTCATTGCCCGGGTTGTAGTGCCTTCCCACCATGGTGGCAAGCCTCTTCTCCAAACTATTCGCAGTGGAGCCACTTCCCCTGTCGAGTGCGGTAGGTCTCCTCTTATAACTTCCACGTTTCCCCACGCTGTCCCCCGCATTCGAAACCAGGAATTCTGCCCCCTCCACCAGAGGCCTTTGATGCAACCTCCCGAAGAACCTTTGCCAATTATCAAGTAGGTCTTTCCTCTGACCGAGGAATAGGAACCTGCGGATTCCGTAATCACTGTTACCTAGACAGACACCCTTTCGGATATCACCAGCTTCCCAGAAAAATATGGAAAGAAATAGGCCCTAAATCCCTGTATTCCAACCCTACCTCCCTCCTCTGTGCTGGTGGACCTGCTGTATCAGTGCCTCTTAGCCGGAAGACCCCCTCGGTGCCCAATTTCTTTGCCAGCCCATCTCTGGTCCGGCAGAGTCCTTCAGTATCAAACACGTTTCCGATTTCCTGGCTGGTACTGCTCAGTGTTCTAGTAGACCCCCGTCTTCAACAGCTTCAGAGGATGGGCTCCTGTATATACAAACTAGCTCCACCCACTTCGAATCTTCACTTTGGCTGCCACTGCCTGTATACTGAGCTTCAAGTAATTCATACTCTCCTTTTGAGGTGCTTTGTGCTACTAGCAGCAGCACTCCTCCTACTCTCCCAACCTCACGGTCGGTCCAGTGCACTCTCAATCTTTCCGAACTCGCTGGACTTAATCTGTCACCCTCACGCCGCCATGATTGAGGGACAGCCATACAGTCCGTTCTCCATGAGGTACGCTTCACTCAAGCTCATGAGTTATGCTTCATTAAGGGCCCTACTTACGGCTGCCTTCCGTGGGGCATTTTCAAGGTCGGGCACAGGACTTACTGCCTCGGTCCAACTGATTGGTCCAGATTGCCGCATCGGAGAGCTTAAGGTGGACCTCCTGTGCTCCACGACATCTAGTAATATCCGCATGGCTTGGTAGTTAGTTCGTGTGCTGCAATGGAGTGGAAAAATCGGGCTTGCCGCCGGCAGAAGTGACATTCTCACGACTTGAATAGGTGGTCGCAACCCTCAATAAGTCTTTCTCAGCAGACTACCTTCCCAAGGTCAGATGGCTAAAAAAGAAAATTCCGTGAAGAAAACGTAGAACAAAAAAAGTGGCACAACGAATCTCTTCCGTGAGGGATCATTATCTGGTCAACAAGAGGCAGATGGAGAATGAAAACAGGTGGAAGCCTACGGCCAGGAGCTAGGAGAAACAAATTATTGTTGTTGACGATGTTGGAAGCCGTCAGTAAGGACCTTCTTCTAACAAAAGTCAGAGGATCTTTGAACACCGCTGCCACATGTGCAGATGACACATCCCCTGAAAGCCGCCCAGAGGTTCACCGTACGACCGTACCGTAAAACCATGATAAGCTCTTTGTTTGGCCAGCTTCGGATCATGCCTCCCAGGACATTTTTGCAGCTGGGTTTCAGAATAGATGAGCTTGGTTGCAATAGTCCCTCGGACCGCCTAAATGCCTCGATAAGGTCCCCTCTCCGGCATCTCCTTCCCAGCGAGAACAGACTCGTCCGTTGCAGTCTGGCTTGATATGGCAGTGACTTAATCTTCCTGGCGAGTCTTACGAGACACAGTTGTACTCTTCCCAGTACCTGCTTGTCAAGCGTGAATGGCTGTTATCAAGCTTGGACTATTTTCCAAGCCTTGTCCTTCCATCTCCTAATAGATGAACAACGGCTCTGCAGGCTTCCAGGAGCAAGAGGTCTCGGGCAGCTGGTGAAGCGTACAAGACGCTGTTCGGCGACAGAAGTATATCGCGGGCCGGGCCCAAAGGATTCGCGTACTATTATTCCAGGCCCACTATCCCTGTGGATTGTGCCATTGTCACGCTTGGCTACATTCTTCTCCTCTTTTTGTGTGGCCATTGGTAACAGATATTTGCTCTATTCTGCATTAGGAGTTTGGCTCCACGTGTTCTTTCGTTCTTGGATGTGTAGAACGTCCGGTATGGTTTGCTCGGAAGGGCTTCCCAGAAGTCGCAAGTTTTCAATGAACAGAAATGTGGGGCTCAAGTGAAGCGACTTGGATCGTCCCGAGAAAATGACCTTTTTCTGGAGGCCGTTTTATATCCATTTTTTCTACAATCGTTTCTCACCTTCGATATCCCCCTCACTGCTTTGGTCGGTTGCGTACGTCTAACTGGACTGCCTTTTCCGAGGTCTCCGCCACCTCCTTTTGAATCACTTTCATTTTCGGCCCATCCCAGATTGTACGCTTTCGCGCTTTGCTTTCCGTTAAGCCTTTGCTATCATTGCCATTTGGTGCATTTCTCGTGTGCGTACTGTTTCTGTGCCACGGTATATAGAATACACCTTCGCATCAGTCAACCGAATGAGTCTTCTCTATTCATCTGGTAGAGGGGACTACCTTGGCACTTCGCCGTGAGACCGAAAGGAAGGCACTTTCGTTAGCAGCGCCGGAGTGTCTTCTGTGCATGTTTTCCTGGGTTGAGTCTTTTGCGCGGCCGAGAAACCGCATCCGTCCCAGTACCGACCTCTGTGGCTCCGCACTACATGCCTTGGTCAGCTTCGAGTAAGTGTCCTCCACCGAAATGTGGAACAAAATATCACTCAGATACGTTCCCATCCACGGCGTCACTCTGGGTGTTGTGTCTAAGTCTTCTGAACTGAGCACCAACGGTTGGTAAGTCACTTGGTCGAAGACCTTCTGGGAGTCCAAATAGCAAGCTTCTACCAGCTCACCTCGACCCATGCTTGTCATAAGCTTGCCCATGAAACGGCACAGGTGTAACGAGCTCGATCAATTCTTCACGAAAGCACGTTCGAATACAGAGTACTTTGCACTAGATGAACCACAATCTTCTTTCCGAGGATCCTCTTAAAGACCTGTAGCATAACTCATGATACCCGCTGGCCTGTAACTTCTAGCACCTTCCTTCGACCCGCCTGTATGGGTGGGAGAAACCCCGGAAATCTTCCAATTCAAAGCGAGTGAGGCTGCTTCCAAGAAGTTATTGAACAACCAATTTAGGGATTGAGCTATAGTTGCTTCCGGAATCTTAAAGATTGCCGGACGCGGACCATCTGGCCTAGATGCCAACGTTCTGATGGCCTCCATAACTTCATCTTCATGCATCAGCAGGCTACCCACCTGAGTTATTACCCGTTTTCTGTTACGATTGGTGTAATCCTCTGAATCCCCGATATGTACCCGCGTAACATGGCTTTTCGGTACTTATGCCCTACACTCTCCCTTTGTGGGGTGCCCGCTGGAGCCACAATATTTCCCTGAAAAACTTCCATCCTTCTTCCACGGTATCACACCAATGACATTTCAATCCCAGGACCGCGCTGGCGAGGGTTTGAATGTTAATTTTGTTAAAGCTCCACCTTCTCCTTTTGGGGGCAGCAAATGACTTGGCCCTCACTGTAAACCTAACGACGCCATGATTGCTCCCACCTAAGCGGGCGGTCACTCTCAAGTTGTCTATGTTCCTTTGGGATTTGGTCAAGAAGTCGTCGAGTAAGCTAGGATTTACCCCAGTCTCCACTTAATCTGATCCGAAACATGCCATATCAGTGCTTGGTAGGGACAAAGCTCAATAGTCGGGTTGTGAGTACACTCTCTGGACCCCACAGAGCTTTCCAGTCTACTTCGGGGCAATTCAGACCCCCGGTTATCTCTAACTCTTCAGTCTCAGAGGTCCGTTCGTGTGAATATTCTATGGGCATGTTGTCCTCAGGGTTCTCCGCCGATGTGATCCTGCGGGAGCAGATAAGCCTCAAGCAGTCAACTTCTGGAATAGTTTTACGCGAAACAATTTGAACGTTGCCTGTCGAGAAGGTTTAACCGCTAGCTTCTGGTGCCTCTGCTCAGTGAGGGGAGTTACTCCGCCCTCCTCTAGCCCATCCACCATGTTCACCTGGTGACTGCAAAAGCTCCGACGGGCCACCGGGGTATTTCATTCAGAGGCTTCAGCCGGGTTTTCGCTGCTGCTATTCAATCGATATTGCCTGCTCCGGCTGCAAGCCCCTTCCAGCTGTTCCTGATGCTGTGATCTTTGGCAGTTGGTACAACCACCCGCCCTGGCTTTCCTGACCCCTCCTGCCCACTCTTATTTTTAAACCTGAAGACGAGTGAGTGGGTGATAAATTGATTGTGGGCCGAGGGAAACTTCCCGAGTAAGTCCCTTTACATTGAGTTTGCAGGTTAACGATCAGGGAGCTTTCATTCACAGTGCCCCCGAAAAGACCTCGAGAAGTACCTTGGAACAAGCTCTGCACTCCTCTTCTGCCAATAACTCCGGCAAAGCTCTCCAAATATGAGTCTTTCCCTGCGTAAGACGACAAGCCAGCGGCAAACCAGTAGACGGGAGCTTCCGCAGGGCTGGAGAATAGCTTCGTATCCGGCAGTTCCTCCGGAAAGGAAAGTCCGCTTGCTATTCCGGACCCATGTCGCTAAGGCAGAATCTGCCTTAAACTGATTTTTACCGCAAATTCGCCGATGGTTGTCGAGGCCGAAGTTAGGAAGCCTCAGATGTTCCTCATAGCTGGCCCCGTGTCTCAGAGTTCTGCTGTATTACACGGGTTCGAACCTCCTGACCCGAATGTCCCTCTTCGTGCTGAAATCTTTGATCTTCCGTTGGATTCACCGAGCTGAAACGAGGGGAGGGGGTAGTGGGGGTGCTGTGGCAGGGGATCGTCCAGCAACAAAATACGCATGACATTGAACAGTATCTCACCATGGACAGTGACTTGACAGAAGTGAGATCGCGACATACGTAGGAGTATTGCGGGAAGAAAACGCAACTGGAGACATTTACTTAAGCCCGCTTTTGCTTTCGGACAAGGAATTACTGAGTAGATCAAAGTAGAGGCCTAACGTTTTCTTAAGGATAGTTCAGTTAAGGAAAAGGAAAATATTTTCCGAAAGAGCTTTCTACGGAGTAATAACCCTGTGGCTAAAACTTAGTTGTAGAGGGTTACGTGGTCTGGGTTTGAAAACTTTTCGGTCGTGGCGACGAAGAAAAGAGGTTTTTTCAACTCAGTCCGGTTTGCGCAGGACCTTTTGTGGTTGCGGCCAATGGCATATCCAAATAGGTAATTCTCTGCTCGTTTTCACAGCTCTCAAAACTTCTGGTTCCAGGGGAAGCAAGAGCTCCCTTGTCCAGATGCGGACACGGGTAAGGTTCTTGAGTGCCAGTTGCTTCGAGATTTTGCCCAGAATTTTCACTTAGGTGACTTTGTACTGACGATCTTGCAAAGTTTTGACTGGGCGCGGTCCAAGGATCACTTTTGATAAGCCTCGGCGCCAGAAGACGGCGAAAAACGACCTTTTTGGCCTGGTTCAAAAGGTGAAACATCAGAATTAGCTCAACTCTAATGCATCACTTGCCAAGGGGATCGAGGTGTGAGAAAAAGACTGGATAGGGTAGGTGAGACAGACCTCACACTACCTTTGTGGAGGCCTCGTGAACCCTTTCTAGGGTCTCATGATCTTTTATAAGGCCGCAGTGCACTATCTGCCCTCCGCACACCAGGAGGAAACTGATGTAAACACAAAAAATTATGGGGAAGTCATCCCCAGAGATGCTCCAGAAGAACCTCCGAATCGTACTTGGGACTCAGGAGGCAGACTGGCTAGCAAGATAGTGATGTGGGAAGGATAGTTTACAGTTTAACCAGAAGCCAGGACCTTGGTGCCGGTCTAATCTTGGCTCTGCGGAGGCCTAGTTATTGGAGCACTTGTGACCAGCCTACCTGCCTAATGACACGCTCATGCTATTGTCTTCGATAGCCGGGGGTTCTAATCCCCGCACCACTGCTCCGCTTCATCAGTTTCCGATTTGAGGCTCTCATAGCTTGAAGACCACAGGGCTACACCCTTAGCACAAAAGGAAATACTCGCCAAAAGAGTCATCTACTCCTCTACTTCCACTGGTACATGACAAGCTGAAGACTTAACAGTTTGCCGAAAAAAGTATGAACCTTGGCAAAATGTGCAGATCAAATTACCCTCTACCACGGTGCACTCCATAAAGCAGATGCCACTAGCCAACCACCCAATGTGACCGGTCTGTCTCTACAGTCTAGGGCAAGCTTTTCTACCTCTCAGTTGCCCCAAATTCATACATTTGAAACCTATTTTCCCACCTCAACTTTATCTCCCTTGCTTGCTACCACAACCCACGGCTTGGAACACTTCCAATCTGATGACCCCCCTATTTATTCTAGGCCTTGGTTTATGCGTTTATCTAAAGTGTAATTATTTGATTTCTAATAAAACGTTAATCACAACCCCCAGCTGGAACACCCTCCAGGCTGCCATATCCCCAATCTCTTTCAGATCACGTTGGTTACTTGGGAAGCCATCGTTCCACCAAATGTCACTACAGGATTACCGCACTGATCTAACGGATTAAACGATCGGATTGGGCCATTTTCTTCTCTGGCCGTTGCTAAATAGAACCTCTTACATCTGAAGCCAAGGTGACAAAAATCCTACTGCTCGGGCCACAAGCCCCCATCGGTTCATTTTTCGCCTGCTACCCTAACGATTTTTCCCATGAAGATCAATCGTGTCTGGTGAGCGTTGCCCTTGCTCAGGCCTCAATCCAAGACCTTCGATCCGTGGAAACCACGGTCATTATGAAATAAAAAACCAGGCACTCTCTCCTGACTGGAAGGCGGCAGTATATTTTGTTGTACTCACGAAAAGGTTTCTTCTCACACACAAGTGACAGTAGTTGCCTCCACGGGCCGGGTTCCCTGCAAATCACAGCAACAGGCCTTCATGTCTACATTCATCCCTCCTAATGACCTCTTTGCACTTTCTTCGGCTCTTCTGCTCCACCTTCTAACTCCAACTGACTGTCTCGTCAACGACTCCACTTTGAATTCCCCAGCTGAGCACCCAGCCACCATTCACGCTGCTCCAGCAGCAAGTCAAGTTTCTTGTAATTTACGTCTTCCTGTGACCTTCGCCGTGGGATTATCCAAAGGAAACAATCGTATTAAGCTTATCTGGCTCACTGGCATCTATCCTACAGGCTCCCTCCCTCATTAGCTATTGCAAACCACAGTTCTCCCGGCTTAGTAATTTGTCCAAGTGACATCGATGGAGATAAGCCTATCTGTGCGCCGCTGATATCACCGTTTATTGTTTGGGGACTCCATGCTGGTTCTATTCCGTTCCGTGGCTGGTTACTAGCTGGTGACTCTCTCTCCCTAATTCTCGTTATGGAACCTTCAGACATCCGGTAGGCGCTCCCTCGTTTTTTTCCTTCCTTTTTCTTTTTTCTTCTTCTGCACACCTCCAACTTTCTTTTGATGTCTCCGGAATTGACTGTTTACACAACTGTCGTATATACTGCACGTTCCGCACTCTTATAATGCTTTTCCAGCTGCTTTAACCCACGCCTGAGTCACCGCAACACCCCACACTTGAAACGAAAACTGGTCTCTAATAACCGTGACGAGCGTATCTTTTTGGAGCCTTCAAGGGCAGCTCAGATTTATTGTACTGTTAATGGCGTGCGTAAATCCCATTTCCAGATTTTGTGAATATTTCTTGCTGCAGAGCAATGCTCTGCCCACTGATCATGCCATGCGCGTTTGTCTTGATCATGATCAAGATATACTCCATTATTAATAACATTGTTACTACCATTATTAGGGTTTACGCAGATCAAGAATAGAAGTGTACCTTGGTCCGATCCTTGTAGGACACCATTATCTGCTGGTGCACACTGAGACATAGCATTCCTCGCCTCAACCACAAAGGTGTGGTCGGTGGGGAAGCTGCGTAAGACTTCTAGCATGAAGCCCATTATTCCATACGTTGTTGCAGCTTACAAAGAAAAGGAGCCTATGGGACCTTATCAAAGACCCTAGGGAAATCGATGAATACAGCTTGCGATAGCTGGCCGTCGTCCTAGACTTCTATCAGGCTATCCGTGACAGTAAGTATATTGGTGATGCATGATCCGCCATAGAGAAACCCGGGTTGGGACTGGGAGATGAGCCCATTTGTGTGCCGACGGGTAAGAACAGTGATCCCGAAAACAAGCTTTAAAATGTTGCCAGGGGTGGCGGTCAGACGAATGGGCCCGCATCTAGGAGCATATTGCCACCTGCCCCTCTTAGAGATGGGTGTGATAACTGCTTTTTCTAGCTATTGGGAAAACCTCGGTTGCCAACACCGCTGAAAGGGAGATTCACAAGGGGCTGTCAACGTCTACCTTCGTCTTGAGAATGCGAAGGTAGATCAGGTGAGGACCCTTACGGCAAGATTGGATGCGACGAAGGAAACCTGATGCAATTACACCAGTGGAAATGGTATTATGACCAAGGGCAGAGACCGAAGTTATTGAGTGCTTATCGGGATAGAATAATGTTGGTATAGATCTAGGAACTTCAAAAAAGAGATATAAAAGCCTCAGCCATTTGGCTGGGAGATGTAAATAAGGATCTGGTACGGTCTCTCAGAGTAGGTATCGTTAAAGCGGTGGCCCTCAGACGAAGCGAGAACCAAAAAATGCTTTGTTGGCCTAAGCTCGGGCAAACAAGGACCATTGCACTGCATTTTGGTGAGACCTATTTTTGTCTTTGCCTTTGTTACGGATAACCATGAAGTCTGTGCATCGACAGCACGATCCGTGGTCCTATACCTAGTGAAGGGGTTTGCACGTTCCTAAAGAATGCCTCTGGTGCAGCAGGGCTGGGGCCCTTTACTGGTCTGCGGAAGACGTATTCTGGGGTCGGATGGCCTATCAGCCAAGGAGATCAACTCTCTGAGATTTCTTTCCATCTCGTCGGCGGAAGTGCCTAGGTTAGCTGAGCTCAGCTGGGAGCAAAGGAGTGCACTGACCTGACCAAAATATGTCTGTCTAGAGGACCTCAAAGTTTTGAATTCTGAGGGAAGAGGAGACCAATTCACAGCATATTCGAGCCCAAGGGGATTGATATTAATTTTACCAAGATTCGGCAAGTAGTGCGCCGTATCTATTCAGAAGCATTCATTAAGGATGACTAAACCTAGTAGGGAGGGATTATGTACTGTGGGATGTGTAGTCGGATCTTTTACTTTCCTTGCCCATGAGTTCTTGATAAAGCAAACTCGAGGGTTTCACCAGGGGTGACAATAAGGGTACCAAACATTTGCCGGTAGACTCTGGGTGAGTAAAAGTCACTAACGAATAATAGATGGGTGGAGTCTGTGTAGCTTCTCAGGGAGCCTGATAATTCTGCGAGTTTTAGGCTGTCAGTAGAATTGCTTGAGGGAGGGCGATAGACCACACCAAGCAGCAGAACTTCTATCCCGGAGGGTGCGAATATAACCCGCGGACTATCTAAACGTGAGAAGGTGGGATTTGTTAGTATGTTAGGATGAGAGTAAAATTATCGTGTTATATGATAACCATGCCGGCACTGCCTCTGCTGGAGTCCTGCCTGACTACGAAGTATCCCGGTATGGATATTTCATCTTCCAGTATGTCTAGAGTAAGCTAGGTTTCTGTGAGGGCTATGGTCCGGGGTATCTTGTCCCCTGCAGGCTGCCGAAGCCCCAGGATCTTGTTCAGTAGGGTCGGACACTTGCTGTGGAAACACAGACACCTGCTCGGTTGTCATAGAAATGTTGGAGGCACCTGATTTTCAGGTTAAGGTGGGAGAGCCGGTGCGGGGTTAGGCTGTGTGGGATTCAGGAACCAAGGGTATTGGGGATAAGGAAAAAGCAAGCCTCTAAGTAGGTTGGTAAGTTTTGACTGCCAGCAGGCTTGGGGGCAATACCCCATGCGGGCCTTCTAAAATTCTCAACTTCCGTAAAGAATAGGATGCTCTTAGTGGTTTACCTCTGTCAACACGGTAGGATTCACCAAGGCGGGTCTTATTAGTGGTCTCGTTTTGTACGACCGTATCGGTTGGCCTTTCTGGTGCGTTAACCTTCTTCGTCTGCCCGCCAGCACAAAGATTTTGGAGTTTGGTATTTGGTTTCTTGGATGGACAAGTCAAATCAGTTCATATAGGCTTACTATAAATTATGGGGTCCGAGATACCTCTGTCACATGACAGGGATTTTCGAGAACCGGGTAGACCAATGGGGTTATTTTCCGTGACCAAGGAAGGAGTGACCAAGAAAGTATCGGCTGCCTGATATTGAGCTCGGCCCTCGACAGGAATTGCCCGAAAAACAGCCAGTGAGCTGAGCTTGGGATCGTCTTTTGGTGGGATTGCCGGACTGGCTTCATCATCATAAAGCCATAGGCGAAGTAGCTTTTCGATCGGTGCTCCCTCAAGCCCTTTCATCTTCCTTCTTAGCTTTGCCCCTGAAGGAATAATTTGTTTGCCTGACTCTGAAGAGCTCACCTCGAGTGAAATGCCGCGTACCTAGCCGGTCCCTTTGGTTACCTGCCAAGTAAACCGATTTTTAAAGGAGCATGATTATAAGATGGTAACCACGTGGGCGTAGGAGTTATTAGGGCAGTCCAAACTAGGAAAGAGTCTTGAGACAGTCCACCTTGATTATTTCTCGGCGTCTTACAAAATCTTTGCCACAGTAGGAATTCGCCTGTGGGATACTCTGCACTTCCGATGGGCTACCCGGGATGCTGGGAGAAATATAATAGCCAAGATTCTCGGGCTGGCTATCCCCTCCCCAAGAGTGCAGACGACGGCCTTCTTCTCGTCTGTATCTACAACCTGCCTTTGGACTTCACATTTTAGTGCATCAGTTGAGAACGCATGTTGAAGAGCCATCTCATCGGCACTTACTGATGAGACGTTGGTTATAGAGGGGGAATAAACATCTTTCACGGAAAAAGTAGCCTCGCCTGGTTTTAGCTGTGAAGTGCTTATATCCAAGGGTATGGGATATGATGTTACTCATGGCAAGTCACTTCGGAAGGAAATTTACAGATTTTAGGGGTGGAGGCTGCGTACTGTAAGAATCCAAAGTCCCTAAAGTGGTGAAAAGCACCAGAGGAAGGGCAGCCGCACAACTAGAGTTTCTTCGATTCAGCTTGCGCCGAACTTTGCTTGGCTGAAGATATTCCTGCATTCAGGTGATTGTGATGTCAGCGTATTTTCGTAGCTCTCAGTACTACTTTTTTGGGAGAATAATGGGTGCCCGCCTGTACTAAAACGGACAGCGTATCCAAAAGCTGCGGAAAGTCACATGCACCCTATGGGAACTGAAATAGCAATGAGCTCGATGAAAATGAGTCCCTTGCAGACGTGCAAAGCTTTTCTTACACCACACTTGTACTGCTGCTTCCAGGCTCGAAGGCCCTACAGGGTGAGGGAAGTTAAGGTTCTGCAGCTGGTGCCACGTCTATTCACGGGACGGTTTTGGCCTTCACAGATAGGTGTTGTGCGGGCAAAGGCTGAGAGAAGTGAGACTATTCTCACTGAAGAGGAGAAGAAGGACGCAGTGTGTTTAAAAGGGGTCTTAAAATTCTAGGGGGGATCATCGAGGCGGTGGGAAACAGTAAGCCGCTCTTCTAGCCCGGAGGAAGCGCAACGCTGAGGAGACGTGCGCGGAGGCCACGAGAGCAGACCAAGAATAGGGCTTCAAAGTAACTCGTTCGCAGTAAATGCGGTAAGTAACCGGAATAAATTGCCACATTCTGCGGTGGAAGCCACGACCGCCGCTACTTTCCAACGAAGTCTTGGTGGGGGTATGGAGGGTGGTTGTGGTGGTAGTAATGATTTATTTCGTGGAAGCCCGAGGCGTGCTGAGCCATAGGAGGAATTGGCATAAGGGAGTCTTATGGGGCAAGTAAGACCAGCCAGACAATTTTATAATTGTTGGCGTTTAAACGTTTCAGTGGACTAACGAATGACAACCCAGCAAAGTAAACTTCAGCGCGAAGTGGCCAAATCACAAGGATCCCGGTGGGACCGGTTATATGGAGGGAACACGCAAATAAATCAAACAGAAACTTCAAAAGCCACTGGAAGATCAAGCTGGGTAGCGAAAAACTTATAGGAAAAAACATTTTTCAGAGAAATAAAGGAAGCACTCGGATTACTCTTCAGTACAGTGGTGATGATAAAAAATTCCTAGACCCGCGAGATCTGAACCCCGGAGAATGAAACGATATCGAATGAAAAGAAATGCGACTTCAATAAAAAGTTAATACTCATTTGTTGGATACACATCGACTGCTCAGGAAGTAGATAAAGAGCTTCTGGTGAAATTGGTGAGAAAAAGCTCCTTCTGGCGGTGTTATAAAACCTAGTTGGAGAAAAATGGAATGGATGAGGTGAAGGTGGCAGGTAAGACAAATAAATCCGAAACAGGGAACACTTACTGGTGACTCAGTGAGTGTAAACAACGTGTTTAAAATACCTCTTTACGGGCAGAACTCTCATTTTTACATGCCAGTTCTATTCGTTGTAAAACTCGGATGCTTGCAATGCACATCTGCTTGTATTTCACGACACAACCTCGAGCATTTAGATTTAGTTGTGGTTAACTAGACCCCTTTTGTATACGTTTGTTACGTTGGACTTCTGCTGTCTACTTGAGTCATTTGGAATCACGTTTGAGGTTTTTTGTGATGTGTATCTGTAACCTTCATAATTGAGTGCCAAGGAATTTACGAATCCATGTTGTTCTGAATGTGAAATTCACCTGGTCAGGCTACAAATCACTCGAATTACAATTTTTGTGACTTACACCTAGTGATAGCAGAGTAACGATGACTAACAACGCAGTAGGCATGAAGGGCGGAAACAAAATGATCTGGGTTTTGAGGACAGAGCGGAATGAGTACAGCACAGCACCGTAGGACGCCCGCGCTAAACCCCTTTTCTCCTGCGGTCATAGGGCTATTGCCGAGAGCGTTTGGGCGCAGAAATGGAGATTTGCCCGCTGCTATCATTTTTTTATCATTTTTTCTCTTATTCCAGTAAACAAAAGCAAAAGACTCTCATCACTAGGTCGTCGAAACACCGGGAGGTCCACGGGGCTCAAGGATGCAAGGAACCGGACAATCAGGCACATCGTGGTCAAGCCCTAGATAATAAATTGAATCAAATTGAATTTTCAACTACCGCTACTTCCTGGTTTTATCCATCTTTTGTAGCTGACAATTCGGTTGTGGAAGACTCGTAAACATGCAACAGCATTGCTCTTTTGGAGAGGGTTGTGCATGTGCAATCGGAAAAATTGCAAAAGGAGGAAAAACTCCGTGGGTCGGGGCTCACCAGGTGTACCAGTAGGTGAAGTGGCCTGGTGGTGGCTGAGTCTGAATGTGCTAAGTCATGAACAGGAACCACAGCAGAAAAACTGCAATGATTATCAATTAGGTGTAAGCCTTTTGTATGCTATTCAATGTTTTTCGGCTTGCTGTAAGGGCAGCTAGATTATCCAGTTGAACGGTCATACATTGAACTGCTGTGCTTGCGGACGGTTGAACGCTTGCTGTCTTAGCGTAGTGTCCAGTGTCTCTCCGACACTTAAAGATGATTGCGGCTGTTTCCGCCCAAACCGTCCTCCACCAATTCAACAGACTTTCACCGCTTTTGGCAAAGGTGGTAACTTTAAGGTCTCCACCCCCCATCCTACGCATTTCTTGGGACCTGGTTGATACCTGGCGATCCTCAAACTTAATTTGTGAACCCTTCGCATTCCTCTATGTTCTGTTGATCCCCGGAATACCGAAAATTGCAACCCCTGACAGTTTCTTCGGTCCGTACGACCCTTTATAAAACTACTAGGATTACGCAGACTCTTGAAGGAGGTATAGCTTCAACGTCTTTCCGGCGGCATGTGGAAGGTTCTCTGTGTCTGCAGGGGAACGTCCCAAAAAACTGGCGGAGACAGGCAGGAAAATTTCAGAAACCTACGAACCGAAGTTCGATCCGGCTGTGTCCTCACAAATTGTGCCTATCGCCACCCCTTTAAAAGCTAGTGTGCACTATATCGTCCAAAATGTAGAGGCACTGTTTGTCGTCAGCTGGATATCCGGCTGGTGGGTCACCCAACAGCCAGCTTCGTTGAAGTAGATCTCCAGGTAACACCAGTTCAAAAATTCCAGTTCGGCCAGGGCCTTGTTATGCCTCTTGTTCGACTCACCAAAGGTACTGTTTTAAGGCTCTTTATCGCACCTTACCTCGTTCAGTGGCCCCCAGCCAATAAGGGAAACGAGAATTCCGGAGCGTAGCCGCAGCGGACGCCCATGGTTGAAGTAGTCGCCATTTTACCATATCGATCATAATTCTGGTCCAGGCCACTGCTTAGACAAACGAGGAGAAGTTAGTGCCCTCCCGTCTTCAGGTCGACCTCTGGTTAAGTGTCCTTCCCCTTACTTAAGCGACGCTGACGATACTTCTATACAGAGTTAAGGAATGATTAAGAAGGCAGATTCCGCTCTTCTGTGTGCATTTCTTTGAGCTTTCTTGATTACGGAGGTTCCGAAAGCCTTTTTATTGTTGATTTCTCGCACCACCACAACGTTTTGGTTGATTTTCGCAGCAAACATCTTTCAAACCGTGTCAGGAATCTACCCGTGATTGGGGTTTTGGTTGGTTTTAACCTACCAGTCCTTTTTATTTTTACCTAGAACGGGCCGTTCAGATTTGTTCAGTGATGTACTATACATCTTCCCGTGAAGTGCTGCTCCCGTCTTTCACATCGCTCGCCGTAACCAACTCGGATGACCATTATATTAACACAACAGGCCCCCCGATTTTTGCTGGGACGAACCGGCTGTCATCTGACAAACTTAAAATCGAGCCAGCTGAGCTCGGGCCTACTCTTCAACTGGGTAGTATTCGTTCATCGAATAGTCCTTGGGCCTCACCACTTCAAGTGGTCCCTAAAATGTTGGGAGATCGGCGACCACGTGGGTATCACAGGGACCACGGCAAGGCCAGTTCCAGATAAATACTCTATCCCGCACATACAGGATATCACTGCCAACCTCAAAGGAGCAAGTGTGTTCTTAGAATAGGTCTGGTAAACGCCTACCGCCAGATTCCCACCGTAGATGAGGGTATGCCTGAGACAGCGGCTACAATACCTGGTCCCTCCGAATTTCTATGCACGCCGTTTGATTTTCGCCTATACGGGAAACCTGCTGGTAATCAGCAAGTCTAAAATGCTCCTAAGCTACATCCACACCTGTCGCTCGAGCAGTTGGCCGCACCAGAAGTAACCGTCAATGCGGACAAAAGGCATCTTTGGACGAAGTTCATTTGAGCTTTTAGGCCACGTTATTGATGAAAGCGGCATTCGGCCCTCGAAATAAAACACGTAGGCCATTCGGGACTCTGCCCTGTTTACTTGACTAGCCGCCACTTGTCTATTCGACGGAACGATAAGCTGCCATCGGCGTTTCATTCCAAACTGTGCTCTCTTAATGCAGCCGGTAATAGGTTTACTTCCAGGTACTAATATGGTCCAGTAGAACTGCCCTGGGATGGTAAGGCTGCCTTCAACACTGTTAAAAAAGCTTCATCTTCTGAAACTTTGCCGGTTCATCTCGATACTGAAGCTCACTTGTACATAACTACCGGTGCCTCCGACAAAGAGATAAAAGGCGAGCTTCAGCGGTGGTCTACATCACAAAGGAAAACTCTGACCTTTTTCTATCTTTGTCTACTACCAATTGAGACCGAGTACTCCACATTTAGCCGTGAACTACTTGCTGTTTACAGTACCGTTAGACGCTCGACACTTCCTCGAAGGCAGGTTATTCGTGGTCGAAGCCGACCCCAAAACCACCTACGCACGCTTTTCACTGCAAAACAGATGAGCACACACCTGGTGAGCTGCATCGCTTGGACCTCGTTGCTTGGTTTTTCGGTAGTTTTCGTCAAGTTTCTAGCACCGAAAACGTTGTGGCCGATGCTGTTCGCTGGATAGACGCTATTTCTGATCAGCTACGGGTTATAGACCTCAAAGCTTTGGCTGCAGCTAAGAGTTTGGAATTAGATGTCACAGATCCGAGCCAGATCGCGTCATCGAAAACTTCAGTTTCCTTGAGCCACTTCCCCGGGCTGGACAATGTGTGACACAACTTTGCCACACCCGCGCCGCATGGTACCCATGTCTTGACGTTCCACAGCTTCCGACGTCTTGCATTATTTAGCACACCCTGTCGTGCGAAATACTACCATGCTGGTTGCAGATAGGTATATCTGGCGTGCATGCAAAAGGGTATCCATAATTAAGCCCGGTAATGCCTTCAGTGCCAAAGAGCAAAGGTAAGTAGGCGTAAAATGACTCCATTAGGCCTCTTTCCGGTAGCACCTTCAACATTTTCTCACACTCACGTGAATATGGTTGGTCCTGTCCGCCTCCATGAAGGTTTCCGTTACTTTTTTATACCACAGTCGAACTTTTCACTCCTTGGCCAGAGGCTGTTTCCATTGCCATTGCGGAGGCAGAAAAAGCACTAGCTTCTTTTGTGGAACTTTGGGCTACATTACACAGTTGCCCTGCGAAAGCCACTACTGATGGCTGCCCACAGCCTGATTCACACCAGTTTCGAGGTAAATTGCGTATTGTAGGCTGCCACCGTTTTAGTTCCGCGACAGACGACCCGGCAGCCAGCGGCTTGGTTGAACTTTGCGATCGCCGGCTGACAGTTTGCTCTGCGCAGATGAAAATCCTAATGGGGAGCGCGCGATTCCAGTCGTTCTCTTAAGCTTGCCGTCCACTTAAGAGCCTGATATTACCGCAACAGATACGAAACTGGCTTTTAGCCAGACTGTTCGGTAGTCCTGTTATAACGTTGTATAGTTCGCTTGAGCGAAGGCGGTCGTGCCTCATACGCCAAACAGAGAGCTGTGAAAAAGCTCCTTTTGCAAGGGAATAGGTCGCTGCCTTGTTTCCTTCCAGCCTGCATTCCGCAAAACTATCTACTTGCGCCTGTTTCTTTAGACCCGGCGGTTGAGCGGTTGCCATTGTGGGCTCGGTTAATTTCCAATTTGATGGCCCTTCACTACCCTCGGCATTCTTCTTGAATTGATGCACACTCTTGCCAAGCTCATAAAAAGGATGTAAAAAGAATATTTCATATTGTTTATGTAGCTTTAGAACACGTCTACGGCAGCCTCAAAAAGTTCCATTTATATGCTCTAGTAACACGACCAGATTGAACCCTCGGTTGAGACGGGTAACGTGAAAGTACATCTACCGAGGTCACTCATCTTTACGATAGCCTAGAAGGGGCTACACTGCGGAGTGATGGTGTTTCGGCCGTTCCGCCAACGATTGTAAGTGACACCCGTGTGCCTCGTACAACGCAACTATGAACCGCGGAGCTGCGGCCAACAAAGCCATCCGGCCGCCATGTTGATTGGCCAAAGCTCCCCACAGGGAATGTAACACACGCTTGAGCAATGGGTAGCCCAATTCGCAACGGATCCCGAAGTCAAAATGCCATTATCCGTGATATTCTACGATACTAGATCATTGAATGAACAGTGACACGAAAAAGATACAAACCTCAATAAGGAGATCACAAGGACTCAACAAACGAGAAACCGAATTGCGGCTTGCGGGCGAGGAGCACGTGCGTCACGCAGGTCCAGAACAAGGGTATGACAAGTAGCGCTCTGGGCGCGAACGAACAACAATTGGTCCATAAAAACAAACAGTGCGAAAAAGACACGTCAGAGAAAAACATGGAACTGCAAAGGTTTAAGGGATTTTCCACTATCGGTCGCCACAGGGAATGTTCCCCTTTAATCCTAACTGAAACCTACACTTTCAACTTCTTGTGAATATATTTTGAATACAAAAATAAACTAGTTCTCACACACCAATATTTACTTATTGCACCGATCGACCAAGGCGAGTTTCTCTTAGTTGTTGTGGATTAATTCGCATTCTTTTCGTTAGCCTTGTTTTGTCCCCACGTTCCATGTACAGGCACGGTCGATGAAGAAGCCCTGACAGAATCTTACCGGAGCATTTTGCACTCCTCTCGCTTGTTTCGGCGACATATAGGCCAGGGCCTGTAGATGACCGCCGGGCCCGTGTGCATCTAAGAGAAGCACCACCAGTCGCACAACTGTTTGTGACATTGTAACTTGGTCCCCTAGGTGAACAACCACGGCTGAAACCCATGAGCCTGGCGGGGATCAGCTTGCATTGCTTCCTCGTTTGGATCGAATGGTCCCCTCGGAAGTTCTCTTCTAAAAGGGTTGTCGTAGCGACCCGGAGATGACTGGATGTGAATGTGTGAATTAGTGAGAAAATTACTGCAGAAAAACAACCAATTAGTAGGCAGCTCTAGGCAGTTTGTATGCCGTTTCATGCCACAGGTATTTTCAATTTTTGTCTGCATTTCAACCAAAAAATAAATGTCGTGGTATATATGAAGTCCGTTCAGCGATTTGCTGCTCGATCCACCGAGTAGCCAACTTCATTCTCCCTCGATGGCACCTCACAGCCTCAAAGCAATGCGTGGCTCAAGTTGATTCCCAACCCAAGTCAAAACAGGACCGCTCCGCAAACTCTGCGTCACTGTTTGTTCGGTAAAATATAAATACATAGCGCCGTACCTTTGACAGTGAGCCTCAGTCACCCCTGATTCTCGCCGCAGTAAGATCTATCTAGCGTTTTTACATCCCATCGCTATAACCCAACTCCTACATTATTTTCGCTACGCATCCGCCGGTGCACCTTCTGAAGTTTCTGTCCCACTGTGCCTCCATTCATTTGTTTTTTTGCCATAAGAGCGCACTTTCGTTCCTCCCGGTCCACCGACCCCATACTTACAATATACTCTCCCGCAAAACCTGCTGTTTTGACCTAAGCAACAGCTAAGTACCTACCGTATCCTGTGGGGTTCAACCTGTGTACACCACAGAGCAAAATTTCTTCTATCTCACTATTCCTCATCGTCCCAAGTCTCCTAATCTCAATTGTATATATAGCGGGTCATAAAGCTCACTGCCCAAACCACATTGCCGCATAGGTCTCATCTAGACCTTTGCGCACAAGCACCCAGGCTCACTCCTTGTCTGCTCAGACCTTTGGCTTGTCTCTGTCTAGTTGACCGATTTCCTGCTACCTTTTACCTCCGTCATATATTCCTACTTATCATTCTATCCCGGTCCCCAACCAGTACTCGGAAACTCCGTATCGCTAAAGCTGGCAAATCCAAACACACCCAACCCCTCCCAAAAACCAGACCTTGTTCTGTCACCCTCGTTAACGTCGACGGTGAAGCTCCTAATAGTCCTAATGGCCTTAAGCAGAGTTTCGTCGAACTTAGGGACAAGGTCGAGCTGATTGATGAAATCCTTTCAAAGGTTTCACCCCTGGCTACTCTCCTTGATCCTGTAGCCGCTACATCGCCCAAGAACTTGGTTTCGGTGGGACACCTCCTCTACTCCGTGTCTACTGAAATATACCACCGCATTGCCAACTCCAAGAACGCAGTGGTTTTTAATGTTCCAGACCGCTTACCACTTTCCTTGGCCAAACACAACATACTAAGTTCGTGCAACATGGCTCACTACAGATGCCATTGCAGGAGGCTACGTAAGAAGTCCCAGCGACATAGTTGCTACCTGCTATTCCAATTCACGGACGACCTAACAGCTACAGAGTTCATCAGCAACAAGTCGACAATTGCTGCCCTTTCGCCGTATAAGGACATCAAGATATTCTCTGATAAAACCCCCCTCCAACTGGAAATACTTCGTTCGCTTAGAAGTAACTCCGCCTTGCCCATGCAGGCTGACCCCACTGTAACCGACATGAAGGTTACCCGATGCCCCTCTGTCAAGAAGTCAAAGGCGAGCCCAGCGCCTCACCCTGCCTGCCTGCAAACTGTCGACTTAGATATGTCTAACTCCCCACCCCCGGTTCCGCTCCCACACAAAAGCCCTTTTTTATCATCTCCCCCAGTAGCCTCTACCAGCAGTAGCTCTCGCTCCCCGACCGCAGGCCCCAAGCGGCACTCCACTTCAGTATTAAAGCCGCGCTCCCCCATCATAGCCTCAGAACCAAGACAAGACCCTGGTACAACCATTAGCCCTCGCCGGACTACTTCCAATCCGTCCTCCGGGCCGTTGACAAGAGTTGTCAACCGTCGCTCTCGTTCTAACGACTCTACCAACTACCCACCAACTTCTAGCTCAGCCGCGACACTTCGTTTCCATCCTCATAAGTGCCGCTCTAACCACCCCATTAGCCTGCCTGGTACTCCTACCAGGTCCGCACTTGCCCAACTAATCACCCCACACACTACCCCCCATTCTCAATCGGCTTCCGCTTATAGCGTACTCTCGGATCCTCCAGGTGATAACCAACCGGGTCACCTTCCGGATTCGTCTAACGCCATCGTCCCTATTTGCAGGAGTGACCTTCAGGGCCTTGCCAGTGTCACTCACCCTTCCATTGCCTCGCACCCCCTTCCACTGTCTTTCCCTCTCTCTGATTGCATGGGTCACACCAATCCTCCATCTCCGTTGCTACCGTATATCCCTCCCTGCCCCCCAAACACCAACCTTTCATACTATAGCCCCAGCATGCCTCCGCTGTTCCCCCCTGCTCACCTCTACCAACCCTCATCTAACCCTGAAGTACCACGTTCATACCCTAGCAGATACTCTAGATTCGTACCTGCATCCCGCCTCCTCGCCCCACCTACCCACTTACCGGCTCCCCTGCCCCTCATGAGCCTCCAAACCTTTCCAAATTTCGCCACTCCCTTCCCGCCCCCCACCTCACACTACGTCCCAGTTACTCTCCCACATGCCTTCACCCCCATACCGACCTACCGGCCTTATACTGACTCTGCCCAACAGGTAGGTTACCTGCAGTCAAGTTCTCGTTTTCTTCCTGACCGGTGCCCTCCGCACCCGTGGCCATATTGCTAGTCACCCTATGGACCATATCGATAAACTTTTACAGACTCATATCACTGATCGCTCCTCACTCGATGTCATGCCACTTAGCACCCCACACCATGCACTCCCTCCTGTCCACCCCGCTCCGACAGATATTCTTAACCTCTCACTTTGCCAAATGGTGCCTCCTCCCTCTGCACCGTGTGACACCCTTCCGGCCCACATCAGCGGTGTGCTACACACCCACCGTGTTGATCACCCACAGCGATCGGCTGCGCCTAATGCTAACGCTTCTCTTACTTTCCGTCCCCCACCCAACACTGCCTTCCCTCCCCCTTCTACTGACGCTATGTCCCCACTGAGACCCAACTCCTATCACCACAGCGATCCCAATAGTCTTGCACCTGGCATCCATGCTTTGCGCACACCGACACTGAACTCATTCCTACTAGTTCTTATTAACGCTCGCTCAATAATTAGAAAAATATCGCACCTGCGATCTTTGGCATTTATGTCAAACGCTGACATTATACTAGTAACTGAATCCTGGCTGTCAGATGATGCTTCGCCTGACCTTGTTCGCATAGCTGGGTGTCAATGCTTCTCGAACACTCGCCAGTCCAGGCGTGGAGGGGTTGTTTAGCCTTTGTCAAATGCACTATCCACGCTAGTGTTATCGACCACCCCTTTCTTCTCCTTATTGAGGATCCGTTATGGCTTTCCATTCACGCCTCCGGCCAGAACCTCCTACTTGGCTGCGTCTACGTTCCCCCGGGTCTGGAGCCTGCAAAAATTGACTCTGCCGTAGATGTCTTTAATGCGGCGCTCGACTACCCTGCCAGTGCAAAAATTATTGCGGGTGACTTTAACTTTCCTTCAATTTGCTGGTCCTCCTATACTAGCCCTCCCGCCCTCTCCACCTTCCTTTCTTGTGTCCGTCTTGGTGGATGGACCCAACATGTCTCCTGCCCTACTAGGGGGAACAAAGTCTTGGACCTAGTATTCTCCATTGATGTCCCTGATATGATCACCCAGACTACTGATCACTTCCCGGGTAGTGACCACCGTATTGTCAGGTGCAAGTTCAGCTGCTTCAGCTGTTCTCATCCGATGCAATCCTCTCCCCCTGTTCTGACTTCCTACCGTTCCTGTAACTGGCCCCTAGTGCCAATGATAATCCGATCCCTTAACTGGGACACATTTTTTCTTTCATCCGATCCCCTCACTGTTATGAACTCTCTCTACTCCAACCTCCTACAATGCCTAAATACCGCCAACCCATAAGCCGATCCACGCCCCAAATCCAGGAGCTCACGCCTGTCACTTTTAGAGCGTAAACTGTCTATGCTGCAACTTACCTTCGCTAGATCACACGACTTTAAGATTCTCCTGCCCATAAACCAGCTACAACTGAGGCTGCGATGCATGGTCGATTCGCATCTGAGAAGGCAAGAGGCCATCGCCTCAGCACACCCAAACAAAACTGGCTACCTGTCCAACCTCCTTAGTAAAAGGTTCAATCACTCCAATCCTACCTCGCCCAAGTTCCTCATCTGCGGCTCATCTACCGCTAATACTCCAGCATCTATTTCTGAGGCCTTCAATGAGCATTTCTCTTCCTCCCTTATAAGCTGTCCTGGTATTCCCCCTCCTACAATCCACCCCTGCACCTCTGCATCTCTTTCATCGATTCCCTTCACCCATCGAGAAATTGAAAAATCAGTTTCCTCCATTAAACCATCCTCGAAACAGGGACTAGATGATCTCCCACCGGCCCCCCTCCGTTTCGGCGGTCCTGACCTCCCTTTATTGTTACTTAATATGTATACCACCTCCATGCTTCACAGTTATGTCCCGCCTCAATGGAAATCCTCTGTTATAGTTCCGCGCTTCAAAAAGGGCGTATTACACGACCCAGATAACTATTGGCCCATTAATCACACCCCAGTAGTCTGCAAAATTATGGAGAGAATTATCAAAAAACATATTGTCCAGTACCTCTTATCTAACAACCTGCTGAACCCTGGTCAGCATGGTTTCTTGAACTCCCGTTCCTGGTCTTCCTGCCAGCTTGACTTTCTCAATGTCCTATCGTCAGCTGCCGACGCCGGCAACTCTGTAATTGTCCTGTACCTCGACATGTCTAAGGTTTTTGACCGTGTTCCCCATATTCATCTGTTGGCCAAAATCCGATCTCTCGGTATTACTGACCCTCTCCTCTACTGGCTATCCTCTTATCTCTCTCACAGATCACAAGCCGTGCTCGTCGAAGCCACCTATCTTCCGCTAAACCAGTTACTAGTGGCGTCATCCAAGGCAGTGTCCTAGGCCCATTACTATTCCTTATTTATATCAATGACATTTTCTCTTCTATTCGACACGGCACCCCTTTCCTCTTTGCCGACGATATATAAATAGTGTACTCTTCCCTCCCTAGTGACCTATCGGTGACTCTGTGCAACATATCGAGTGACTTACTCGTTCTCCAAACTTGGTGCATCTCGTGGTTCATGAAATTCTCCGCGGAGAAAAGCTTCCTCCTACCATACAAGTGCACCGTACCACCCGGCCAAATTTGTCTGGACGGCCTGCCCATCCCCATACAGCCCATGGTTACCGATCTTGGCGTACGCTACTCTTGTTCCTTTAACTTCTCAGAACAGACATCGTTCCAACTCGCTAAGGCTAAGCGAACCCTAGGCCTGATCAATCGGTGTTTCTTAATACCGGCCAGTCGCCTCTCCATGTATCTCTCACACGTGAGACCGCTCCTAGAATATTGTCCCATTACCTCCAGCCTCTGGCCACGTTCCTTTATTGTATCTCTTAAGAATGTTCAGCGTACTTTCTTTAAAAGGCTGTTGGGCGTATCCCTAGCCCTGACATACCGCCAGCGCTGTGAGCTCCTACAAATTGAGCCTCTATGGATTCGTCGCATGCGGCTCAACCTGATTTTCCTCTTTAAGCTAATCCATAACCTGGCCTACACCTCTTATCCCATCTCATTCGCTGCGCCCTGCTTCTACCCGATCCGACACCGTGCCTTCTCTCTCACTGTCCCTCATTCTAGTCTCTGTCTGAAGTCCCGATTCTTTCTGTCAGCCTATTCCAAAATCTGGAATAAGGTGCCCCTTAGCTTACGCAGTGCCTCCTCAATGTTCGCTTTTAGGCGCGCACTTTTGTCATGCTTAACAGTCCCCAATGCTATATTGCTCACCAATGAGCTTGTCTCCGCCGACCTGGCCTTTGAAAGAGGCCTCACATTGTAACTTTACTTCCTCTGCGCCACAGGCCACTAGGTACACCCCGCGAACTAAGGCCATTGCCTTCACTGATCCATAGCGAACCTTCCTCCTGCCATCATAAGATAACCCTATTGCTCACCTACGTTCATCTCTTATCCATCATATTCACTTTTGTTTCTCCTTAGTATCCGCTGATTCTCAGCTAGGGCACACCCAGACTGCGCTTCTTTATCCCTTTTCTCTTTCCAGTGATCCTCCGTGACGGCCAACCACTTCGGGCACTGTACTTACCATCTCCCTGGCAAGTGCACCTGGATATTATCGCTACACGGTCGTCTACCGCTCGCTGTTTCCGTTGGCTCTCCTGTCCATGGACTCGCGTCTTGGTCAATCGTTCCTGGTTCACGCACCTCCATCGCGGTCGCTTTGTCCCCTGTGCAATTATCCATGAACACTCGTGCCACTCCCAACAGTGCGGGGCGCGGTCAGATCCACCGCTATGGCCGGCGCACATCGGGCGTGCAGGCCGTCTGCAAAGATGTGCGAGCCCAATTAGACTGGTGGATCACACCTCCTGCGTTCACTTCACGAAGTGTTTTTCAGGTTGGGTGCCCAGCGCACGGCCAGTCCCACCCACTAGCACCGGTTGCGGATGGCACGCTCCAACTTTTCTTGGACTACCGAATCCAATGCTGTCGGTTGAAAATTGCATGCTCCTCATCTACTTTCCGCCACAGCTTGCTCACCTATAGCTCTTATCATCTGTTCCCACTTCCCATTTTTGTCGCCCTACCACGGTATGCACACCTACCTTTTCTGTCCTTCCTCCTGTCGCCTCTCTCTACATCAACTTTCACTGCATTGAGTCACTATCGTCCTAACCACCCTTCTCTGTCGGCGCTCGCCAATAACTCTTTTCCCACCTGCCGTCATTGCTGGCTTCTATCATCTATGCGCTTGATGTTACCCTCTGCTCAGAACGCCCACTGAGAGCTTCTTTAAACCTGCCGTTCTGTTCAATCCCTCCTCATGCCCAATGCCATGATGCACCAATCGCACCCGCACTCATGACCAATCCGCATATTAGAACTTGCCGCTCCAAACTTCGCATCTTTTACAGTCGTATTTATTATCTAATCACCACCACCATATCTTCCTCACTTGGCTCCGCGATTCCTCTGTGGTTCTTTCCAGTGTCCTGATTAGTACCCACCTGTTCAATTGTCTGCCGGCACACAGCTCTCCAGCTCCATTGCCCCAACTCCGTTGCGCATTCATTTTTTGTGGCCTTTTTGTTCTATTACTGGTTCACTTATCTCGGGGCTCTCCGCTTCCTTGTCCGCCTCCTCCGTGTTTCATCTGCAGTAAAATGATCTGATTAATGATTTCTTACCTGTCTCCTCGGTCATTGCTTTCATCCCTTGATCGGTTTATTGCTCGCTACAGGCATTTTTCTGTACCTTCAAGAGTGGTCCGCTTTTTCCATGTTCCACCACTGTAATGACAACGTTACGTCACGGTGTTCTTTTACAGTTCCAAATCGCTTAACCTGTCACCACCAGATTCCTCTGGTCCGTCACTACATCTCGCACCTGCATTGATCAAATAATTAGACCCATTCTTACCTGTTTTCCTTGATCCTGTCTTTCATCTTCACTCTTCCATGAACTGCTCCTCACAGTCTTCATCACTTCTGTGCTTCCGCATTCTATTTTTCTCCCCGTTGGGCTGCCATGTGCACTTGTCATGAAGTTAATCCATAACGATATTCCAAAGTTAATTCTACAACCAACTGATCTAACATTATCTACTCCTCCTAATGACTGATAATCTCTTTCTAGGACCCCATTGTTATTGCTCCTGCTTCTCTTATTCCTATATATATATGTACATACGTATATATGTATATATATAACAAATCTACATATTTATATATATATATAAACTTATGCATATATATCCATGTGCACGCGCTCTGCATCTTGCAGTTCCTCACCGGCCATTTCCCTTACTATCATCCCAACGACCGTCATCATAGGCATCCATCAACTCTACATCTGTGCCTCACATCTACTGTATCCAATCCTTCGAAATCGTTTCTGTCATCTTTTCATCCCTCCACGTCTTGCATTGCCTGCTGCCTGTTTTACGGTGAGTTTTGTGTCCTGTCCGCCGACAATCCACTGCAAAGTACCAATGCCTCATTGATATCTAATCCACTGCACTGAACCTCACCTTTTTCTCCATTTTTCCTCGGTACTGCAGTTCCTTATACTGATTTCCAGCCTTTCACATGTTTACCAGTAGGCCTTTTTATGTAAACGCCCGGACCAGCCATTCAGTCCACCTGACCTTGACTTTCAAACTCACCGGGTGTCCATTCAAATCCGCTCCTGAGCTCATTTAAACTCCACACAATCTCTATGGTGTGCATACGTTTACCTTTTTTCATCCTACTTTATTCCCCATTCTGAGCCGTTTTATCCAATATTTTTCTGAGAGTTTCCATATTTCCATGAATTATATTTGTCCATTCCATCACCTGTATTAACAAGATCATGCACAAAGCATGCTTCGGGCGTTTCCGAAATAAACCATTATTATTAATAAAAGTAACCGGAATCAGGACAAATATCCACACGAAGGGAGAAAATTAGCGACACGAATAAATGGGAACTAACTGTCCTGTGCCTCAAGTAGGTAAAATGAATCCTGCACACTTAACCAGGCTCAATAAACAATTTCCTGAGTGTGGTGGCCGAAATATCAAGGTAAACGAACTGGATGTCCACAATTTGTCGACACGGGCGAGAAAGAAAAACCTAACCGTGATTAAGCAGATTGTTTTGATTGCGTGCGACTCCTTATGATATGGAATGGCCACAAAGTTATTCAAATAAGAAAGCACGACCATAAAAGTGAAGGGTAGGTGCCTTTTTCTTAGAGTTACGGACAACCGCAAGGCAGTGTCAGCGAGAGAAAGGTGGGCAAGGAAAGACCCAATTATTAATGTGTCAGAACCGAGATCGGTTCGGAGTGAATCGAAAAATCGATGCCCTTGTGAAATGTTATGACAGACGTTTTTTCCCAATGACACAGAGTAGTCTAAATCGTTGTGTTTCATTCGGTCGTAAAACCATCTTGAAAAAGGCTACCCGTGGCGGGCGAAACTTCGACAACCTACCAAAGATTTCGACTACGCTGTGTTATTGAGCAATAAAATTGTACCAGGAGACCAAACTACCCTGGAATATAGATACGCAGGTAACAAACGACGAATTTCTAGTTATTTAGGGTGTCTCAGTATGCTTGGGGTAGGTACCTTTGGTTTTTACGGAGTTGAAAGCCATTTTCTGGTTTGCCCTGCTCACAGGTGGTTAAACTTGAATTCATTGCTAGTATGATGTCCGGCGTCGCCCTATTGCGTGAAAGTGATCTGTGTTGTTGTTTGAGAGCAGGGAGTGGCAGCCTTCACTTGTAATGAGGAACGGATTTTCGTCACTTAAAAACCCGGAAATAACGGAATTCAGCGAGCCTAGTCCACGGCGAAACGGAGCATTTATGATTACCGACGAGGTATCCACATACTGGAAAACCGCAAATCAGGATTTTGAAAATCTTACCTCGTTTTTGCTTGTTTCATGACTGATCATAAGGGTGTGACAGAGCCAGTGTTACTGGATGACAACGAACCGAAATATCTAAACAGCTGGCAAAGGGCCAGGAGATGAAATCTGCCGAATGAAGTGAACATTAAGAGAGAATAGCTACTCCCCGTATTGCTGAGTTCGGTGAGATTTCTTAGGTGCTATTTCCGTAACCCGTAAAGGCAACACTCATTCATAGGGAATTGCGTTTATACAATCCGAAAGGGCACAAAAAAGGGGAAACTTCGAGAGCCGAGGCTCACTGTGTGTATCAGTATGCACCGACATATACTTTGGGTGAAAACCATAATAATGGTCCCTAAAACAGCATTTACCTTCTCAAAATTTGAACCGAGCCACCCGCAGACTGTGGGGTCCGCCTCGGGACGAGCGGTCATTTCGGTTCCATTCTGTTTCCAAGAACTGACGGCAGGTTACTAGGTCTTCCGGTTTCCGGAATTAGGGAGTTCTTTGGAGTCTAAAAGATAAATAGTATTAAAAATTCGTCCATTTGCACGCGCATGTGGAAACAAAGTGACAGGAAAATCCCCTTTAGAGCCAGGTTAGTTCAGTCTGCGTACGACCGAAAGTTGCCGGGTACAATCGAGCGTCAGGAATTCTCCAGGTGGTATGCAGAGAGATCCGCATTCGCTACTGCAACCTCGTTGATTTCTTCTGTCTCTTTGCAAGAAACGGTTTGTTTCTTTGGTTGTGTTAACAAAAATAGGTGTGGGAACATTCTTCTCATCATCGAGGCGAAACAGCAATAGTGCACGCGCTGCACCACTCTTGATGTCCCATTTATTCAGCAGGGACGGAAGAACTGCAGTGCCCTGAGTAAGTTATCTCCCATCCAAAGCTTTTCATTTCTATGGACATCTCGTTCCACTTCATCTCCTGCATCATTTTAAAGTGGCTTAAACCTTAAAAGCTAACCATTTCCGTACTCATTCTACTTCTGGCTCTCAATACCCCACGGTTGAAGTAATTCGTCCACAAATTAGCTCCGTAGAGCGGTTACCACAATTTCATACTGTTGCCCTTCATTCTCTGACCAACGCTATGTTCAAATATATCCTCAGCACTTACTGCGGACGAAATCCCCAAGTTATAATATACCCCAGTATTGTCGCCTCTGGGTTTTTCGTTTACCAAGTGTGGAGAGTCTCATACCAAGCAGACATTTTTATATGATTTTCCCTGTTATCCTCCGACTGTCCGAGTGGTTATTCACTGAAACATTTTAGACGGACCGCCTTCATTTTCAAAAAGGGGCCCATGCCTGAAGGCAGAGTTCTAGAAGCGGACTTACTACTGCCTCGCACTTAGGCGTGAACACCTCTACTCTTTTGCAAAATAAGCTGTGTGCAGCCTGAAGAGCTCGCTTCTTGCCTTGTAGTCGGCCAGTTCGCACTGTTCAGCACACCTAAGGTCCACCGTCACTGTTGAC
Organism: Fasciola hepatica; assembly: GCA_948099385.1. Taxonomy (NCBI): domain Eukaryota; kingdom Metazoa; phylum Platyhelminthes; class Trematoda; order Plagiorchiida; family Fasciolidae; genus Fasciola; species Fasciola hepatica. Next base: position 1,436,133 of record CANUEZ040000027.1, read on the forward strand.
CCCGTTCCTCAGCTGCGGATAGCTCACTGTCTCCCATAACCGTCCGCGTGATTGGGGCTCTAATTAGTAGACGACTTGCTTCTGTTTGAAGGCACTCCGCATCTGTCTGCCACTATGAACACTACGTAAGTCCCTTTGCTGGGTCATCGCGATCCGCCGATCGTATGCTTCCTAATTCGTCCGTAAAGAAAGGAACACGATTTTGATAAGTCTTTTGCTAACTCATTTATATGAGGAAGGAATGCAGTGGATCTAAAGTGGACTCCTGAGGTATTATGTCAGTTACGTCTGCCGCTTTTGGACCGTTAGTTCCCACTCTGACATCGAAAGTCCGGCCGACACCTAGGTGTGTGTACACCATTCTGTTTCAAGCATTCAAAAAACTTCTCCATCACCAGCCGGTTGTCGAATGAGGTGAGAGCTTTGTTCAAGCATTGGTACCAAAGTTTTTCCATAACGCCTTCATCCGGCCAGGTGGAGACCTCATCCAAGAATCCCGTAAAGTTCAAAGGAAAAGACTGGTCTTCAAAACCTCATGCTGTGCCCTGCGAAGCAACTCGCGTTTCATCAGGCTTTTACGCATATGCCCCCTTACCACTCGCTTCAAACACATGTAAATACTTGCGAGGCCTACAGAGCTGCGGTTATGCTCTTCTGACAGTGACCTCCGTTGCAGATAACCGCAAGTGTTGCTAACTTCCAGCCCAACCGCGAAATCCCTTGAGTAACTGTGGCATAGTGGAGACGACAATGTTATCCACTGACCACGGCAGTCTTGGGCTGATTACGGTTCGGTTTGCCTCCAGGCCTAGCTAGTTTATGTATATTTAACCATCCCACTAACTTCTCTGTCTTTCTCTGTGTGACTTGCGGGTAGATAAGGGAGGGTGTCCTCAGTTGGGTTTCGGTTCCCTCTTGTCGGCCTCCATCATCTCTGTGCACACCCACTAGTTATGGGCTTAAGGCATTCGCTTTTCTTTGACTTCCATCAGACTTTTCTCCTCAATCTCTCGAGACCAGGTATCACACTCCACTCCAAAGAGGGTGTTTCGGGTAGAGGTGTCCGTGGTAGTTTCTGTGTTTTTCTGTTAAGCTTCCCTGGTCATGGCAAGTTCAAAGTCTGGGTTTCCACTTCCTTTCAGAATCAGCAGGCTTGAGGATCTGGCAGCTTTTTCCTCTTCTGGCTTGATCGCCAAACTGCCGGTGACCATCAAGCTGGTTTATCCCCGTGCTCGTATCACAAAACTGAGAAAAACCTTCCTGTGGCTGCAGGTTAGTCCTGTTCCTCTACCACGTCTCCCTTGTCCCAGTTTCTTTATCTTCTGCTCCAGTTTAGCTACGCCACCCTAGTTTTGACTTCCTCGATGGTAAACCTTTAAGAATTACCAAGCAAATTCTGAGCTGTTTTCACATCTTCCAGACCAAGGGAAAATTTGAAGGTGACGAGGTTCTTGTGCCCAAAGATGGCGGCAAACCCAACCCATTCATGTGATTTTTGTGCCTTGTGGGCACTAGTCCAAAGAGTGAAGGGTTCCACCCGGATGCATGCAAAGTGTTTTCTCCCACATGTGAGCCAGATCTCTGTGATGCATCTAGTCGAGGAATTCCTCATCTGCTCCATCCGAGATACGGCTAAAAGTTGTCCATTACATGCCAGGTAGGTTAGTCTCCTGCTATTAGAAGCCTGCTTTCTGGTGATTCGAGTTCTAATGGAAAATTCATCAATCCCCTGTTTTGGCCAGAGGCTGGGTTCGGATTTCTAAATACACATGCGACCACCCTTCTTCCGGTATTCCAGTCTCTCAATTACAGCAGGCTTTTTGGCAGCGCTTCATCCCTACTTGACCACAGGAGCAAGCTGCTAGTAATCAGCTTTGCTTGGCTAATCGCCTCGCGGAAGGAAAGGCTGGAAATGAACCAAATGAGAGGAGTAGAATGGTAATAGAGAGGGTTTTGTTGATTGTTTTGCCAAAACATCCTTCCAAGGCGTTCTTAAGTCGGCTTTCAAAATCATCCATTATTATTATTATTATTATTATTATAATTATTATTATTATAATTATCCACAGACCACACCTTGCTCATCTTCACCGTCTGTTTAATCCATTCGCTGACAAACCGCGCCGTGAATAGCTGACTTATAGTTTTTGTTCTTACAGTCTTCCACTGGCAGGAGCTCATGTTCCTGTAGTTTGTCGTTCCTCGGAGCCTGGAAAGAGGTTCTCCCGGCCCGGAGCACGTGTACTGCTTTTTATCGGTTTTGAACATCAGCATTAGGCCCCCTTGCAATCTCAGCATTTCCAGCTGGAATGAGTTTCAATCCCCAACCGCTTATTGTATCCTATTCTCCGATGGTTTTCAACCCATGCAGCAAATCTACGCCGTATTTGCCCGATGATTTTTATCCCGCTCGAGAGATAGACACCTGACCTGGACGAACCTTTTCAGTTTTCGCCTCAAAAGTCCTCTTTATCGGTGACAATACCTCTGGTCCCCTCGAACTTACCACTTGCCGCAGTTGATAAGGTGCGAGCTAGGCCTTCTTCGGGGTATCCTTACACTGGCTCCTCAGATTAAATTCGGCTTTGGAAATGACTCGCAGATCCTCAAACTTCACTGTTTGAGCAGGCTCCGGCCGGCTGCCTGGTGAGCCCATATGGATACTGAACCGTGGTTCTACCATAAAAGGAGAAGTTGGCATTTGAAAACAGAAGTTAAAAGCACAGATTGCACGATGTTTCCTGGATCCCTTCGTTGCATCTTTACAAAGTGCACACCGCCGTCGAAGTGATTATTTTCATAGCAAAATTAGTGAACGAAATGTTTATAAACAAAGGCAAAATCACATGACGCACACATTCATACATGTCCATCGGACAACTGCACACTAATTATCACACTTCGTTACCACGGCAATGATAAATTGATTACAATTTCGCGTTGCTTACACAGTTCAGATTTGTGCGCACGGATCAACAGGGACTCAATATACCTCAATTGTTTGGCACTGGTGGTCAAGTAGATCACTTTAAACGATTGACTTGCGTTGACGCAATGCATAGTCTCGTAAAAATGTCGAGCGATTGATGATCTGATTGACCTTTGCTCGGTTGATGATGCAATTGTGGTGAAATCGCTACTCATCGTCTTCTGAAGCCACGCTAGAATGGCTAGGCACATTCACCGCAAAGAAGATGGTTAAGTTAGGTGGTCCGTTTATTGAAAAACACCCTGTCCGGGTAATATCTCTACTTCAAGAAATTTGTCCCGATAAAATACAAGATGAACACAGTGCAAACACTTTTCTACAGAGCACAGAAGATTTGCTCGGCGGACACACTGGATGGGGAAATAAACCATGTCACCAAAATTCTGACGGAAAAAGGATACCCAACACCATTTTCGGCAGAGTGTCGTCACCTGAACTCAAGAAAGGACATTGCTACTATGGTGTCTAAGATGAAAGTATATCTTAAACTCCCCTACGAAGGTGATAAAGTAAGTGAGTTGATCAAAAATCGCTTGAAGTCAGCTGATAACCGCATCTAATATGCAGCCAATCCGGTGATTATATTTACAACTAATAGGTTTACTAGGCCATCGGTGGGGGAACCCTCGCTTATCCGGGCCAAATCAATTTGCATATACCAATTCAAGTGAGAGTGCTCAGCCACCCACACGGGCAGAACAGAAAGGCAGCTACGTCATCAAATGGCTGAACACATTCCCGTGTGGCTTCAGAAGACGATGAGTAGCGATTTCACCACAATTGCATCATCAACCGAGCAAAGGTCAATCAGATCATCAATCGCTCAACATTTTTACGAGACTATGCATTGCGTCAACGCAAGTCAATCGTTTAAACTGATCTACTTGACCACCAGTGCCAAACAATTGAGGTATATTGAGTCCCTGTTGATCCGTGCGCACAAATCTGAACTGTGTAAGCAACGCGAAATTGTAATCAATTTATCATTGCCGTGGTAACGAAGTGTGATAATTAGTGTGCAGTTATCCGATGGACATGTATGAATGTGTGCGTCATGTGATTTTGCCTTTGTTTATAAACATTTCGTTCACTAATTTTGCTATGAAAATAATCACTTCGACGGCGGTGTGCACTTTGTAAAGATGCAACGAAGGGATCCAGGAAACATCGTGCAATCTGTGCTTTTAACTTCTGTTTCAAATGTGCAACGGGGAAAATTTGGCATTTGTTCAAACCAGGAAAGAGATCCCACACCAAGGAGCACGCATTCACCTTATCCAGACCTCCCTGTCGAGGACCTTATGCAATGGTTTGAAGCAGTATATCACCGTTGGCAAAATTGTGGCTGCTGCTCTCCGTTTCACTTGAAAGGTCAATGACAACCACGACAAAAACACGGGACAGCGAAATGATCCCTGCGGTACACATTCTTGCCATCTTTCCATCCTGGAAACGCCTCCTTCCTGGAACGTCCCCCTAGAAAATTTTCTGATGATTTGTTTCTCGACCAAAGGGCTTGGCCTAAGTTTTTGGAGCTCAGCTGCAGATAGCCTATGACTAGCAGAGTCGAAGGCCCTCTGGAAGTCCAAAGAGGCAAAGTTCAACCTTCTCACCTCCGCCTTGTTTCTCGGTCAATTATCCTTGGTAGCGTATTAGGTTAGTTGAACCTGACTCTCAGTACTGGAAAGGACGGAACAACCAACGGCTTTAATGTTTCTCGATTACGAGACCCCGGATTAACCCTTCTATGACTTTCCGTACCACGGACGCCAGGTTTACCAGTCAGTCCTTCAAGCATGCCTGTCTGCAGCCAGCTTCGTGGATTGAAGTGCCGTGGAAGTAAGCGGTTCTAGTGGTACATCACCTCCTTCCGCCGATGCTTGGAACAGAAGCCATACTGGTTTAACCAGTAGGTGAGCCAATAGTCTGACAAAGGCGAGATGAATTCCATCATGTTCTGCTGCCTTGCAAGACGACAGAAACCCTTGATTCTCACGAACACTCTACCTCAGTATCCACCACCCCGGGGTGTGCTTGTTTTGCCTAATGGGTCCTCAGGATGCTCTCTGGCTAGGCTTGTATACTTCTGAAAGAATCACCGTGAGTTCTCGGCCTTTTCTTGCTCTATAGAGGTCTTTATCTTCTTTTCCACTATGGATTCCCCTACCTCCACCAGCCAGGTGGTCCCCGATTGCAAGTAATTTCAGCACTAGTTGAAGTTCACCCTGATATTAGGGGTAATCCTACCTTTGTGGCATTGCCTGGGTTCTGATAGCACCCTGAAGGCCCCAATTCTGGCCGACCTTTGCAGTGAAAAGACCCGATGCACCCTCTTGCGAGCACACTCTGCAAGGCCCCCTGTTTTTCCCTAACAGTCTAGTGCGCACGATTACCCCTTCGTGGCATGGTGCCCTCACCTTTTGCTTTCTCCAAAAGAGATAATCCGTCGATGGTTTTATCAGTTTATCTCTGGAGTGCCGCTACTATGTCCTGGAGTAGTAATCCCCACTTGGCTCCAGCCACTATGCCTGGAGTGCGGGTCACAGTCGCCCCTCTTTGTTTTTCCCGCAGAAACTTATCACGTATTTATCTGACGTTCCCACTGCTTTGAAGTCCAGTATAATCCTCAAAACACCGTGGTAGCCTTGGCCACCCGAGCCCTCCGCATACAGCTTTTCTGGATCTTCGAGGCCCTTATGATTTCTGAGGCAAGGAGTGAGTGTATCCTTCCATACCTCCGCTTAATTAATTGCTCAACCTGCCGGAACACATTCTTCGATACTGTAGTCCCCCAGTCTCTCTCTAGGAGTTCCCTTCGGAGTGATTTCGGTTCTTCAGTCTACTTGAGGTTCATTGATGCCACCTAGTATAGCTGCTTATCACCCTTAGCCCGTCACTTCACCCAAATATGGCAAGAACCCCTCACGTCTTTCTTGGCGAGACCTTGGACTTCGGTGCCCCACAGGTTTTCGAAATTTCGGTCCTCACTGTCGGGACAACCAACTTCACTACCTGCATTTTCGGGGTAGCAAGCCGTTTGTCTTCGTAGATGTTTTGATGATCTGTCGTGAACATCAGAAACCCACCACGACATGACCGTCATCCCCATCAACGCGATGGGCTGCGTATAGCTTGAGAACCAGTCCGCTGATGTATTTAGCCGGCTGTAACCGTTTTAACGAGAATAGTGACATTCATGCTGCTCGTCACCGCTAACAGCTGCGGACAAGTTCCATACTCTTTCGGTGGTCTTGTAGTATATGGGTAACCCTGCCTTACCTAGTTCTGTTCCTGGCTTTAGAGAGGATCCTTTATTTTGCCAGGCCTCAAGCCCGAGATCTGTGAGAAGCCTGTCTTTGGGGGATCATATGCCTCCGTTTGCTTCGTCTTTCTCCTGAAAAGCTACGTAAATTTATCTGACAGCGGCCACCTCTGTGGCCTTAGTGGCTGACTCTGACCGATGGGTTTTCTGGATTCTTGTTTAAGGTGACCTCATCTGTGCTTTGTTTCCTCTTCATATCTCAATATTCTTTAGCCCCCACAGTTTTCATTCATATTTGCATGACCAAGTCAGGTTAGAGCTAAATCCACGACTGTGGTGACAGGAGGCCAAAGAGCCAGTCTCTCGCACTGATTGGCTCCTTGTATTCTACAGTGCTGCCACATTGGAAGAACCGAGTTCCCCGAGGTTCGGTTGCAGTATCTACTCATATTAGGTGGGTTGCCTTTGGTAAAAGTGGGCTAGCAAATAGACAGGCCTACAATTGTGAAGTTCCGTGGAAAGAAGCTCAGGTAGTTACCGGGGCAAGGGCGTCAGTTTCGCTCACGGACTCACGTTGTCTAAGAATTACTTTCATCGGTCCGTATCAAACATTGGAATTATGCGTAAGGCCCCTACTTCAATCCAGTGAAAACCGAAACAGTTTCACCCCACAGTACTATTATTAGGATGAGTGAATATTTCACCAAAATTGTGGAAACCTCGAATTGTGAAGTACCCAGTCACTTACTTTATCTGAAGACACTGAAATACTGTGCTTCCTCCAGGGATAAAAATGTAAAACTGTGGCTCACAAAATACCGGCCGATAACAAGACTTCGGCGGCTGTGTCCCAGTTTAATGAGACGGCATTTTTCCGCGTCCAAGCAGAAAGAAGCCGGAAGAACTATGTCACAAAGGAGAGTCAAACGTAGCTACAACCGAGCTGGCTGACGGCCCGTGGGAAACAACCAGTCGAGAGGCCTGAAGAAGCGGTACGCAGGCTGAGCCTCAATTCCTTCTTATTAGGATTGACGTATATTCAGTGAATGCACTTGTGTAGCAAGAGGACCAAAAAAAACGAATTTTTGAGGGGAACCAGGGCTAACATGATGCCGTTTGAGAAAGGCAAGGAGCTAAATGTGCGGGTGCTTTGGTCTGATGAAAAGAAAGCAGCCATTGTATACTCAAGCAAACTAGGGCAGAGGGCTGTACCCAGATGGCGAGCGATGTGCCCGTGCGCCTATCAGATAGGCTGTATGATTCGTTAAGTCTGTATGAAACAGGCTGAGAGTGAAAGTGATAACTAAAGGCAAAAAAGGCGAACTCCAGCGGAACCTAACTTGGCCCGTATGGAATAGGAAAGCAGGCAAAGGAAAATAAAACTCCCGTATGCTAATCAGAACCAACACAGATATGGGGCAAGAAATGACTGCCAAGTAAGAGGGAGATGAGAAACAAAGGGTGGAGGAAAAACCCAGTTACTAGGAAAAAAACCAGATATTGGGGAAATAAAGAGGCAAGGAGAAAGCAAGACCAATATAAATGGAAGGGCAAAGCGGTAAGGTGAGTATTAACGGGTGAACAACTTGGATACCTAATGAACACCGTATATACGAGGATGATTCAGACAACGATTGGGAGAGGCTTTCTAGGGTTCAGTGAACGGAGTGGGTTGTTATGGACCAGGCAGACAAGAGTTCGTGTTTTCTGAGTGAAACGGAGAGCGGAAACCACAAGGACCGGTAATTCAAATGGTGGCGGACATCATATGAGTGGGAAGCTCGAAGTGCAAGTAAATGGCAGCTCCTGTATGGAAGCTGTAGAGGAACGGCAGTAACGTGTTCAGAGGTCAAAATCGATTTGATGCCACTCAGTCGGAGTGAAAAAGAGAAAAGGGAAATGGAGGAAAGGAGGACAGACCAAGGAAAAATTGAAAGGTATGAGAAGAGATGCATGGATGCAAGGTCTGGATAACAAGATGGTTAGTATCGAAAAGAAGTAGTGTCCGGGCTTGAACCCAGGCGTGGGCTAGTAAGGGCTTAATGGACTAGAACGAAAATATCCTGTCTCCTTCTTGGGATGGTAAAACTGGCTCAAGATAGATCCCTCGGCCATATGCGGCGCCACAGTGTATTGCTCGGGGGTCTTGAACTGTTGATCCGGCACTATTCCAAGATCCGGGACTCTAGAGACAATTCGCAGTGACCCCAAGTCAGTCCCCGTCTGCCGCTGTGGTTCGATCAGACATAATTTTGGCTGCATCACGCGGTAAGCCCCTATACACATCCGGTTTTTGATGGGTAAGAAGTCTTCTCTCACATCAGTTCAAGTTATTTTGATGTCACTGGCAGACATCAAGGTGGGGGTGCTAACCTGACTTTCTAGATTCCTTTTTCAGATGAGGAAAAACAGAGTCCAGCGCAGAACTCGGTGGCTTCTCACCAGCAGCCTATCCTGAATAGGAGAAGTAACTAATTACCTTAAAACCGAGTTTGCCGGCTAGAATGTAATGTATCGACTGCCTCGTTCTCTCAAAAATTCCCACGTATTGAAGTATACCTTCTTGCTGCCTGGGGCTCATGAAATCGAGAGCCTGGCTAAAGTTCCTGTAACAGACCTCTAGTAACCATCCCCCACTCAGCCTTCTTGTCAACTCGTCAAAAACTACGGTAGATTCCTTAGACAGGGTCGCTCTGTCACAAACCTGTGTTGCGTACTCAGTATGGGGCTATTCCGGCTCAGATGCCTAGAAGCCCGCTACCTAGCTGTTTGCTGCATGCGTTCAATCTGTACTGAGGCCAAAAGACCTGACCTGAGGTTTTCAGCCTTGAGTCAGTTTCCGGTCTTGTGCGCTCCCACCCCAGTCGCCTCTCCCCAGTCCCTTGTCACACTACCCGTTCCGTGTGAGGTTTACGTACGGCTGCTTAATTGTAGACTAGACCTCTGCCAGAGGCTGAATGATGGCCGGTTCATCCCATTTAGTCCTGGGGTTTTGGTTCTTCTCAGAAGTCGCCCCTCGCTGCGCATCATTCTTTGTCCATCATAAGTTCTGGGGCCGCGGGCTCCAGCAACTCCTCCTTCCATACCAGCTCATTAGTTTCCCGTCAAAGATTTATCTTGAGAGAAGCCAAAAGTGCACCCGATCTCATCTACCTGGCCTAACTCTAGATGGCCGTGCTCCTGTTGCAGCTGGCAATGTTTTTGTCATGAGCGTTTGGTATTGTACATAAGCATAGAACCGCTTCATGTTGATGCGAACCAAAGTAGCCAACCTGAGCTTAGAGGAATAGCTTCCTACACTTCCGATCGCTTGAACTCTGTTCCTGGCCATATTATAGGTTTTCCATTCTCGTTGGGTCATGTGCTAGTTGCACTCCATCTATCGTTGCTCGCAGACGACAAAAGCCCTAAAAAATTGAAAACATCACAGTGATCGTCTATATTGACTGATGATAGTTCCCAGAGGTTTACTGCTTTCAAGAACAACGGACAGACGTTGAGAGTTTCGTCTTTCAGAAGTGGCTATCGATGGCGTTGTCAGTAGGTAGATTTTGAGATTTTCTTTCCCCCACTCGAAAAAGTCGTCAGAGTATCTACACGAAACTGAGACTGCTAAAGTAATTATCTACGGAATATTATTTCAAAGCTGTAAATGCTGACCCTGGCTTACTTAAGCAAACAAAATGATTCGTTCCAACAGCCCACAAGATTTACGTATACGAAGTGGTGCTTACCCACTGTGATTAAACTGAACCACACGGGAAGTCCCATTCATCCATCTGTAATCCTCGAATTTGCGATCACTAAAACTCACTAAAACCGAATAAAAGCACATGCAATAACATTGCAGCTTACTGCATACGGGAAGCTTAAATAAGGTTGAAAGTTTTTAGCTTTCTGACTGTTAGTAGGGTAAATAGTGTGCCTCACTATGATCGAGGGTGGGTGCTTCAAGCTCGAGATGATACTTATCCTGAAAGCCTCTCGAAATGCTATCAAATTATCTTGCATCTTCTACAATCTCTGCCGAGGAAGACCTACTCTCTGCCTTCTCTTGTTGGAGAGGGTTGCCCGCTGGAGAGCGAGGACAAAAGCGAGTTTCTGGAGCTCTACACCGGATTGAGTGACTGGCGGTCAGCATAATGGACATGGGTAAACACCAAATCCAAAATGGCAACGTGTGGCCTGTGAGGAGCTTAGCCGTATGCCCACCAGCCTCTGTGGAGGAGGGGCCTACTGGGCATCCAGGGTGTTCGGCCTCATACAAAGGGTGTATGAATTGGGCAGTGAGTCACCGGCCTACAGAGAGCTACGATACATTCAAATCTTCCCACTGCCTTGAAGGTTAGGCTTTCCGGTCAGAGGTTCGGGGTTGGGTACCCTAAGTTGACCCTCCACTTCGGCCTGGGCAACTGGGTAGAAGGAAGTCCACATGCTCGCGTGAAATCTCAAGGTATATGACCACTCGCTATGGCGCTGGACTTTATTCGCACAAGTCATGACCGAGGGGTCGGCAGTCTGACCAAACCAACTACTTATAGGCACACCATACATCTTCGCCCACCCTTTTACACAATTATACTATTCCGTATAGTTTTCAGTTTGCCATAGGTAAAGACGCTAGGCATGCAACTGAGGTTCCTCCTCCAGTTTCCTGCAGTTCGTTAAGGTCAATGCTGGCTATGAACACCAGTGTGATCTGCAACCCCAAGTGTGCGCGCTCTGATGCAAGCAGGCCAGCATGCATCTTCAGCACGCACACTCGGGACACTGGCTATCAACCTCTGCTGCTTATCCGAGGGCCGCATCCAGGATCCCGCCGTAACAGTTCGTTTGAAATTGCCCATAGGGCATTCTTTCACTCCCCGCTTATATGGAGACGCTGAGGCTTTTGCTTCTGGCCACGGTGGAATGAGAATCACTTTGCATATCAAAGCTAAGTACACACTGCGCGACTGGACCCCGATCTGTAGCAGATTATTTGCCATTTGCTTAGAGGATTCCATCAAGGTTAACAAAGGCCGCGACGGCAATCTTAGTCCGTCTGATGTCCTTGCCCACTCCCCCACCGGCTGCTGTCCAGATACAGTAAAGTGTACTCTACCCGCAGCTTCACGGAAGTCTTGGGAAGGCTTCTCATAGAGAAGACGTGGAACTGGCTAGAGGCCTAAAAGGCAAGACTGGCCATCTAGGTCCGGGCGAGTGCATGCTTGGGGGCCGAAACTGCACCATCCATCAACGCACAGATGTAGTTCAGGGCTCCGTCTGTACGCAGACCATCGCCTGCTATTCGCGAGCACGGACTTACAAAGCAAATCTCGTCGAAAAGTTACATGGCAGCTGCCATCTACCTATCAATCCTGGACACATATGAGCCACACTTCCGTGAGCTACCACGGGTGTGACACAACCAAGTCTTGTGGGGCTCACTGGGGCACACATCTACTTTCAGATCACACCCTTGTGCATGTTGTGTGGTTTTCCACCTATTTAGAATTCCGTTGCCAACAGGTAGACGTAGGCTCACTTCGCCGGACGTCAGAGACCAAGGGACTTGTTGGTTTGAACGAAGGCGGCCCAAATAGAACAAGCAGCCGACACCGGCAATACTCGGAGACTTTCCAACTCATCGGATCTATTGGGACCATAAAGCCTGGGGTGGGCGCAGTTATCTGCGAGGGAAAAGGTTAACCAGTCCGCTAGATTTTACGCGGGCTGACTGATAGGTGGCACAATTTGGAGAGGAGTTTCCCTGGGCCTCGGAGCCAGCGCCTCCACTTGGTTATCTGTCTGAACCAGCTGTCCAACGCGGATCATCTGCAGTATCCCTTGCACAGAAGAAGGAATTGATCATGTGTTCCACCAAGTGAAGCACAATAAAATCCCGACCCTGGGAAGCTCCCTCCGGTGGTCTTCGAAGACTGTGGTGCACAGTTATCCAAGGTGCTCAACCGCTTCTTTGCCGAGGTTTTGTTCCTCGAATGCGTCCCAGAAAGTTGGACAAAGCATCCATCCCCCTTAAATACAGAAAAGGGATAGGAACCTCTGTTCCAGGCATTGAGGGATTAGGTTGGCATCGGTGGCATCCAAGCTGATAGAGTAGGTATTCCCCCAGAGACTGCCCCTAGTGCGAGAAGAACAAGGGCAAAGATAAGTCCGGTTTTCGTCCCCATCTCAAGTGCATCAAACAAACGTTCCCCATTCTTCAGATACTTGAAATCCGCCAAGTATTGTAGATCGATAGCAATCATACTCGAGGTTATCCAAGAGTGCGTGACGGGCATTTCAAAATCATCCAAGCCCTAAACCATCAGAATTCAGGCCGAGAACTAGCATGTGGCTCATCTTCTCCTTAGTTTCCGTTTGGAAGTGGCTTGCGCCGAGGTTACACACTCTCACCCTTTTCAATTTTGCGATGGGCGATATCCTGGAGGTTGCGCAAGGAAATCGGACGAAAGAAGGCGTAGAGCTCCCACCCGGCTATTGACTTTTAGACTTAAACCATACCGATGACAATGCATTGGTTTGCGATGATGTTACAGTGGGACAGTGCTTTCCGGGCAATTTTGCATCTTCTGTATAGCTGTACTGAATGTGCCTTTCATCCCCCAAGTGTGAAGTGCTCCAACAAGACTGGCGGGAGTCCATTCTCGCGTTTACCCTCGGTAATGTTGGTCAGAGGTTGTTGAAGAGTTCATCTACTTGGGTCTCTGTTTACCCGTCGATCGACAGATTGGAGACGACGTGCGTAACCGAATGGCGGAGGCCCAAGCGGCTTTCTGCAACTTACGTCACCTGTGAGGGCGGCCCAACAGCCCTCTCCGACCGAAAAATAGGGTGTAAAACTCTGCTGAGCGTAGCGTTCTCCGATACGCTTATGAAACACGGCTTGCTCGAGCGGCTGATGGCGACCGGCTGTCCGTGTTCGATCATAGATGCCTGCGGACTATCTTGCAGGTTTGGTGGCGACAGTAAATTATTAATTCTGCAGTTCAAAATCACGTCTATGAAACCGAGCATGTCGCTTACCCAAATTTGCAGCCACACCACCCCATCGACTTAAGTGGCTAAGGCGTGTGCTACGTGTGCCACCTCAGCAACTTTGTAACCTGCTGTGTTCGCCGGGCCAAAAGTTAACTGGAAAAGACAACGTGGAGACCAAGCAGCAACATGGCACCAGTCCACCAAAGAGCTGACGTTCACATAAGCTTCCGTTGGTTTCTGAAGATTGTATGCTCGGGGACCTTGAGGTTCACCACAGAGCTGGCTGGAAAATTTGTCCAATGAGGCCCAAGGTGGTGCTCAGTTGCTGTTCAGCTTTGAAAGCTTGTGTAAAAACTCCTGAGAAACTTCCTCCCCGATTCTTCAGTTTTATCCTCCTGGTTCATGATTCTACACGGCACCGACCCTCCCAAATTTGAACCGAGTTATTGATGAATAAGTTAGCCTGCAGTTACTTTTGTCAAGATCAGTGCGGGTTGACAGCACGCCATTCGAGCTCTCCACATATGCTTGCCGACCCCGCCCTACTCATCTTCCACCCTTTTGGTTTCCCTGCAAAATCCTTGACCAGCTTGCTGATGCTCAATGCAGTAGCCGATACATGGTCTGATAGTTACATCATGCTGCCTCTGCTCTACTGACACCCCAGCATGGATTCGCCTACAGTTAACAGTTCTGGGCAAAGCCTCGCTCATATTGGTTGTCGGAACGAGGAAAGTCATCATTGCACTTTTATAAATTACCATCCACAACTTCACTTTTTCCGTGTTCCCCTCGAGCCCAAGAGCTAATAAAGTTGTTTGAAGTCAGCGATGACTTGTCTGCTACCATGTTGACTGAGTTACAAAACCAAAGTGCTCACCGACACTAGCTCCCTTTATAAACTGTTATTCTTTTAATGGCAGGTGATCACCTTCAATCACTTCTCTTGTCCCAGGCTATAACCCAGTGGTCTCATCGTCCTTTTTCTTGCACTCCTCAGTTACTCGAATCCTACCACGCAAATTACCATCCTTTAATAGCCAATACTCACCGATTAGCGTAGTAGCTCATGGTATGTTAGAACCCCATTCCACCCAGCAAGCGCATGCTTCTGGTTACTTATGACCCCACGGAAAACCAGCACGTTCGCATCCAAATAAAGAGGCCTCATCTCAGCTATCAGCATTTTCTTTTTCATAATTTCTGCCGCCTCCACCTACAGCCGGGTCAACCACCAGACTGCTGCCTTTCCTTTTTTCTTGTTCCTATTTCTGACCCCACCTTCTTCTATTGTTTTACTTTTGGTCCTTAACTGGTCCCTTTAACTATTCTACCACCTATCAGCCTAACCATTTTGCACCTTGGCTAAGTATGCGCTTAATATCTCCATCATCAACCAAATGCTCTGCAAAACTACCACAGTCTCCGCCCGGTAGTCATTCATAGATCGGCCCACTAGCCGTCAGGTAACATTATCAGTCTAGTTTCCATTAGGTCGTTAATCATTCTCCAGACTGCCGCATCTCTCATCTCTTTCAGAAAGCAGTGGTTACCTGAGTAGCCCAGCAACCGAATCGGTGCTACCTTCGGATTTCCTTGTGGACTAAACGATTCGATCGATCGGATTGGCCACGGTTAAACCTATGTTCACTCCTGCTGACGCTTTATGTGGAGCACCTTACATGGCTGACTAGTGATAACAATCCTATGACCAGGGCAACAATCCATCATGATAATCTCACCTGACAGCCGGGTGGATTCCTGACATCATCCATCACCCCAAGCCCCATCAACATCTACTTCTCGTACTCTAAACAAACAGTTCAACTCATCCTGCGTTGCAGCACCGAGAACGATGATCGGAATCTGGCCCTCGCCGCAGCTTTCAGTACCCACTCTCCCTAGTTTGTCAGCCTGGCCCTTTTTGCCTGCTACGCTTACCAAGCACAACTTGCCATCAACAGCAACCAATATCTTTATGAAACAAAATACTAACCACTTGGTTATTCACTCTTTTATCAAGTACGCAGACAATCTCACCCTTATAGTCTTTCGACTCCCTCTGTTACTTCGGTTCTGGCCTCTCCTAGTCACAGCTGTCTTCTTTCCCCTTCAGCACCTGTGCATGTTTGCGTCAGCAGAGTTTGTCTCCAACAGGGTGTTTCCTTGACAGCTTCTCCTTGAAATTCCCCGTTCTGTTTCCATTCGCCATTTGTCTTCTTTAAGAGCATACTACATTTATATTGAAGATTTCTGCCCTGAAGGTAATTTTCACATAATATCGAAATCACCCATACAAAAGGCCAGTCTGATCATCCCATTCAATTCGCTTGCACTGATATCGCAGGCTCCCTCCAAAGCCATGTTGGTTCTATTTTCAACCTTTCGGTAATACTCCCCCCAGTTTCTTGATATCGACTCTTCAACTACCCAGTTGGTGCAACATCGCGTGTCTTTCTACAGTTCTCGGTCCTTCTCTGCGTTTTTTCAATCCCTCGCTCTCTTTCTATCTTCATTGACTGCACACTAAATTCCGTGGATCTCCGTGATCCATTTTGAACTACCGGATCAGTCGTAGACAGTAATCGGCACTCATAATGAAAGCTGTTTATTATTCCTGCCTCAACTCCTTGTCCATGTTGTGATGTTTGACGCCAGTTGCTTTATAGGTTCTTGCGCACACTGCACTTTTACCCTTCTTCAGTATCGCTTTATCTGCATTCCTACGTCCATGCCACTAACCACAAAAATCCACGTCCCGAATTCAAAACTGATTTACGATCACAGTGTTGACCCTCTTCGCTTAAGTTCGCCTAAACACTGTTCAAGTTTACTGTTCTAATACTGCAAATGTGTGAACCCTGAACTTCGAAATTATAAGTACCTCACATTGCTTTGCATTGCTGTATTCCTTGATGGTCTTGTGCATGTATCTTGACCACGATCGGAAAATATACCATTATTATTATCATATAAGTGTATAGGGCAAACTTATGCAAATTTTGGCGAATTTATTCAGTCAGCCTTGATGAGTTTGGCGACGGTTCCGGAGAAGCGCGTATCTATTGAGATGATTGTCTGTGAAGGTATAAGGGTTTTTCCCGTTGCTAGAGCCGCGCAGCCCAATCAACGAATCCCAAAGGCAAAAGGAAATTGATTCGTCGATTCTGGGGCACTGTATTAACTAAGTACACACACGTAAATCTGTACAAGCCTCAACGGTGCGGCCACAGCCATTAACAACGAGAACAACAGCTTTGCAAACGTCATTATCAGAAATGATCGTCACGGCAGTCAGATTTCAAGTCAGAGAGATATCACAACACATGAGCAAAATATAAACGAGTGTTTGCATGTAGTGGTTGATGTGTGCTGTACTTGTTCGAGGCTAAATAAAATGACCATCGAGGTCTCAACAATGCAAGTATTTGATAATGACTGGGGAGGATTTCCGCGAACATGCGTTACTGATATTGACTACTTATTTGGTTCTCCTTAAAACTTTCTGCCCTAAATATATACTGATGCTCGCACCTATGAGAATGCAGGGTTCCGTGTAAGCTTCTCCGTCCACTGCTTTAGGTCCCATTTATTGCTCTGCCTTTGTGGCTCCAGAGTCGGGTTGATTTTCAAGTTTTTTCAACGAAAGTATGCATGAACCTAATTAGCACTTCGGCACATTGAATTGTACTTCTTTGTCCCAAAGTTCATTATAAAAGCGAATTAGTGGCTGATTATGCGTCTATGCACTCTTTTTGGCCGCAGTCGAAAAATATACAAAATCTTTTAATATCACCGCCTGCTCCCCTTGCACACTGTCTGCACTGGCAACTCCGAGAATCCAGGTCAACAGAGATCAGTTTTCCCTTCATACATTGCCACCCAAGTACATGAAGCCTTACGTATGCGGTCCACATCGGCAAGCATATATTTACTGGGTACAACCCAGCCACGGATAATTCGGTGTTTTGAATAGGGCTAAAAACAAATAATCAGATCGTTTTCCTGCCGAAGAGGACTGGCTAATATTTTTCACCATTCACGGCCCGACAAACAGCATAAGGTTACGGAAAACATCTCCATTCTGGGCAAGGTGTACTTCCACTATGGGGAAGAAGTTCATTTGAATGGAATCCAATGTAGAAGCCGAAATTTTTCAACCAAAACAGAAGCAGCTTAGAAGCCCAACCCACCTTGGTTTCAAGGGGTTCAAGAAATTCCGTGGCAAGTAATTTGGTGTATTTTGGTTGTGACGTACTAGAACTCCAATGGGTTCTTGAGTCATCCGTTCGCTTTTGGACTGCTTGTTGGTCGGGTCTTGAAAGGTTTACTGTGTAGTGATTCCCCCAATAACGTTCCGATGACCCTCTGCGTGCAACATGAAGTTGCTGGAAGGGATAGAATGGGTCTATGTTAACGTTGAACTGGTAAACTGAAGGGCGGGAACGGTTTGGGATAGATATGGTGTTGAATGAGCTAGTGGAATTATTCAATAAATCGTTGGATATCCGGTGATTTGGTTGATTTGATGCGGTGTTAAAAGTGAGCCGTTTTGTGGTCGCTGAGTCGTGGAGAATTCTTTGTCAATACTCCGGTATCACTTTCTTATGTAAAAGAAGCTACTCTTCAGGCATAACCAGGTCATTTGCGATCCTAAGCTAGGGTGACTTATGAGAAGTATAACTGAAAAAAAGATGCTGAGAGAAAACTGTGGCGATTCAGTGAATAACTGAATACTGGAATTTCAGTCTGAGGCACAGCTTATTTAATCCGGCATGTGATCGAAAAGACAAAGTTGATTTTCACTCAACCAACACTATGTGAACAAAGCTCACCTCACTTCAGACTTTGAATACATAATATGCTCATCGATCATGCATTTCTACGCTTTCGATGAAAATCTGTCGTCTTAGCTTCCATTCATGCTCCTGGGATCTGAAGGCTGCCTCTTTTTGCGCTTCTTTATATTTCTATAGAAGAGCCACAATTTGCATGCCCGTCGCACAACAAGTTTCTATGCCAGTTGGGGTGATTTCTGATTTCATTTCAGGCAAGTCAGTTATCATTAAGGGTCGGATACCGCTACTCTACTACTTTTTAAACGCGAATAAACCCGGAAAATTACGAATTGTACTCTGTAGCCCGGCTGTTAATAGAGAAAATATGCTCAGCAAAGTGCCATTGCAAGACCTGATCTTTCCAATAATTTGGTAGGATTACCCCTGGTTCCAGGATCCGAATGTGAGGTGTCTACTTCTGCTTATTTTTGGAGGTGGAACCGGAGGCTTGTAGCTTGAGGTAACCATTGCTTAGGTGTTTCCGGATAATTACGATCACTTCAGACAGCCCTCTTTAATAGGTGCACCAGATATACTCCGTACAATCCTCCTATCAACAGGCCTTTTGGGTGGTGTTGATTTTGTGTGCGGGTACAATACAAAGGTTGCATGACGGTTTGCGTGAAAGGAACCTGCAAGTTGTCTGCAAAACGGTAGTATACTCCTGCTCACATTTCTCTAAACACAGTCATCCACACCCTATCCAGACTCCTTTAAACTCAGCCACTGTGCTCGCTCCTATGACATCCCCTGGCAGCCCATTCCAGTTATTGGCAGCCCTAACTGCGGAAGACCAACTTCCAATTCGAGCCAAAGTTCCCTCCTTCTTAACAGTCAGTATGAGCCCTCGCAGCAGTCATTCCCTTGCAGCTCAGGTAAGGCCCTTCGGTGACCTCGTGTTTCTGTGAATCCTTCTAGTATTTCAAAGACCACAATCAGCTCACCCAGTCTTTTTCTTCTTTCCAGATAAAATAGTCCTAGTTGCTCCAAACGCTGTCCGAAGCGCGAGAGTCCGTATTCTGTGAACCGTGGCACGAATCGACGATGTAGCTGCTCGAGAGCCTTCGTGTCCCTCACCAAGTACGGCCTCCACGCTTGGACACAGTTTTCTAGACGACATCTCACAAAAGCCCAGCACAATGGCAATGAGATCCTCGGTTTCCTGGAGCCGGCCACCGTTCTTAACTGATACAGGGCTCTACGTGCTTTCTGCCTTATTTTCCGGCACTGGAGACTTAGCTTAAGGTCAAAGCTTACGATCAGCCCTAGGCCCCGGGCTTCTATCGTCTGAGCTAGCGCCCCCCGATGGTCTGGTGGCCCCATATATCGAGTGAGCCGTGGTCCTTCCTCCCTGACAAGATGTCGCCATTTGCTCAGATTCAGGGGAAGATCCCACGCCACTGATCACTGGTATACTTTCCCTAGGTCACGCTGAGCTGCAGCATCACCTGGGGCTTCTACCACCTTGATATCATCCACAAACTGGAGGCACCGGTTTTCCAGCTTACCTGCCGGATCAGTTATGTGCGTTAAGAAAAACAGGGGGGCCAGGACCGATCTCTGCTGAACGCCACTGCGCTGCCCCCCTTTGTCCGATAAGCAGCCTTCTACTCTCACTCGGAAAACTCACTCCCCTGGGCTTTGCTCTATCTTCTGTGTTTTGGCCGTAAGTTGAAAAGATGCCACCCATGCTTCCAGCAGCCTGTGGTATACCGAATCAAATGCCTTTTGGAAATCCAGGTATCAGACCTCCACCCGGTCTCCTCGAGCCACTCGACAGGTTACCTCATCCAAGAAACTTACTAGGTTGGAGGGAAAAGAGAGCCTGTTCCGGGGCCCATGACCGTCAACAGTCGCTAGTTTGTTCCTCTCGAAATGCTCTGATGTTCTGTCTCTAGAGTTTTAAGCACCACCAAAGCCAAGTTAATTGGCCTGTGCCTGGTACTTGGGTCTCTGTTTCTACCTTCATAAAAGGGTGTGATGATCGATACAAGCTGGTCGTCTGGCAGTACTCCCTCGTCTAATGATGTGTTGGGCAGTTTAGCTAATGGTTTATCCACGGTGGACGCTAGTGGCTTCAGCATTGCTGGGTGGATGTCTTCCGACTCCGCCGTGTTGGATACGCCTAGACGCTTCAGGCTGTCCAACACATCTGCGTTTATTTCTCTGTCGTCCACTTCCTTGGCTTCACTGCCTCTGGCTGCAGGTGGCCCCTGAGCAATCTGGGCCTGTCTACTTGCCCTTTAAAAGAATTACAACAGGATCACTGTTCTTGCCTGCCTGCTCGTTACCAGCAATCCCTGTGAGTTCCTGACCCCCCCTACGACTTTCCCTAGTGCTGTCTGAGACTGAGAGTAGCTGTAGCATGTTTTCGGATTGCTTTTGGCTTTCCGCGCAACATGTTCCTCGTAGTCGTTCCTGCACTGTTTTTGCATCCGAGTTAGTCTAGTTCTTGCTGCTTTGAACTGTAGAACGGCCCGGCGGCCGCTGGTAATTCTTTACATTTTCAATGCCGTTTTCTCCTGTTTTGGAGTCTCTTTTACTTGGCTGGTTCATCGCGGTGGCAATCCGTTTCGTTTGACTCTTCTGAGTGGTGCGACAGCCTCCGTTACTTCCAAAACTCTGCGCTCCACCCATCTCCATTGGTGTCCTGCATTGTAGTCGTTACACACCACATCCCAATCTATCCGGAGGCCCAGTTCTACTAAGCTATTCCCGTCTATCTTTGAAAAGTTTCTCCGGAATTTATTGGAGGCACGCATTCCCCGAAGGTTTAGTCTAGACTGGGGTACGCCAAGATCACTCTTACTTATGGGCTCTCTGACTTCTTGGTATTCTGGGTCTTTTGGGGCTCCGTTCACTTCCAGGTCGAAAGTACCCGGTGACCGACTAAACCGCCATCTTGTCACTTGATTGACTTGTTAGACAAGAGCTTTCCTATGGATTAGGAGGAGCGATCTCTCCCCAAATATGCCCTCTGGAGCGGTTCCCGAGGTCCATTCTACTTTGGGCTTGGTAAAATCATCCAAAATAAGTGGCTTCTGTCCGGCATTGGACACCGTATCGAGGGAGTCAAGCGGACCTTTGTCCTCAACACTTTCCGTTCCTGGGCTTTAGAGCTGGTCAACAACTGAAGCTTTCGTTCCGCTCGTGGCTATTACAACCTTCACCACTTGTACATTCAGCGTAGCAAGTCGACTGCTCTTGAAGCCGTCATATTGCTACTCTAAGAGGACTATTATACCACCTCGGGTTCGACCGTCTAGCTTATCCACCCTGAAGCCTGAGTAGAAGTTTGGGATCAACCAACCGTAGCTTTCGCTTGGTCATAGCCAGGTTTCAGCGATGGCTGTCACAACTGCTCCCTGTGTGATTGCTTTGAGCCCTTGCCACTTGTTACCCATACTTGCATCAGTAATGTGCACCACGAGCATCACGGCACCCTGCTCTATTTTCCAGCTTTTCCCAAAGGGACGCAGCTAGGCCTCGGGTCGTGAACCCGAGCACTCGGGCCCTTTTTTCTTACCACGGTTGCGTTCCTTGGGCTACTGTAGATTGGTACCCTTCTTACCTTCCGGTTGCTTAGCACTTCACCTTCCTTGGAGTCTCGGTGAGGGTCATCTGTCATAATTCTTCGCTCTTGGAGTTGCGACAGCCCATTCTTTTAGTAACGGAGCTGGGCTACGCTGTCTTCACCCTGACCATGGACTGCGTGGTGCTTAGCCCCCTTACTTTACTTGCATTCTCTCTCGGAGACTTTGGGAAGGCCTTGTTAAAACCCTAATCCCCTGTGTTTTCACCTTTCCCTGACTGAATACAGCCGCTTTATCGCCGGGTACCGCATCTAGTTACTCCTTTAAGATTTGCCTAATTTTCTTATCTCCAGCCAAGAAGGCGCCTTGTGACGAGGGTTGGCGGAATCGACAAGCATAAGTCTTGGCTCGCACTCTTTAGAATCAGTCTCTGCGTCCCACCGCCCCAACCAAATAACTCCTTTCACTACTGCATGCCCGGGGATTTCCTCTGCCCGGAGTAAGTTGGCCAGACCGTATCTCATTGCTCTGTCCTTCTGCTGGCCAGATTTCATGAAATGTTCCCGAATTCCGTGAACTACAACCTTCCGGTTCCTCCCCAGGTCACTGTCACTATTATTCTTCAACTTAGTCTGAACTTCAGTAATATAAGCCGAGTCTTGTTCTGATATACTTACCCAATCAGTTAGGACTCGTTATCCCTTCACTGTAACATAAGTCAGCAATGCAGCAGCTGCTTTCTGTCCCGGCCTTGCCCGTCTTCCTCTAGGTTTCCGGGCATCGCCTCGCGTCCATTGCTGTCCCTAATTGGGACCAACTGTTTTTCTAAGGGTTCATGTTTTCATTTTTTTCCTGGCGACCTCTGCCTCCCTTGTGGCTTTTTCATCCGACCTGGTTAACTCTTTAAGTCACGGGTATATCCAGCTCAGATTATTACATTCACAGTATATTTGATAAGACTTCATGCTCAACCACGAGCCCTTGGTGTGGGGCCATGTTTGACAGGTGTCACGCCAAATTCCCACGGCGCCCACCGACATATTCCTCTCACACCACCGATGCCTTTCACAATGTTCCTCCACCCAGCCTGTTCGGTCTGGTGTTCTAAAGGTTACGAGTTTTTCATCGGCTAGTTTGCCCATGTTACATATCTAACCGAAAAAGAGGGGCAATATTAGTGATCTGGATAAGCTGAAGGGCACCTGGCAAGACTGATTTCAGACTGCGACCTACCGGTAGCGAGGAGAAGGACCAACTGCTGTATCACGATAAACCGGCTAACTTAGTCGTGGTTTTGTCGCTGGGTGCAGTCGTCCGTTGTTGACCGCTCCTTTCTTCGTTGGCTTGATGTCACTTCCCTCTGCCTGGCGGTCCGTTATCTGTTTCTGCCGAGTCAGTATGCTTTTTTCTTCCCCCCTGTCTTCCAAGCAGCCCAAAGCTGCCGTGAAGCGCTTTTGTTAATCAGTGAGTCTGTGTAGCTACACTCCGGTCATATCGGGCAGTCATCGTCGTTACTGACACCCCGATTATAAGCTGTTTTATCACTCAGAACCAAGCTGTTCATGGTTCAACCGGCAGCGCGACACCTGCGTTTGTGGGTCCTCTCTGATAGTTTTCACTCCCTCCTCTTAGTCTGCAGGTCTGCAAAAGAATCTTATTGTCAAAACCGTGATCGTATGACTGCTAATTAGTTATTTTTCAATTCGTGGCTGCGGTACCAAACCTCGCACCTAGGCTATTCTTCTCGTTAGCCCTGTGCGCAGTATTGGTGAACCAGATGTGATCGCAGCGCTCAGGGGGAGTTTGGAATTTTTGCAGACTTTTTCATTACCAAAGTAGTTCCCTTCCTTTCTCCTACTTTCATTTTTTTCTCAGCCATTTTGTCTGATGGAAGTATTTCAGAATCCGATTGATTAATCCGCAACGGCCAGTCCCGGCTTTTTTCCGTTCTCTCTTTACTTCACCCTCATTCAGTCTTCCCAATACATTTGTCCTTTCCTGCTCACCTTCCAATTTCAATCTTCTGGAGTGCTCCGCTTTAATCTGGACCCCGCGAAAATAACTACCCCCACCGCAACAAACAAATCCACACTTGCTCAATTAACCGGTTTTCGAAATTCATTACATGAGGCCCATTTGTTTGTCTCGTCAGCCTCGTCAGTCTCCAGTCTACTAGCAC
Source organism: Fasciola hepatica (assembly GCA_948099385.1). Lineage (NCBI taxonomy): Eukaryota > Metazoa > Platyhelminthes > Trematoda > Plagiorchiida > Fasciolidae > Fasciola > Fasciola hepatica. The sequence goes on from CANUEZ040000027.1 coordinate 1,459,918, forward strand.
TCATGCCCACGGAGGTGGTTCCGGTGGACTTCCAATAGTTTTACCGTGACCTCCATCTATAAAGTATTCCAGGCTGCTGCCCTCTTCGAACGTCTCATTAATAATAGTAGCTTATTTCGGATAACCCCAAAGCATGCTGCAATGCAAGATCAAACAGTACAGTTGAAAGCCGAATGAAAGTTTCAGAAGGATTGTACAATTACGCGAAGGCAATTGAATGCAAGAGAAGGCATTCAAGTCAATTGTCGCAATATCGCCCAGTGAATTTAAACTCAAGGTCGAGTGGTCAATCCGGCTGGAGGTAGGTGCAGTTATTCTGCCAAAGTGTGGAGTGGGTGGGGAATGGTACAAAATCAAACAAATGCTACAGATGGAAGACTGTCCTTTCAGAGGACTAAACTAGATTGCCGGATACGTGGATATCGTGAAAAAGAAAATTTCTGAAGGAGACAGTCAAGCAATAGAGCTTTGCAGTGTATGAGAGGAGTTGCGATGAAAAATTAGATGATAAAATATTGTGGCGTAACACATAAAGAACAAGAAAACTCGTCGAGGATAACAATTTTGGTGTCCAGTGACCGTATATCGTTTGAGCCAGGTGTAAAACAAAACGGACAACACACTGGACTGTGGGTGTCGAATTGATGGTGGAAGAAGTGACCGGATAGAGCATATGGACCTTGAGTGGATTGTTTTGTTTTCAGAAAAAAGGAATGTAATGCATCAGCATGAAACTGGTCTCTGGCAACAAAATCTACCTGTGGTGCGTAGCTACCATAGTGGCAGAAACTTGGCTTGCAAGAGAGATGACTAGTTAAATGACAGGTAAGTATTTACATAGTGATGATTCCCAGCAAAGACTTCACGTGGTGAGAAGAGTGTATCAAGCATCGGAAGTGTCTGGGACGATCAGTCAGAATGGAGCATGGGAAAGGAAAGACACAGAACAACCGATGAGTAGGTTTGCAAAGTTCGGCAGTCTGATATGGGTGGAGTGTGTGTGATAAACCAAATGGACTACACACCTGGACCGTGGTTGCCAAAGTGATGGTGGAAGAAGTGACCGGATGAAATATATGGACTTTGAGTGGATTGTTTTGCTTTCAAAAAAAAGGCAAGTAATGCATCAGCATGAAACTAGGAACTAGCGAAAAAATTTTTGCATGGTGCTCAACTACAACAATAGGATGGACACAGCTGGCAAAAACGATGAAGTGATGGGTAGAAGACTATTAGTTTATGTTTGATACAAAAGGTGGACCACTTTGTGGCGACAAAACAGAACTCTGCGGCACAAGAGGTTATCAGATGTGCATATGTGAGACACGATGCCTTGTAAGATGAGGAGATCGCAAAGCAACAGACCTAAGTGGGCAAACAGCGGAGCTGGCAGAGAAGGCAAACAAACGCAGCGTCGTCGACTATTGGGAATCTCTAGAGATAAATTTCGCAGTGTCATATACTGTCTGAAGATTGTGGTACGGAAGTTCGTGACAGCAATAAATGCGTTAGTTCTCGAGTATATCAGTAACAGTAGCAAAAAGGGGTGGGCTTTATCTTAGAAAGTGAGTAAGTTTGCAAATAAGACTGGTGAATAGCTTAGCATGAAACCGCGGGAAGCGGACCGGGAATAATGAGCCAAAAGGGTTGATGGGTTTTCAAGTATTCGATAATTATGCATCAAAGAAAGCACATTTTGCGGGACGAAAAAAGCTTTAGGTTTGAAGGTAAATTTGAAGCGAGCGCGATGGAGAGTCAATGTTAGCTGGAGGAGACAGCAGCATTTTGAGTATACGAACGGTGTTCCTTTTGTTATGCTGGATATTGCTTTATCTACCGCGTTGCCCGGACATAAACCTCGAAGGCATCATGGTTTCCGTGAGTTGGCTGATACTGTCACTTCACCCTTCGTTTTAAGGGGCACAGGATAGCTTTCTTAATAATGTTGAATGAGGCATTGCTGGAGCCTTTCATATCTCCAGCTACCTTGATCGCAACTTGACCATCAGGCACAGAATCCCTGCTGAAAGCTTCATTGTAGGCTGATTGGTTCTTCTGCCCCAGTATTCCCCGACGATATCACAGTCCAAGTCCGAGCAACGACGAACCATCAACAAATTATTCCTATACCAGCTACCAATGCCCGCCATCTTCATTCGACTTGCCTTACCAGATTCCGCTGGCCGCTTCATCCAATGTGCGGTAGTCATTCCGCCTTGATGATATGTCCCTAATTCCGACAGAGGGCTATACCCACTGGATAATTTGCGTTACTCATGACAACCGCTTGATGGTGCTTCATGGGTTCTAGTTTGAATAACCAGATACACATTAGCCTGGACAGTGAGGGAGACGTATACATCTACCTGGCCGAAACCCAACTCTGCCTGCACCCAGTGACCAACAGCCTTGAAAAGGCACATAATTTGGTAAGTGGTTGGTAAAGCCCTCCTCCTTCCTAAAGAGCCTCAGCATGGTAGACAAGCGAACGTAAGAACTATAAGACATCTTCACTTATAGTGCCCAGTACGGATGCAGAAGTGCTCTAGGAGACCGAGTAAAATATTTAACGTTTTTTCACTTTAAAAGAGTGATCAGGCCTAAATCCCAGCAAACGCTTTTACGGTTCAATCCATTTCAATACTTTTTCATTTCTGACGGTATTCGCTAGACAATCACTTCTCCTCTGTCTGACACTTTATTTTTCTTTCATCAGCGGCGAGTTTTGGTCTCTGCACAGTGCTTGTTATTCCCGGTAATCACTCCGCTTATTGACAGAATCTTGGTTCTCCTCAGTTTCACAAATTTCTTCTTGAGTACCTTTATAACGTTTCTGCCGATCTACTTACTCTATAATAACTTGCTGATTCAGCAAACTCAATAAAACATCCTCGATCTCTTCGTGCATTATTCCCGCATACACTGTATCTTCTGCTTTCCGGAACAAAGTCCGTTCCAGTAATTCCACGTATAGCGGAGTTTTGCCATCGCTGATGAGCGAACCGAAACTGGCTCTTATTTAACACGTGGACTGCTGCCAACATGCACCAATTAGACTTCGCTTTGTTATTTCCTCCAGTTGCTGTATACGAGGCTCCGACTTCCCAGATTTATGGAAGCTACGTTATACTAAGCACCATCGTACAATTTGACCATGCTTTCAAGCATGCATCTCAGTCACGGTCCAGGGATATCCGCATGGAGAACACTCCCACTAGCCTCTGCACCGCGGCAGCAAACAGATGGGCTTTTGTAAACCATCTCTCTGCGGTTCACCAATGAAGACGCATAAGATAGGAAAAAATTGACTGATTTCACCCTGATAGGTAATCGACGAAGAAGGACCTCAAGATTTCGCTGGCAGGACTTACCGTTCTTTCTGGCTACTTTACTATCAAATTTCCTATCTCAGTTGCATCCCAGGGAGTGAAGGAAATGGAATAGCATCCAAACTTACTCGGGCAGTGCCGTTAGGTAGACTGAGGTCGCCTTTGTGCAGTTATTCCGATTGTTAGGAGCTCCTGAGGGCTGCTGCATGAATGAATACGTTCAATTGTATATCACACTCGGGCGTTATCCAAGGACAGAGTGCGTTAAAAAGGGAGAAGCAATACTTTATTCGAGATAAGCGAGGCTGGATTGCGAAAGCTGCAGATAGTTTACGGCGGGGCTTTTGTCGGTCACACGAGGGTGAGCAACAGAAATTTCATTGGCCTGCCAAGAAAACTTTGCCGTGCAGAGGGAAAAGGTTCTCTGTGTGTAGATGGGCGACTGACCCAAGCCAATTGCTCCACAGAATTCAAACACCCTGTAGTTCTACCTAACCGACATCAAGTAACACAGCAAGTGACAAGCCGCTGCCATTGTATACAGCGGCATAGTAGTGATTCAGACTTTCTCTCGGCCATCCTTTAAAGGCACCGGATGATGAAATTGCTCAGCGTTGTAAGCGGAGTGCTTCAAATGTGTATGATCTTTCGGAAGACGACAGCGGCCTGCGGTCAGCAGATGATGGTTCTGTTGCCCTTGTGCTGCGTGGAGGAGGGCTGGCGGAGTATTTCACCCGTGGGTGTTCATAACTTCTGCCCAATCTTGGAGTTTCAAGGCAGGAGGTAAAAGAAGAGGCAGGGTTTTCAGTTTACTTGCCTCCAAACTCGGACAGTGCACACCGAAGTTTCCTCAAGGCTGGGCGGTGATTTATTCATTGTGGCATTCATTGCTTTCATAGTCAGGCAAGAAGCGCCTAGAGGGGTACGTGGTGACAATGGATCAAACTTCATCGGTTCTGTCCCGGATTCGTGAGAGTTTATAACTCGCTGGGACCAGAATGGGATTGGCAGCTGGTTGCTGGCGAAAGAACTTCACGGCAACTTCAACCCCCACCCCAGCTTCTTGCAGTAAATCGGGGTTCGAAAACGGATTATGAGGTCCGTGCGCAGCTTACTCTTTATTTTGACAACAGAACAGACCATCGTTGACGAAGCCTTTGGGCCTTGCTTTGTGAAGCTTGAAAAGACACCTAACAAATGACCGTAGGTGCCAGCCGTGTCACGCTTAAGTGAGGGGCTAGCTCTCACGGAGGACAGCCTGATTCTGCCTGCGGTTAATGGAAGCATGGTGGTGGGAGGCTGCATGAGTCACAGGCTCTCATGCCAGTGAAAACAAGTAGGCCGTTCACCGATGCTCTCTGCGGCTTTGGGTGGAAGAAATCTTACCCACATTGCAAACAAAGCAAAAGTGAATGAGCGGTCAGGGAATGTTTAGAAAGCTTGACGTTTTTCTCATAGCCACTGAAGAAACAATTCGGAGGCGGCCGCATCTGAGGGCGGTGAATGAATGTTGGATGGATGTTTACGGGCTAGCCTGAAACTTGGAAGTGCCCACAAAGGGAAGTGTGTATTTAGAGACGTACAAAAGTGGCCTGTGGCTAAGGAGACTAACTGGTACCTGGGTTGAAGGTTAAGGTGTAGACTGGGATACCTGATTAGTGCCTACGTGGAAGTCCTCCCCAGTCATTATCAAATACTTGCATTGTTGAGACCTCGATGGTCGTTTTATTTAGCCTCGAACAAGTACAGCACACATCATCCACCGCATCTGAACACTCGTTCATGTTTTTCTCATGCGTAGTGATATCCCTCTGACTTGAACTCTGACTGCCGTGACGACCATGTCTGATAATGACGTTTGCAAAGCTGTTGGTCTCGTTGTTAAGGGCTGTGGCCGCACCGTTGAGGCTTGTATATAATATACATGCGTGTGCTTTGTTGATAAAAAACCGTAAAATCGACGATTCAATCTCTTTCTGACTTTAGGACTCGTTGACTGGGCTGCGCGGTACTCCAAACGGGAATAACCCTTACAGTGCTGCAGTAATTTCTAGCATAACTTGAGGGACATGCCTTGGCAGAACGGCTGCTACCGGCTCTTTGAGCTCAAGTGTCTCTGCTGCTTTGGTATGAAAGAGAAGCTTTTGCCGACGGTTATCCTGGGTTACTAGCAACTAAGGGGAATTTCGTCGGCCAGCGTAACATCCTGAATAATCAAACTCTTTACATTTGTTTCCTGCATAAATATTTTGAGGGACTTGGGTCTTCCTTTACCCACCTCACTCTCGCTGACACTGCCTTGCGGTTGTCCGTAACTCTAAGAAAAAGGCACCTACCCTTCACTTTTATGGTCGTGCTTTCTTATTTGAATAACTTTGTGGGCATTCCATATCATAAGGAGTCGCACGCAATCAAAACAATCTCCTTTATCACGGTTAGGTTTCTCTTTCTCGCCCGTGTCGACAAATTGTGGACATCCAGTTCGTTTACCTTGATATTTCGGCCACCACACTCAGGAAATTGTTTATTGAGTCTGGTTAAGTGTGCAGGATTCATTTTACCTACTTGAGGCACAGGACAGTTAATTCCCATTTATTCGTGTCGCTAATTTTCTCCCTTCGTGTGGATATTTGTCCTGATTCCGGTTACTTTTTGGCTGAATGGTGACCGAGGCTCACTGTCAAAGGCACGGCCTTATGTATTTATATTTTACCGAACAAACAGTGACGCAGAGTTTGCGGGGCGGCCCTGTTTTGACTTGGGTTGGGAATCAACTTGGGCCATGCATTGCTTTGAAGCTGTGAGGTGCCATCGAGGGAGAATGAAGTTGGCTACTCGGTGGATCGAGCAGAAAATCGCTGAGCGGACCTCATACTGACTAGGTTTCTACTTGTTGTTCAAGACAGTAAATACTAGTGGTGGTGGCTTACTCCAGTCCGGTTTTCTGTGGACCGGCAATACTGCCTCGAGTTGCTGATGAGAATGCTTTTCCTTTCCGTTTTCTGACAAATGGAGGCTGTTTCGTGAATGTGGCGGTCGCCCTAACGTTGCAAAAGGCTACAACAGGCCCCCTCAAAATTCCAGTTGTAGTGACCGTAACTGGGCCACTAAATAAAGCATCCCATTGTTCTGTGAAGGTTTTTGCGGCTCTCTTGCTGGCTGCCATACGGAAATGTTCCCATGAAGGTCATCAAATGAGGCGTTTAACTCAGAATAAGCGCGTGTTACCCTTTTGTGGAGGGCAGCGGCTCGACCTGGTCGACATGCACGTGCCGCACAAGTGAGTAGTCAGCAAGAAGTTTATCATTATTTATATTGTGTCCACGCAACTTTGGATCTGGCGCCGTATGCATTTACAAGCTCTTACATTTTAGTGCTGTGCCAAAAATGGTCACCTATGAGTTTAGTGAGGCTTTCACAACTGGGAGGGGCAAAGCACGTAGGGTCAAATAGCCAGCGGCCTAAAACTGACTGTAAGACTGATCTTGATTGGCCTGCGTGCATGTATTCTGTGTGACCTTCGTCTGGGTGAACAGGAACAGATTGAAGCCCCGACTCTGAGGAGCTACGGACTTGCCCTAAATCGGGACCATCGGCCTGCGTAGAAGCGACGGATTCGAGGTGGTTCGGACCAAATATGTTGAGGTCCTGGAGGTGGTCGCATGGTGATGCTTTTGCGACAGAATGGCTGACACGTGAGACATGACCTATATCCCTCGTGAGCTAAATTATGCATTTAGGCATTTAGACCTTCTGGTGGAGTATCTACCCAGGGCGGCTTTCGTCGAGTGGATGATTGAATTATAGCCGGAGTGGAAGGCGAATCTTCTCATCTAGTTCACAAGCCTGAGGTAACAGAAGCCTTGGCAAATAGCGAGGATTTGTCTGTCGAAGGCGCTATGCCTGGACTTAGCCGGTTGCGGATTGCAGGAAGGCTCAGTAGGCTGCCGAGTGTTGACTTGCTACAGTTGTTGTGCAGCCCCTAGGGCTTTACTCGGTTAGTCGGTGAAATAGACATCTGGGGCCGTTGGCTTGAAATATGATGGTGGGACGGTGCGGCTGATAGCTTGCTTCAGCCTGTGGAGTGCTTCTCGTATGGCTAGAGTGAAGACCAGCAATTCTTCTTTGCCTTTTAATAGATCTGAGTGATTGGACCAAGTGATCTCAATGTGGAATTAGACGCTAACAAATGTTGACCAACCAGTCGATAGGCCGAAAGTGTTGCTTGAATAGCATGGGTTTCAGGTGAACTGGGATGGCCTGCATTTTCCCTTGCAGTGGTGTGATCCCCGTTGGCAGGCGGATGAGTTTCAGATTTAGAATGTGCTGGAACTCCGCGCAGGCCACAAAAGTTATTTCGAAGGCCGAGTTGCGGGGCCGAGCTAAGACCGAGTGTCCTTATGCTTGGATGAAGTAAACCACGTCAGTGGTCATTGTAAGCAGGTTGTTATTCTGGTGGATGAATTCGGAGTGCTCACTTGATCAACTGCCAGCTTCCGGTTTGGACTTGAGGGTTGGCACGAGGATAGTTGACAATGGGGCTCGAGTTAAGGAACAAACGACGAGGATTGACATATATCGATCTGTGCTCTGTCGCTTACAGGAATTGAATGCTGGGCCCTGACTTTCTAAGAATAAACTTAAGAGGGTTTGGTGCATCACAGCAACGAAGAAGACCCACGGGGAGGATGGCACAAGCAAAAGTCCAAAGTTAAATTCTAACTGGTGCTTTGGAAATGGAGAGAGAGACATCGAAGGCTTGCAGTTTCATAGTTGTCGCAGAGGCTGTGGGCCGTTTCGAAACAGGTATAATACTGACCTGAGATCTCTTGTCGACTAAGAAATGCACAATGATAGTTTTTTCTCTCATGGATGTGAAGTGGCCAGAAGCAGGTTGCCGACGGAGCTGGTAATCTACACCTTCTGGTAGTGGAAGCAAAAAGGCCCTTCGTTTTGCAGGCCTATGGTCCGAAATGGCAGTGGTATTGAAACTCACGGATGGGGGATTGGACCCGGGACTGTGGGGTCTAAAACGGCTGCTGGTTGGGCTCCGCTGCTAACCAGCCATTGCAATACGACCACCTGCATCAAAAGGCAAACCGAATGGAGCAACTTCAGAAGGTCAGGTTAGTTGCTGGTTACGCTCTTTAGGGTAGCTGGCGGAGCTGGGCCGACGACGAAACCCGGCTCGGTAAAGATGGCTTTGACCAGCTTGTGGGATTAGGGGGCGAATTCACTTGTCGGCTAGAGGACCCAGTTTGCCGCCCCGAAACGTCTATCCAGGCACTGCAATCCGCCTTTGGAGCAGTGTGGGTTTCGCTGCTTTTATTTTCGAAGCCGTAATACATCTTCAGTGGAAGTGGCACATACTAGTCAAAGCAGTCTTCGTAACAGTTGTGAAGCGACATTGCCAAGTTGGATTTGGGACTGAATTCGCTAGCTTCATTCCACTTCTGACTTCGCCACTCACCTAAACAGAACTTCATGTAGTGAGTCCTGAAGGTTGTGTTCGGAGAGTTTATAGTGATACCCCTGATGCATGGAACCAATCTGACGAGGAAAACGATAAGTCGTCCATCGTATCTGGATTGCTGGCCAGGTGCGCCAGCAGCCCAGAAAAGGAACTTAAAAATGGCGATAAAACTCCGAATTTTCCGGCTTGGAGCCTAACATTCGATATGCGCTACATGGCACTACGGTTAATTAGTCCAGCTTACTTTGTGTTTATCAAGAAAAATGTTTTCATCCCTTAAATAAACATGGTTGAGATTTTAAAAAGGTAATGGAGAAGCCTGATATGCAAAACCTGAAAAAATTCCAAAGTAGGCCGGGGCTTTGATGACGATCCAAAAGAGATTAGGTTTTCCCCCCGAAGAATGCACATATAGTTTAGGGTCTTCCGTAGATATGTCTGAGTATATATTCAAAATACAAAATTTAACCAGTGATAGACATAACATGACTGATAGAATAATCTACCATAGACATGATACGGCTAGATAACCCGGGTGAAGATGTTGAACGAAAGGTACACAGAACAGGCTCAACAACGGCTGGAAGCCACACACAATAATTTGCCATCGCGATCATCGAGAAGAGGACCAAGAGAAAGACCGAGAGGGGCCAAATTCCTGTATGCGGACCTGCATACAAGGATCGGAGGCTGACTAGCACCGAAGAGATGTGCGATGAGCAGCGTACGCAGAAAATACAGACAAAATTGGTGGACGGGGTGATCAGCCCCATGAGTGATTACACATATTCCACGGGATAAGGCTCAATAAAAATTGTCATATTTACTGATGCTGTTCACTTTCGTTCCACAATCACTGACGATATCTCTGTAAAATATTCTTTCTGAGTAGTCCAGCAGTGTGATTTGATGGAAATTATCTGATCTCTCTGTAAGTCCATCCATTTGACCACATAAGGCTCTCGCATTCCGCCTTACTGACCTTGTGAGGTGCCAAGTCCCCTCTATACTAACATATCCATGATGCATTTATCACGCTGCTCCTCGCTTTGCCATACTTACATTTTTTGCATTTTAAAAATGAGCATCTTTTGATGGTCATTCACTTATTCCTCACTTTGGCAGGCTACTCACATATGCTATCGTCACAGCAATACATATCACACGGATCTATCACCCAGTTCTCGTTTTCTAGTTGGTAATCCAAGACCATCCCATCACTCAAGTCTTTCATGTTTATCTGTTCCTCTTAGGCCACTCCTTTCATCATCACTCTGGCAATTTTTGCTTGTTGCGTTGTTCCATTGGTATATATTGGACTCCGTTAAAATCCACCCACCGAATTTCACCAATGTGTCCGTCGGCAGATTTATTCCATTTCAGGTTATCATCTCAGTTCCACCAGTCCCGCATCATTGCAGCTCGGTTCAACCCCCGTAAAGATTAGCAATTAGCAGCTACTTGCCTGTAATTTACTTTATCACCACTTCTGCAAGCTACTCGCATATACTATTGTCGTAGCTACGCATATTACATTAGTGTACCCTCCAGTTCCAACAGTGATGTTGATACATGACCCACCCATTTTAAAGTAAACAATTAATTTAACTTGTCTCGCGCCAGCCACTTAAGATTGCCCTCATCGCCACTCCAGCAGTCTCTTTCTCATTTATCAGTTATTTGACCCCGGCAACATCTAACTATTAAATTTCTCCACTATATTCGCCGACAGTTCCATATCCGAGACGTCATTCCTATTCACCGTCTGAATCTTAGTCCAAATCCCTTCGCATAGTGAAAGTAGCTATAATTCATTATACATACTTTTGGTAAATTCTTCGGTTACCTGAAGTAAACGAAATACTTCTCCATTTCGTGCAAATTTTATTTGTTTCACTAATGTGTCATCTATTCCTGTGTGTATTCCACCTTTTAAGCCTGATCCGTCTGATTTTGGTCCGTCATCAGCAGTTTCGGAATCTTGGAGAATAATGCGGGTACGAGGCCAGAGCCCAAATGTTCTCGGATCACCCGACTGTCTTGTTATCTGAATATCATCAGTGAGCTGGGAGACAGTTCATTGGATAAAGAGGCAGTAAATTATGACTGTGTCTATCATCTGGTACTGCGGGCTAACTAGAAGATGGACCAGTTGACAATGTCGAAGGGTTCAGGACACTGGTCTTGACTGCATCTTTCGTCTGGAATCGCAGGTGATCTGGAAGATAGATCGCTGGAGAATGGGAGGAAGTTGGGTTTTGCGAAAGTCCGTTCAGCTCGAGTGGTACGAAAGATTCTGTCGTGAGATATCTGTCAAAAATCAGACAGCGAGGTTCTTGAACGGCTCTGCGCGGGCGGTCTTGCCGAGCTTATCTCAGTACTCCGGATGCCAGGTACGATTTGGATCACAAGAACTTCGTTGGGAACCGGTAACAAGCCAAGAGATCCGAAGGTTGCCATCAGAAGGCGGAAGTCGCTGAGATAGGTGAAGGTCCGTTGGTATTGAAGCAGTGCCAACCATATCCACGTTTTATAGTGACACCCATCGCTATTTTAGCTGAAGGAGTTGAAGTTCCCGCCGTCCATCGGCTGAGCAATCACCAGTTTGATCTTGGGCTGAAGAAAACCAATGATCTTAAAGCGAGTAAACAAATAGCAAGCAGCCCTGTGACAACAATAACAAAAACGTTCTGGACTTAAATACTAATTAGTTATGTTTGTCCATGGTAAAATTTGGCCAGAAATTAACCCATTGAAACTCAGTCATCTTCAGGTTGCTGTGACTACTTCCCCCCCTGGAGGGGAACTTCCGAGGTGACCCTTCGACCCAATTGGGAGAGTACCACGTCAGAGCCTCCGTCAGCCCCCAGAGTCTTATGTCGTCGGAACATGTCACAATGCAGAAATGAACTCTTGCCGGAAAATTTGCCTTTCTTAAGTGGGCTTGGCCTAGCGATTATCCTCAAAGCCCCCGTCGACTTGTCACAGAAAGAATAGATGTATATACCATACAATATAATCCAACATGACTCTACGGGGGTTCTTCACACACCGTGTCCTTACACGCCATGGAAAAGCAAAACAGAACAAATGAGCAAACGGCAAGTGAGAAAAAACGAGTAGGTAGGAACTTACCACGAGCGGTCAATGCAGTACGCAAGGTTTATAAGGTACGAAAGCTTTTATTGTAGGATTTTCAAAGTGCTTTCAAAAAAGCCAGTTTTTAGAGACGACATCACCTGGGGTCGGTAGGTAAGTATCCTCTAAGAGACGCTTTGGCCAGTGCACTTCGCGGCCGTATTGCGTTGTCCGCTGCAGCTCTATGGTTTTGGGCTTCTGGTTTTGGACTATGTACATGTTTGCCCAACACATTCAATGAGGTAGTCTGTAGCGGTTGCCATCTTCGTTCATACTCTTACCACGTTTATTGTTTAACTGAACGCTGACTGCCAAGCGCGGTGGCCATTTGACCGTTGCTCTTGCGCACGCTCTCACGCACGCTCCCAAATACACGCTAACCACTATCTCTCCCCATCGCCTTCTCGTTCTCACGGGTCGTGGAGAATACTGTTCTGGTTAACATATTTGTGCAGTGCCGCACATTAGAGTAACGTGCAGGTGGTCCACGCAGTACAAAGGACCGAAGCACGCGTTTACTAAGGAAACCGCGAAGTAAGGTCTAATCAACCTTACAATTGGTGAGCCCGACGTGATCCCCAGGTCACGTGAGTTTCCTTGTTTTCTACCGTTCAAGGTCCCGTCTGCGTACGTTTTTGTGTGTTTTATTGTTTCCCTATCTTGATTGTTTTTGGTTGGTTTACCAAATAATTATTTTTTCGTCCATACATAATTTGTGTGTCTGATTCGTCGTGATTTTTTTTCGCGAAGACTATAGTGTCCCATTGGTCGTTGATTTCTTTTCCCGTCTGTATTCCATAAAGTAATCGCTATGTCTGCCGAACGGAAATCCTGCTCAGACCCCACCGTTGGGGCGATCACGCTGCACATACCGGCATTCACGCCTGCTGATCCAGAACTCTGGTTCACGCTGGTGGAGTTAGAATTCGAAAACTGCCGTATAACCAGCGACGCCAGCCGTTTCAGGTGGGTAGCAAGCCGCCTCCCGCCGGAGGTCACAATGCAAGTAAGGGACGTAATAATCTCTTCCCGAAGCTATGAGGCTTTAAAGGAGGCCGTCATTGCCCGCACGACCCCAACGCAAGACCAACGTATGCAACAACTTCAAAAGGTTGAGCTTGGAAGTAGGAAGCCCTCCGAACTGCTGCGTGAGATGCAGCGCTTGAGAGGACCGACTGTAGGCGAGGACCCGCTCTTGAGGGAACTTTGGCTGCAGCGTTTGCCGCATAACATTCCAGTTTTACTAAGTGCCACGCGCAAATGCTCGCTGGAGGAAACTGCAGCGATAGCTGATGACATTATGTCACGATACAACCCCGCTGTCGCTGGAGTAACCAGGCCCTCCGTCGCAACGGTGCCTGCCTTGCCAACATCTAACGAACTCGCGTCAGTTTTGTCTAGAATTGACGCGAGCCTGCAACGCCTAGCAGTTAGAAGTGGGTCACAGGAGCGGCACCGCGCACGCTCACCTAGGCTCCATAGTCCGTCATTGCGACGACGTTTTGTCGGTTCTTCAAAAGAAGGGTATTGTAAATACCACAGTCGCTTCGGTGAGGGAGCCAAACGATGCGGACCAGGGTGTACGTTTCCCGGTGCTCATCAGGGAAACTAAACTCCCGGCCCGTGGTGGCGACCCACGAAGCCGGGTATCACACCAATAGTCGTCTTTTGAACGTAAGGGACATTATTTCAAATAACCTATTCCTTGTAGATACCGATGCCGAAGTGAGCGTCCTCCCCCGAGCGAAAGACGACAATAGCACACCGCAGGCCCAAACACTACGCGCTGCCAATGGCACGGCCATCCCAACGTTAAGCCAGCGGTCCCTCACCTTAAACTTGGGTTTAAAGCGTAATTTTCGTTGGGTATTCATCATCGCCGACGTCCCGTACCCAATTCTGGGCATTGACTTCCTGCAGCACTTTGACTTGTTAGTTGATGCACGGCGCCGCAGAGTGGTGGATCGTCAGACCACTCTCGCCGTTGCGGGTCATAATTCGCGATTGAATCACGTCACGCCCTTTTACGTTCAACCACCGGCACACCAACCTTATGGCGAACTCATCGCCGCCTACCCGGCCATGTTTCGGCAGGCCGGGCCCCTCTCAGCAGTGACCACCAGTGTCACTCACCATATCGATACTAAGGGACCCCCAGTGTTCAGCAGGCCGCGTCGGTTAGCACCAGACAAGCTTCGTGTTGCACAGGCCGAATTCGAACATATGCTAGAACTGGGTATAATACGCCCTTCCAGTAGCCCTTGGGCTTCTCCCCTTCATATGGTTCCTAAGTCTAGTGGCGACTGGCGACCCTGTGGTGATTACAGAGCGCTTAACAAAGCCACCGTCCCGGACCGATACCCGATTCCCCATATACAGGATCTTACTTCGTCTTTATCAGGTTGCTCCGTCTTCAGCCGTATCGATTTGGTTCGGGCGTACAACCAGATCCCGGTAGCAGAGGTCGATATACCTAAAACTGCCGTCACTACACCTTTCGGGCTGTTCGAGTTTCTGCGAATGCCGTTTGAACTCAGCAATGCAGCCCAGACCTTTCAACGGTTCATGCACGAAGCAACTCGTGGTTTGGAAAGTGTCCACGTATACCTGGATGATATTTTGGTGGCGAGTTCTTCAGAGCAAGAGCACGTTACACACTTACGAGCACTTTTCGAACGCCTTAGCCAGCACGGCGTTACGATCAATATCGCGAAATGCGAATTAGGCCGGTCTGATATCACTTTCATAGGACATTCTATTTCATCCTCGGGTATCCGCCCTCTGTCAGATAAAGTTTCCGCTATTCGCGACTACCCTGAACCCCAATCTTTTCGCCAGTTGCGTCAGTTTGCCGGCCTGGTGAATTTCTACCGCCGATTTATTCCTCACTGTGCGGAAATGATGCAACCCCTCACCGACCTGTTGCGCGGAGGTAAGCGGAAGTTCGTGTTTCCCGACACGGCACAAGCCGCATTCGCCTTGGTCAAAGATGCTGTCGCCAACACAGCACTCCTTACACACCCCGACCCTTTGGCTCCTATTTCGGTAGTGACGGATGCCTCGGACACAGCGGTTGGAGCAGTACTGCAACAGTTCGTAGATGACTCTTGGCAACCTTTAGCATTCTTCTCCAAGCGCCTACAACCCGCGGAATCAAGGTACAGCACGTTCGGTAGAGAGTTATTAGCCATCCACTTGGGAATCCGTCATTTTCGACATGCACTCGAAGGCCGTTCGTTCACGGTGTTTACAGACCACAAGCCTTTGGTTTACGCACGGAAGTCAGCTTCCGATCGATACTCACCACGCGAGATTCGCCACTTAGACTTTGTCTCACAGTTTACTGTGGACATACGACACGTCTCTGGGGTACTTAATCCCGTCGCAGACGCCTTATCGCGCGTATATCAACTAAGTCTGTCACAAACGCCTAACATCAATTTGGACGCAATGGCACAGGCTCAAACTATGGACCTTGATATCGGACAACTTCGACAAAACGGTTCTTTGAGTTTAACCACAGTGCCTATCCCAGCTTCCCAGAATACCATCGTGTGCGATGTGTCGCAAGGTCGCCCTAGGCCAGTAGTTCCTGCTGCCCACCGTTATCCTACGTTCATGACACTCCATAATCTGGCTCATCCGGGTGTGACTGCCTCGGTGAAACTGATAACTGAGCGTTTTGTTTGGCACAATGTCAAACGAGATGTCCGTCAATGGGCTCGTGCTTGTCTGCAGTGTCAACGTGTTAAGACCCATAGGCACACTAAGGCGGCGTTAGCCAGGTTCCCAGAACCTGAAACACGTTTTCATCATGTGCACGTCGACCTCGTAGGACCACTCCCACCTTCGCTTGGGTACGTTTACATACTCACATGCGTGGATCGTTTTACTCGCTGGCCGCAGGCCATCCCTATCCCTCGTCCCACCTCGGAAGAGGCCGCGAAAGCTTTTCTGACCGGTTGGGTTAGTCATTTCGGTTGCCCGGCAATAGTGACCACCGATCGCGGTCCACATTTTGACGGCGCTTTCGGCAGCCTACTCGCTACGCTCGGTTGCCAACACGTTAAGACGACAGCTTACCACCCTCAGGCCAATGGTATGGTTGAGCGTTTCCACCGGCAATTAAAAGCCGCCCTTCGAGCAAACGGTAACCCCCTTTGGAGTGAAACACTACCATTAGCACTCTTAAGCCTGCGTAGTACCGTTAAGGAGGAGTTACACACAACACCGGCCGTACTAGTATATGGCTGTACACTTCGTCTACCTGGGGAGTTGGTAGCCCCCTCACCAACCGTGACTTTCGACTACGGTGACTATGCTCAGCGCCTTACGCAGCACATGCGAGTGCTCAAGGCCAGTCCGCCGCGTGAACAACAGTCTACAAGTTATGTCCCAACTGCGTTAGGAACCGCTACTCATGTATTCCTTCGCGTCGATGGCGTTCGATCACCACTACAAGCGCCATACACTGGCCCGTTTCGGGTGATACAACGTAGGGCAAAAACATTTGCCATAGACATCAACGGACGACACGACACCGTATCTATCGACCGTCTCAAGCCTGCCGTCATTGAGTGCAAGCCGGTCGGCCAATTTACACCCGCTCAAGTCGCTCGGTCACCTGCATCGAGCGAGTTACTACTCGAACCACCCCCAGTTACGCCTAGTGAGGACTCGGCAGCTAGTCCATCAGATTCTCCAACCGTACCCGCAACGCGAAGTAGCCGTCGCGGTCGCCAACTACGAAATCCCGTCCGCTTTGCCGATTTCGTGACGATTTTTACAACCGACTGTTAGCAATAAGTTGGGAAGTTCGCCATGGATTTACCAAAAAACAGACCCGTGAAATTACAATCTGTAGTTATGGTTTCATTTTCTTCTGGTCTCCTAGCGACTACAACAACACCGAACATCGTTTGTGTGTTGTTATTACGGTCCAACATCCGCCGGCGCCCTCAGGCGCTATTTTGTTCCAGTTTACCTTGCCCTCTCTCAGACGGATCTAACAAGTCACATTGGCTTCATCCGTAGCCTGGCTGACTCCCGTGCACGTTCGAAGAGCCAACCGCTCACTGGACAACGGGACGATTGGTCAGCCTGGCACTGGAGACAGCAACTGGACGCCTTTTTGGATGGACCTGACGAGGCATTTTCCGGCTTGCATTCGTATGAGACCCGCGGGCGCCAAAACACAGTTGGACCCACGCACATCGGACCTCGAGAGTGCAGGCACCGGTAAACTCATCAGCAGTCGTTCGACGTCAACAACAATATAACGGAGAAGCTATGAGGAGTTCCTGGACAACCAATAATTCCGGCTTACCATCACGATCGAAGCCCAACTCCGTCGGACTTCTGGGAGGAGGCCCCTGTAGCGGTTGCCATCTTCGTTCATACTCTTACCACGTTTATTGTTTAACTGAACGCTGACTGCCAAGCGCGGTGGCCATTTGACCGTTGCTCTTGCGCACGCTCTCACGCACGCTCCCAAATACACGCTAACCACTATCTCTCCCCATCGCCTTCTCGTTCTCACGGGTCGTGGAGAATACTGTTCTGGTTAACATATTTGTGCAGTGCCGCACATTAGAGTAACGTGCAGGTGGTCCACGCAGTACAAAGGACCGAAGCACGCGTTTACTAAGGAAACCGCGAAGTAAGGTCTAATCAACCTTACAAGTCTTTGCGGTTGATCATGTAAACTCTGTCCTTCTGTTTGTGCTTCTAGTATCTTTAGTCCCTTGGTCAGAAAACGACACCATTGACTATGAAAACACCAGAATCCCTCAGCATGGATTTCGCAAGAGCGCCAAGCACCGCTACGTGGAGGCCCTGGAAGTTGACGCCCACCACCCATGTCCCAACCACGACCTCGGAGCAGAGGTTTTAAGCACATGGACGGCACTCAAAACACCAATAGATGAACCCCCTGTTGACTTCAAGTGGACCGTATATTAGGGCCACATAGAATGAAGGTGGTTCAGTGCCAATCCCTGCAATGGACAACAACACAGATACTCAGGCCAAAGCACGAACAAAATATGACTGGCACCCAAACGATCTTAGCCGTCATTCCAGTTTCACTCACCTGTTAAACCCATCTCGATTAAGGTTGCTCGTAGTGACCGAAAATTCGACAGCCTACCAGAGAACCACGCTCGGCTCTTGAACAATAAACCTCGGCTGCCATATTCCACGTGGTTCATCAATTTTTTGAGACATCCTGAACTGATCTTGGTTCTGATCCATCAAATGCCGATCATGTTTGCATTTTGGAGCGACAAAAGACTTGAAACCCGCTAGGGTTTCAACCTTCCGTAAGCAGAGTAGACAACAGTGCAATTTCCGATTGGCGGAAACCAATTAAACTGGGAGCAAGCAAGTGTGGTGACGTAGAATTCATTTCTGGCCAGCATCCTCTTCATTGCCACCCTATGTGTAAACATTTCTTTTACAGTTGCTGGGCGAGTTGTTCCCGGTTCGGCCACCAGCTAGACACACGCTCCTGTGAGTCCCTCCTGATCTTTTCTCGTATTGTGCTCTTTATTCTGAAGGTTTGCATAAACATCTATGCGGCCCGACTTTGTTTTTCAGACTGCTAGCGAAGCATCATTTGACTCATGACTGTAGTTATCTACCACTTCAGTACTCCATTCGTCTAATTAGCCCTTGGCACAGTATTGGTGAGCCCGACGTGATTCCAGCAACCGGGCCCCGTTTTTGAATTTTTCGCCGTCTACGGCGGTAACCGTAATAATCAGGGTGGCCGGTGAGCCTGAAAAATATAGTCACACAGATCCAAGCGCCCACTCACAACAAGAAATTGGTCGCAGCAGATGATAGAGTCGGTGAATCAGTGAGGCTGTATCGGCCCTACATGGCACAATGTGAGGCTCAGATCAAAATAAGGAAGTCAGGAGTCAATGTCCCTTGAGAGTACTTATGTAGTTCAGGGATGAGTCAAGCTCACAGCCTCAGGGGGTGATTCACCCTTACTTCGTTAGTGTTATCCCCTGCGGGTATAACCAAAATGGCATCTGAAAGTGAAGCGGAGGAGAATGATTTACAGGATGAAAGCAATTCAGTGCGCGGCCCTTCTGCTTGCAGAGCTATCCCTGGCCCTTCACTAGCTACCTCAGCCCCCTCTGTCGTCGGCGGCACTTCCTCATCTGTCCGAAGTGCAACAGGCTGCATCGTTGATACGGGCTTCGGTCAATCACAGTGTATCACCATGCTCTTGTCTTATGCATGACCACCAGCTTTTACTTTGTGGCTCAGGCTTCGACCGAGGTTTTAGGCGACGACAAATGAGCCGCCGCAAAAATGCTTCGGTCTCGTGAACCTACCAGTCGTTGGCGTCACCACTCCCAAAAATACTTTATCTCCGGTTTGCCGTAGAGCACTGCGCGCCTTTTGGCCACAAAATTCCTTATGAGGGCGCTGAGCAGTTTTCAGGTGAATCCGGGACTTTTGATGACTGTCAGTCAAAGTCAGAAGCAGCCCTGTCACATACTCATTAGAGGTCACCATCTCCTCGGCCGGGTTCAGGACCGTTAAACTAGCGGGTAGTTGAACCCGTTTCCCCGTTAACATAAAACATGGAGACTGGCAGGTGGATGCTCGAATTGATGCACAATATGCCCACAAGCACGTCAGTAAGGTCACACCTTAGAGAATGATATCCCTGTTTTCTGCGAAAGCCTTTACGAGGTTTTAGAGAGCTCGGCTGCTTAGTGCCCCCATCCTCTTCTTCCTATCCTAGTGGTACGAGGTATTCCGAGTATTTTTATCCCAAGAAGTTCCCAGGGGTCAGCTAGCAAATGGCTCTCGAAATTGGACCCCCGGATGGGGTGGACCCATAAAGGATCTCCCCACCGAGCGATCCACAACCTCTTCAGCCACTGTCCCGGAGTCAGCTCTTGCGAGAGGTTCAGCCCCACACCACTTCGTAAAAAGGTCAAGCATAAGTGAATTATGCCGGTTTCCTCAGACGGTTGCTGGTGGTGGGCCAAAGGTGTCGACGAATAGTCGTTCGTTTAGATAACCTCTTGTCACGGGCACCAAAAGGGCCCTGTGACCTGATATGGATGATTCCAACTCAAGGCACAAGCGACGGGTGTTGCAAAAATCAAGGAAATCCCGAGTTTCATGTGGCCACCAAAGTCCCCGTAGTACCGCCTTTAGCATCTTTCGTTGGCCTGCGTGTCCCAGCTCGTCGAGCACCTCAAAAAGTACTGCAGCGACCGCCGTCTGGGGCACGACAAGCCTTCGAGTGTATATAGGGCCGTGTTGAGAGTACATAGCACCATCCAACGCGGACAAATTTCCTTATAAATTTCATAGGTACATTGTCACATAACTACCACCGGCCATTCCTTTTCGTGTAGGTTTAGTACTTTCTCTGAGTAATCGCTTGTACATCAGCTGCCTTTCCCAATCCGCTGCTTGGCTTTCCTTCCAAACCCCTGGTGACGTGTTCTGCAGCTGGCTAACCGTCCTGTGAGTGATAGAACAAATGGAACAACCTCCATGTGCTCTATAATGCCGTCCAGACTGGGCACACCATAAAAATATTAATAAACCTACCGACATGACATAATGAAATTGTCCCTATACAGAACTACGCGAACGAAACCAGAAAGAAAACGGAGGCTGCGAAATAGCGCGTGAGTTTTATTGCAGAAGTGGTTTTGTATCAATATGTTAAGTTGGAGAATATGTTTGATAGACTCGAAGATGACCAATCACGGGGAGCTTTCCTCGGACTTGTCCACGGCGATCCTGATTGATTGAGGCCCATCCGCTAACGTGGCCTTGGAGCTGCACCTAATCGTATCATATGCGACAGCCGCTGGATCATCACACACCATTTTGACGGCTGCGCCCCGCACGGCTTTTGCGTTGAAACTCGTACCCTTGCAACTTTTCCTGCCACCCGGCAGCTTGGCCAGTAGCACCTTTGACCGACTGCAAAGTATACAGCTCCCGATGATCGGTCCAAGCAGCCAACGCTTTTCCCAGTATGTAAGGGCGGAAATGACACAAAAATCATACTATGGCCACCATCTCCTTCCGCGTTATGCAATAGTTTTTATCATCCTCTTTTAGACAGCTATTATCAAAGGCTATGACTAGTTTTGTACCGTTCCGCTTCAGAAACGATACTGCGCAAATTCATGTTTCACTAGCTTCAGCTTCCAGAACGAAGAGTTCAGCTTCCGTGGAAAATACGGGCGGGGCTAGGAGAGGCGAGTTGACCGGGGCCTCTTTGGACCATCGGAAGGCATCATCATTTCTTCCCTATATTACCGACCTATTCGAAGTAATGCTCCATGTTACCACCTTTCCATTCGCCGATGATATCAAAGTTTTCTAATACTTTGAACCAAAAACTTAGTCCATACCCCCACCAAAATAGATGACAACCGGAAAGCTCCTGACATATAGTGCTATACTTGGAAAATGAGTTTCTCCGCTGCCAAGAGTGCTATCCTCAAGTATGGAGCCACTTTCCTCCTGAATCCCTCGCCCTAAATGGCCGGTACATTCCTACTACTCCGCTTGTACCAGATGTTGGCCTACAGTATTCCTGCACGCCTACTTTTCAATAACGAGCTGCCTGCCAGGTGGCTAAGACTAAGAGAACGATAGCCCTCATCAGCAGAACCTGTGACATGCGCGACAGCCAGCTTTTGATCTTTAAATCCCATGCCAGACCGCAGCTCGAGTACTGCTTTCTGGTATACATTCACATGTGCAAATCTGATAGACTTGCATTCGTAAGAGTTTAGCGATCCCTCACCGAGCACTTACTTGGCCTATCATCTCCCTTGAATTAAAAGAGAGGCGTGAGCTACCAAAACTTAAAACCCTGTAGCTACGAAACATGAAACTCAACCTTTATCTTCTGTTTAACCTCCTACATTCTGGGGCGCATGGATCCATCACTGATTTATATTTTGCTAAGGACGCACCCTAACCTCCCCGTAACCGAAATCATTCTATTAAAGTTCCTTACTCCAGGACAAAAGTAATAGAAGGATTCTTCATCGCCGTCTATTCCCCTATTTGGAACAGACTCCCTGAAGAAATTCGGGCCTGCCAGACACTAGACCGATTCAAAATTGTCCTTATAGAATATCTAGACGCCGCCAAAGTACTACAATTAGACCATATGTACACCACTTTGGAACAAACTAATGGGGGTAATCTAGAATCTTGAATGGATAAAGGAAGCATGACCAGGGTAACATCTTTTGCAACACCAACATCGCCTACCCCATATGCTTCCTCCATTGCCAGCATATTAGTACTGCTTAGAATGACTCACATCACTGAAACTGCTCTTGTTCGATTCTTCCTAAATCACGATTTTTAAAGTTTCTTATCTATCTCCATCGTACTTAATTCTCTTTACTCGGTCCAAGCTGGTCCCATTCCCCTTCTTTATTTTGCCCTGGCATTCCAACACTAAATTCAACCTCGGTGACCACCGTTTACCCACAAATCGTCATCCTTATTCCTTGTTTTCGTCATTATTTTCGTATTCCCAATCATTTCCGATGGCTCATAGCTCTCGTTCTTCCCAAGGTAGTTTGTGTCTAAATAATTGGATTTTTCTTTTCCCCACCTACCGTTGATCATCAACCGGAAGCGTCCCCACACTGCGTCTCTCCATTCTTATTCCCAGACACCAGCGGGTGGACGTCTCTCTTTTGAAGTCCTAGGGTGATCCGGCGATAATACCAGCGGGCTATCTGGCCCACATTTCCGGCTCAATGCCTGATGCCTGCCCATCATTCCGTCACTCACTCATTGACCATGTTCTCCAGGATCCCTCGCAGTCTAGTAGCAATCCCCTAGACCACCCTACCTCCATGGAGTGGCCTCTGACACGTGGTCTTGGCCAACATCACCTGTGCCAATCCCGCCGCTGCGATGCGCGGACAGATCCACCACTTTGGCTGGTGCTAATCGAGCGAGCATAAGGCTTGTGGAGGACAAAAACTGGAAATCCTTCCAAATGTTCTATGTGCTTTGTAAGTTTGACTATATTTAACATTACCTTGAAAAGCTCGCTTATATACCACGCTTTTTCACGTTTGTTTACCCATGTGAGACATTCGAATTTGGCCTTGAACCGCTTCTGGCCGTCGTGCTTGAGCCACGGGGCTTTGAACCTTTGGGTTTTACTGTGAAGTCTATTTGGCAGCATACTTGAGGTTTATATGTATTTATACCCTTTGTGAATGTCAATTCAGTACCGTAGAAACTACGAATCAATCTTGTTCCGGTTGTGGGATTCGTTTGAACTGGCTACGCGTTGCTCGATTTGCGAAAGTTGACTCACAAAGCCTGCTACGATGGGCAGGCACAGATTTTATTCAAATCTCACCTCCAGCCTCCAGAAGTGGTTTTTCAAGTTGAATGTCCTGCCCACGGCCAGCTCTACCCACCTTCTCCGGTTGCGGATTGGAAAAACACAAGCAGAAAAATCATTATTCATATACTTGAAATGCTGCTAACATGCTTCTTTCTCCTCCAGCACACGTGGCCTCGCCATCGGGCTCGCTTCTCAAATTGCCACCCGGAAGAATTAACTTTCCCTGGTGCATGATTATGGCACACTTAAAAACCCATCAACATTCTTGACTCGTCGTTCACGGCCCACTTCCCCGGGGTTTCATGCTTAAATACTCACCAGTCCCACTCGTAAACATGACCACCACCCAGAATAAAACTCATCCTTTTTGCTACTTTCACTGGCATATTGGAAAACCGACGCATCCACTGTCGCCATTCACTTCCGTATAAAAATTGTCAGAGAGTATACGCCACTGCGAAACATGTATCTAGAGATTCCCAATATTTGATGATTCCGTGATCATTTGCCTTCTCTGTCGGTTCCGCTGTTTACCCACTTAGGGCTGTTTTGTTGCAGTATCCCCATCTTCCAAAGTATCATGTCCCACACATGCACATCTGATAAACGCTATTACCGTAGTGTACTATTCCGTAGCCATCAAGTGGTTCACCTTCTGTAAATAACAAATTGGTAGTCTCCTACCCGTCACTTTATCATTTCTGCCGGCTGTGTCCCTGCTACTTTTATAGTAATGCACCACACATTGATTTATCCCCAGCTCCCCTTTAATGTTGATACACTGTATTCCTTTCTTTCGAAAGCAAACCATCCGCTCAGAGTCTACACGTTTTTATCCGGCCATTTCTTTCACCATCTCTATAGCAATCACAGTTCATTGTGCTATCCTTTTTTATATCACTGGCTCAATCGGTATGCGGTTACTGAAGGTTACAACTCTGATCTGAGGCTAATTTTTCTTGTTCCTTTCACATGATACCACCTCTTTGCACCCTAACCCTTCTCACACGTTGCTTAGGGCTATTGCTTGAGTACATCTCCTTCGAAAGTGTCATTTTATCACGGTAACCACGTATCCGTCAATCCAGTCTGGTCCTCCAGCAGGACAGTCCTCCTTCCGTAGGACTTCTGTATATCTTTGTTATCCTCAATCCACCCCACACTCTGGCAGATTGACTACACCCTACCTTCAGCCGGCTTGACTACCCGGCCCTGAGTTTACCTTTGCCGGGCGCTACTACAAAAATTGATCTAAATGCTTTCTTCTACATTCAGTGGCGTGCACAAAATTGTACCATCCTCCTGAAGTTCTGATTCGGCTTTCAACTGTACCGCTTGATCTTGAATTGCGGCATGCTTTGGCGTTGTCCAAAATAAGCCATTAGTATTATTACTATTTTCCCCCTTCCAGCGGAACCAACTCTATTTACCGGTCATCCGATGTAATGGGGATGAAACCGTAGCAAAGCAGCCTACGAACCGTCTGCAATATGGGGCCAAACCGACGAAAAGCCTTACTTAGTCAGCTCTGCTAGGGGTCGGCCATTGTTAGATTTGTTCAACTTTTCCGGATCCGTCTGAACCCCCTAGTGGCTTGTAAAGTGTCCCAAATATTGGACCTGTGACAGTAAAATATGGTATATGCCCGGCTTTAGTCTCAAGCACGCCGCCTGCAACCGTTCGAATATGGACCGGGAAAGCCTGATTATGAGTGATAATATCACCTAAATACATCAAGCAATTCTCCGGTGGAAGACCGTCCGATACCTTCTCCATCGGGGGCTGAAGCCTAGCCGGAGCATCGGTGAATCCAAACGGCGTGGTTTGGAGCTCTTCTAAGCCCTACGGAATCACAAAAGCTGTTTTCTACCGATCCCCCAAGCCAACGTCCACCTGCCAGCATCTCAAATCCAGATCCAAGGTTCCTAGATCCCGCTGCGGCCTCCAACTTCCCGTCGATACCGGGCACGGGGAGGAGTCGTTCTCTGTAAGGGCATTCAATCGTCTATAATCCATGCGAAAGTCAGGGTTCCGCCTTTCTTTGTGGCAATCACTTACGGAGAGGCCTAGGGTGAAACTGAAGGATAGATGACCCGACTATGCAACGTCTTCTCGATTTTGTTGTCTATTTCGTTTCGATAGTGTGCCTTGTCTGAACGGTTGGTTGATTGTTGCTGTGCCTCCGGTGTTGATACAATGTCTGATCACTTGCTTGCGTCCTAGTTTTGTTTGAGACCAGGAAAACCCCTCAAGATTGTCAGGCCGTTATTTTATCCCCCTATTTTATTCCTTACAAGAAGCAGTCTCTGACTGATTACGCTTCCGGTTCATTTGTTTCCGAGTGGGCTGTTGAGCCTCTTTTACCCCACACACGTCGAAGCCTTCGGGTACGTGCTTGTTAGTAGTGGCGTTTTACACACCCAGCTTCCTGATCTCCTCACTATTAGCGACCGAAAGACATGGCAACGCAGATTTCTCCAGAGTTATGTTGGGTGTCTCCCGTACTAACTTCCAGTAAGAACCAGTATCGATGAAAACTCACCCTACACTCCATAGACGGACCCCTCAACCTTTGGCGAAAAGTTGCAAAGGACAGTAGAAATAACGGGCGGAGAACTGGTGAGGGGATACTTACGCATAGCTCCATTGCATTCCTCCGTGATCAAGTCTGCCTCCTTCCCTTCATTCGCCTGTCGCCAGAGTCCCGGTTTAAAACCTCTCCGTCGCTGCTGGCCATCTGGACCTCTCTTTGTTTGGTCACTGTGAAGGCCGCTAAGGCTGAAGACTCCTTGCAGGCATCTTGGATGCAGCTGTGCCCTTTTTTCCGCCCGTTCAACAGTCTTGAGCAGGTTTCTCGGTGGGCCTAGTGGGACCATCATCTTGACGGTTACCAGGCTCACCCCGTCTATGAACCGAGGTACTATCACCTTCTCTCTCAACGCGAGGTAGTACTGGACGAGATCCTGGCGAGCAATCTTCTTCATCACCGAGTACTGTCGATAAATTTCTTCTGGTTTTTGAATGCTCTACCGAAACTCGTTCCTCAGCTCACTCATGGTTTTCTGGGGCGCTAGAATTTTGCGAAGAGTTGAAAAGGTCTCCTCGCTGATTCCTCATTCTGGTATACCTTCGTGGACCAAGCCAAAAGCATTCTGGCCCGGCTGTCATCACAAGGTATTCCGGCAATGACTAGGTTAACGTAGATTCAAATACGGGAAGATTATAGCCCCCCGTATATCGTGATCATCACCAATGTCAAATTTGTTAGGTGTGGGTACGGACACGAGCTGGCCCATTGAAGGGTTGCCGTAAACGCATCGAAGCGTCGATCAACATATTGACGGCATCAGCAAAACCATCAGCTTCCGGTTTCCCAGAACTTATATTGTCTGCTATTTGTTGAGGTCCCATTACTGTGAACTATTTTATTACGTAAAGGATGGCCCGTGAGCCTGAAAAATATAGTCACACAGATCCAAGCGCCCACTCACAACAAGAAATTGGTCGCAGCAGATGATAGAGTCGGTGAATCAGTGAGGCTGTATCGGCCCTACATGGCACAATGTGAGGCTCAGATCAAAATAAGGAAGTCAGGAGTCAATGTCCCTTGAGAGTACTTATGTAGTTCAGGGATGAGTCAAGCTCACAGCCTCAGGGGGTGATTCACCCTTACTTCGTTAGTGTTCTCCCCTGCGGGTATAACCAAAATGACACCTTAAAGTGAAGCAGAGGGGAATGATTTGAAGGATGACAACTATTCATTTTGGCCATAACCTTGATCACAAAGCTTATATACCCTTGTAGATGGCATCAATTCATCACCTCCAACCATTTTACAGAAATTCGGCCATGAAGTTAATTGGGCTACATTTAAGCTCTTTTATTCTGACAATACGAGATCGAACTCCAGCGACATGGAGGTGATTGAGTTTGAATGTGGTAACTCACGACGGAAGATCATTTTGGACAAACGTCACCTAGTAACACTCAGCTCAAGGCAGTTTGTGGGCTGTTCCATGCCACAGGTCCGCGCGTTGGTTGTCTGCTTGCCGTGAGGACGATCGGCTTTCGCCAATTAGAAAAACATTTTTGACCGGTCTGCTTGTGGACAGTTGAACCTTTAGCCCCCTTAGCTAGCATCTCATCCTTTGTCGCCCCGAAAAGTAAACTCGAACGACAGTGTTTCAACTCACACCGTTCTTCACCTACTCCGCTGGAGTTTGCTGACTTTGGGCACGCTTCGGAACTTTTGGCTCGTTGCCTACTCCATAGGCTATTCTCCGGATAAAGTGAGTACCTGTTATCTGGAGTACTAAAGAACTACCATCCACAACCTGAAATACAATAGAAATATTAGCGAAATCAACTTTTAGGCTTCGGATTTCTGGCACGACAGGCAGCGGCCCCCCGTATGAGCTTCATCACTATCCACTCTTGGCTGCAGCATCACGACAGTGACCGTGGCCAGCCCTCTATAAGATGTACATCCAGTTTCCTTTCGGAAAGTTTGTAGTGGCCCTCTTCCACCGTATCAGCTGGCGGTGAGTTCCAAAGCTTGGTTGCCCTCCCGGAAAGACAGTGGTACAAAGGTGACCCAGTCGACTGCAACTTCATGAGTTTAATCGAGTTCCCATTGTGCTTGAGTGGCTACGGAGGAGGAATAACTCCCGAAACTCGGCTCTCAATTCATCCCGGAGCATTCGACGGATGCATATCGGGTCGCCTTGCACTCTTTGATATGCCCCTGGAAACAGACCGGCTAACTCTAGCCGCCTGTTTTAACCAACCCTTCCATGTCCATCAGCGATTGGAGCGGTCGCACTCTGCACCTGTTCCAGCCCCGCAGTTTCAGAAACCAAGCACGGAAATGTAGCCGCTGCTCAATATCCAGTCTAGGAAGGACGTGGGAAGTATACAGGATTTGGCAAACACCATAAGGTAGCTTCCCAGACGTCCGACGGATCGCACCATAGATGCCTCGAGCCAAGGGACACACCCAGTCAATGTGATTTTGGGTTTTCAGCTTGGATGACACTTTCACACCCAGGTCTCTTTCAGCCGTGGATAGTCGAATAGTGGCTCCCTGAAGGGAGTCGGTGTCTTTGAGCCTCGGTCTCCTTACCTGCAGATGGCCAAACTTTTCACATTGGCTGGGAAAACCCATCCCTTTGACCACTGTGTCAGAACACCCAAATCCGCTTGTGGTGCCTCGTGATCCGCCGTAGTTTTGATCACCCACTAGATATTGAGACCGTCGGTAGGACCAGGCAGCGGGACACCAGCTGTTGTGGTAAGTCGCTGATGAAAGCTACTAATAGCAGTGGGCCTGCAACCGAGTTTTGTGGCACGCCGCTGCAGGCTTCATGCCGCTCAGAGCACGATGAAGCTACTTTCACGGAGAAGGACCCCGTCCCAGGAAGTCTTTGTTCTGCCATTTTTGGCGGCTTCAGCTCATAGAGCAAGCTATTAGGAGGCATCTTGTCGAAAGCCTCGCTGAAACCAACGAAGTTATCGTCTATAAGGTGGCCCCTCTCTAGCTTGTGCCCTATGTTCACGTGCTAGTCGCGGATTTGACGGACAGAATCGACCTTTCCGAGAGCCGTGATACAGGTGGCTGAGAAACTCTGACTCTCGGGGCACTGCTACAGTGGCTTCAAGACCAAGCATTCCACTACCTTTCCTATCACATGCGTAAGTTTTACTGAACGGTAATTTGCTGCTTTTGCATTTTTTCAGCCTTTAAACATCGGGACTTCAGTGGTTTTCTTCCATTCGGACAGTAGTTTACCCTGTTCCATCGTATTGTTAAACAGTGTCGTGAGTGAAGGCGCGATAATTTCAGCCAGTTCCCGAAGGACTAGCGGATGGATCCAGTCCGGACCAGGCGATGAGTGGCCGTGGCCCTTGCATAGACTTGGCAACTTTTCACCGCTACCAGTTGCCACACCATGGTGATCACACCCCAAGGAGGCCAGGGTGAGGATGGTCCCTCCGTGGCATAAACATCAGAGTAGTGACCAGCCAACAGTTCTGCTTCGTCACAATCGGAGTTCGTAAAGAATCCCTTTTGATGCAGGGTTGGGATGCCCTGGTGGGCCCAAGTCCTCTCCCTCAGAATAGCAAACGGCCTTTTTGGTGCTGAGGCCGAATTGGCCGCAAGTCGCTCTTTGTGTTTGCTTCTCTTCGAGGCATTAGGCGTCGAAAACCAATTTCGAATGCTTCTGTAGTTGTCTTGTCCTGCGCAACAAGGTGAAAAATACTGCGAAAACCCCGGATTTAAAGGTCTGCTTAACCCTTTCCCCTTCTCTCCCTAATCTCCACATAGGCGTGACTCAGCCTCAAATGACCCTTCGGAGAAAGATCTTGGTACGGACAAACTGGCTCTCTTCAGGGCAGTAGGACCGTCTTAGAGCCTCACTTACTTGCTCTAGCGAACTAAGAACAACTTTCAAATTTCGCGGTTTCCCGGAAGCTTGAATGTTTCCAGGTCTGAATGCCACCCTGACCCGAATTGATGCTGCTAGTCTTACTTCGTCTTCCATAAACAGTTTATTCAGGATAAACTTCATTTTCAACAAATCATGATCTAGTCTGTCCTGGGGAGAGGTTGCAGTAGCCTCCGGGATGTTCAGGGCCAGGAAGCGCTGTTCTAGGGGTGATGGAACCCCGTTGGGATCGGTGGAACCTACTTTCAATGGTTGGTGTCATTCTGCGCGTCAACCGGTAGGTTCCGTGGCGTAGGTGGTCCGGCAGCCGCGGCTTGATACAAAACATTGTCTGCCGTCACAGGTGAAGAACCCTCCTTCTTGCTCTTTTTACGTTTCTTCTTCCGCTGTTATTCCCAGAAGTTGTGGCAGCCATCAAGGCACAGGACAACCAGAGGTTTATATTTGTAGCACATCTATCCCTTGGTGGGGTGCTGAAGTGCACTTGGGCAGGCGGAGGTCCTGGTGGGGGGGGGAAGCTTGGTCAAAACATAATTGGAACACGCGATTCTGATGAGCGTATCTTCACATGGTTTCAGACACTCATATTTTTCTGCAGGAATTTTAGCACAATGAATGTTCATCCATCCATTACATTCATCGCAAAGCAGAGCTTTTTTACTAAATCGCAAAGTTTTCTTGCAGATAAAATAATCGCACAATTTAACACAGTCCGGTTCACCCATCATGTAGTGATAATCCACCACGAAAGATAGATAATAGTCCACAAGTGACTGAAACTCGCAAAGCTCAGAGGCACACGTCGCGGGCGCAGCGCAACTTCGTGTAACTTCTGTGGGAGTACGAAAATTTCCAACCCGACCC
Source organism: Fasciola hepatica (assembly GCA_948099385.1). NCBI lineage: Eukaryota > Metazoa > Platyhelminthes > Trematoda > Plagiorchiida > Fasciolidae > Fasciola > Fasciola hepatica. Next base: position 1,490,554 of record CANUEZ040000027.1, read on the forward strand.
AAAATTTGACGTGATGTATGTGGTTTTCAAACCATTAGCAGCTAGATACTGCGGCTGTCCAAAGCCCTCGGGCCGCCTGCGGTGTTCAAGCTGGATTAACAACAACAAATCGTTTTGGTTGGAAATGCCGAGCGAGCAGGGGCTCAAAAACTCTTCCAGCGCCTGTGTGTGTATAGGTGGGCACCTGCTTCCGTCGGGAACGCGCAGTGTTGGGAGCTACGGAAACGCGCCGATAAAACTGCTATCTGAACACACAATTGGCTTCGGCTACACAGAGTCCTGTGCAAATTGAGTTGTAACTGTTGAGAGTACCGTTAAAGGCCATCGTTTAAATCTAGTGGAACCTTGTGCGCCTACATTATCTTTAGTTCCATGACGACCAGCTGGTTAGCCCTACCGTACTAGTTAACCCATTCGAACAGCATTTCCCAAAGCACGAATACCCGTAGATCCAGCACCAATAAATCACTAGCAGGGTCTCAAAAATCCTTAAAGCCTGTGGTCAAGGTGGAGCCTCCGTGCTGTCAGATGCTACGTACCTTAGAAGTACGGGAAGACGTGTGCGGGGACAATTGCTCATTTTGGTTCCATTGGGGATGCAGAAAAATAAAGAAAGCCCTGGTGCTTCAAACGAGACCTTATGATCTGCTTGGGTGTGCTCAGAGTGTATAGCAAGGGGCAAGAACATGACTCACTCTGGGGCTGGAGGAACCTTGGAAGAACGCCAGAAAAACTTCTTACTCATGGATGCACACGAGGAAAAAGCTAGCTAAGTGTCGCTCAGTAGCACAAATGAGGCCTCATCACCAAAGCTGACAGGTGGATGAAGTGTCACGCGATGCGAAAGCGAAGGAAGCGGTCTACCAAACGAGGGGTCAGGTGAAGTCTTTCAGGAAAGAGGTTGAACTTGAGGTGGAAGGCCTATCCGATCTGAGCCAACGTCAGGCTACCCAAATAGAAAAGCCTCAAGCCCAGATGGGTTCTGTGACAGGTGTAATAAGGAGGATACGGACAGGCACGAAATAGCACTGGGACGCAATAGAGTTGTAGTTATAAGGGGTCTAGGCGAACCGTTCCGTAGGGAGACACGACAGAGGAACCAGCACCTGCGACAACGGGTTCCTGACCTACTAAGATAAGCTGGGATATCATCACATGCCCTTATTAAGGGGGTTTTTCTCCTGAGTAGATGGTGACTGAACGGTGACGGGCAATCACCGAGGAGATCTACTCTTGTGGGGTTCAAGAACCCTAAATATCGGGAAGCTTTCCTAGCCACGGCCGGCAGAATAACTATGAATTCTAGGGAAGTATTAGGACAGAACCGAATAAATCAGCCTCCTGGAAGGCCACAAGAGGTTCACGAGAAACAGAGGTGTCCTAATCAACCCAACCAGTGCTGAAGACACGACCATCCTATTCAATGTCGCCTATGATGCGCCCCACACCGATAGTCACACACAGGAATAAGACCACTGGAGGTGATCAGGTGTTGGAAAATGCTCCGTGAAACAAGGGGTAAGTAGGGTCATTGGTGCATCACAGATCAGAAGCTCCAGTGAAGCAAAAAAGGTAGGGGCGCACAGGTGCAGAGTCCGAGTGCGATATAAATGCATCGGTGACCAGGAACAACAAGGAAAATGGGGTAATATCAGCCATGCAGTGTAATGCTGGCAGTATCGACAATAAATGGGGAGGCACTCTCAGTCGGGTCAAAGGGAGTGGACTGCGTAGCTATTGGCGAAACATAGCTGCAAGCGAGGGACAGATAAAGCCCAACGTGTCTAGAGGGACTGAGTGTGCACGGAGCTGACCGCGAGGGCGGGGAAATAGGAGGAGGAGTACTGTTACCGGTAGCCAAAGACAATTCAAAAGGGGAGTATTAGGTATATTCCACCCAGTATACAAGCAGTGGCAGCAGAAGCAAAATTCTGGAGTAACTGGGTGGCGCTGTTGTGCTCATACAGGATTCTGTCCCCTAACGCGGAGAAAGATGCAGGCCTGCTAGAATACCCAGCACTATAATCCGGAGAAGCAGAGAGGTGTTTAGTCCTGAGAGGTTTTAGCGCACCAGAGATTGACTGGCAAGCGAACTGGGCGCCGGCGGGGTCCTTTGGCCAGGGTTTGCATGACTACATTGAGGGCAAGAGGCTGGTACACATCCACCAGCACACCAGATGGAAACAGTGCCAGAAGCCAGCGACAGGGGATCTAGTTATATCCAAACTTTGTGCGGAAGTAGATGAAATCCGTATGAGTGCCCTTCCGGGGAAAATCGGCCACGGAACCCTCAGCTTAGGGTTCTTCGGTAAGAGGGAAGTCCTACTAGATAAGTGGTGTTTGGCCTCCGGAAAATTGGGCGAAGGATTCATGATGGCAATGGCAGAGTCTCTCGCTTGGGATACCGAAGGCAAGGTGAAAGAGATGAAACTGAGCATTGCATTTATGTATACAAGCACCATGCGCATCAAATGGGAAACAAGAACTATGAAGGAATGCATCAGTGGGACAGTGCGGTTTAGATACATGAGAACAAAGGGATCCGATCGTTTTTGCGTGAATATCACCAGAAACCGAACAGATTTCTATAGATCCCTGCGATCAAGAAAAATAAGATATTGCGCTATCGGAAACTTCACACACTACAATGTTTGAATATTGAACAAGGTCACAAGGATGAAATACATTCACGGACAAAAAAACAGGAAACAAAGAGAACGGAGAGCAACCTAGGGGAAAAAGAATCACTGTGTTACGGGACCACACCTCTCCATTAGGAATAAGGTGTACAGTATAATGGCAGCAATGATATCAAGAAGCGTAAGAACAAAAAGTACAAAGCGAGAACAGTACTGTTTATGACCACGCACGAAGAACTACTCGCCGAGCAGCCAAACGCTGGGTAACGACCGAGGCCACAATCATGCCCAGAGTCACGGTCACAATAGCCGTGTAATCGAAATCCTCCTTTAATAGATCGTAAGTCATCGACGGCGCAATCCGGGTAAAGAACAGATCCAGTCCGTAGGCGAAAACCAAACTGGTCGATTCCAGACCAGTCAGAGCTGTACGAATTGCACGGAGGCCTAGCACGGTCTGATTATATGAAATCACCGCCTGATCAGCTAACGGCAATACAGGAGCGTACGGATGAACTCCTTCTTCCATCAATTCCTGAGTCATGTCCAGCGTACGACGTGGGTCCAAGAACGATTTTGGCACTTCGATCAAAGCACCTTTCTGGAGACCGAAAACTACGCTCTTCGCCGTTATACCACGTTCTGTGAGTGACGCAGCCGCAGCACCATGTTTTGATGCAGTGCTGAAAATGTACGATTGTTGCAACACTTGCGGAATGATTGAATGAGCCCCAGTCGATTGGCATATTCCACCAGAGTCAGTAGAACGGTTCAGAGATGAAAAATAAACACGGAATCCCCGATTTCGAGGTTTCGGTTCCGTGGAATCTGCAACAAGGTTGGATTCAGATGTACCCCCGGCGAATGATGAGAACCAAGAGGTAGGAAAGGCGTTCCGCAAGAAAATTTGCCACGGTCCCGGGACGAGATAGGATGCACACAACTCTCCGGGACCACCAGACTGATTGAATGGCTCGTACAGTTCGAGAACCGTGACTTCGTGTCGCGATGACTTGTGATTATAATACGTATACACAACCCAGTTCTCAGATGTGGGGGTTCATAGGAGGAAACCTATTATGTGTGAAGGACGGAGTGGCTCCGCCGCGCAGGATCCGGAGGAGAGGCTTACAGACGTGGTGGAACAGCTGTATGGCCCGGGCATTGAAGCGCAAGTTTCAGGCACGGCTGAGATTTCAGGACACTGGTGGACATGGGCTTTTTATCCAGTACAAACAAGTGAACAAGCAGGTAGCTGATCAACAGAGGTCCAAGAAACAAACATACGAATAGAGGATCGCCAGGGTGGCGAGAAAACACTCGGAAGCAATCTCCAACTACTTCCGGGCGAAGGTGGCCGTGAAGGTTGCCGTGGTAGGGGTACGGATTGGGAGTGTGGACCCAGCTAAGGACAACCAGAAAGAGGCAGATATTTTAGGTTAGTGCATTGAGGAGGTCTCCAGGGTAGACCAAGGTGGCCCATCGCCTGCTCTGTATGGATCCAAGCCTAGGCAGATAGAGGAGCTTGAGGTTACACCGGAAGATGTTACGCTGGCATTATAAGCGCGTTTCCGGAGGAACTCCTCAGGATTAGATGGCGTACACCCCGGAGTCCTGAAACCACTGGCCGGGATACCCGCAGACCCTTTGGCTGAGCTGTTCAATAAATCTCTCAGGGAGGCACGATTGCTTGTCGAGTGGAAAACCAAAGAAATTGTACCAATAAGCTAAGGTGGTGGAAGGGGTCAACTGGAGGATTATTCGCCGGTCAGCTCACTCCCGGTTGTCCGGAAAGTAATGGGGAGTGCAATAAGAAAAGCACTGGTAAGACACCCGGAGATGAACGACCTAGCTGCAAGGGAACATCACGGGTTCACCAAAGGCAAGTTCCGCCTGAGATACCTCCTGAGCTTCCTTAATGAGAAGACTCGGAGACTAGACCAAGGTGGAAAAGCTGAGGAGTGGTGTCTCGACTTTCGCAAGGCCTTTGAAGGCGTGAAACACAGAATTTGCTATATAAGCTGGGAAATGTGAATGTGGCTACGGGGGTAAGGATCTGGTTAAAAACTAGCTGCGCGATAGAAGGTTCTATGTCAAGATGGAGGGAGCCAAGTCCGCAATGGCTACGATAGCTGGTTGTGTACCGCGAAGATCAGAGCTGGGACCAGTACGTTTCGTGGTATACATGAACGACCTACCAAGCGTCCTTAGATCCCCATGCTTTATGGCGGCAGACGACTTGAAAAATGTCGGGTCTGATCAATCCGCCCGGATTCAGGAGGACTTAGATGCTATCCGTAACCGGATAGTAGACAGGGACCTACCCTTGAACCCAGGGAAATATATACTTCTGCTGGTAGGTCGATCCGGGGGGGGGGAGGGACCACCACCTGAATCCGGAAAACCCAAAACAAACGGCCCTGAGGACAGAGATGCGAGACTTGTAGATAGTCGTAACAAGCGACTTTAACCGTCGCCGTAGTGCCTGTCAGCGGCCAACAGGGCCAACAGAATAATGTATCACTGGGAAGAAAAGCACTCTCAAGGGACTGTGGAGTTGTGCCCATCCTTTGCACGGCACTGTTGAGACCCCACCTAGGGCGAGTGGTTCAGGTGTGGGCTCCACAGTTAGTTAGGGACACTCACACGTTGAAGAAAGGCCAATTGATGTTCACAGGAACCAAATTGGGTCTGAAGGGACTAGAGTGCGGGAATAAATTGGAATCCATAGATTTGTTTACGCCCAAAATAAGACGAGCAAGTGGCAACCTGGTAGAAACAATGAAGGGACAAAAGGGGTTGTCCAGAGCGAACCAGCCATTATTAGCCCGCGACAGAAACTGCACACGCAGAGAGCTCGAACTGGAGCTTTTTAAGCCGAGGGCTAACAAGAGCATCAGAGCTCAATCTTTCTCAAGCAGAGTAAAAAACGATCGGAATAAACTGCCTGCGGATGTGGTGGCAGCAGATACTGTCGTCAATTTTAAAAAGAAGCTGCACCTCGAGTGGACACAGGTCTTTCCGGGCCCCGGTGATACAGAAGACAACGCCAATAGAACTTCCATCCCGAATCATTTCTTTCCTTCTTGTTCTCCTTCTTACTGTCATTATTATTATTATTATTATTATTATTATTATTATTATTATTATTGATAGTACTACTGTTATTAATACTATAATCATTAATGATGCTGCTTTTACTTCATTAAATTATTTCTTCCTTCTCGATGATGTTCTTCCACGCCCCCTTGATGCCTCTTAGACCCTATGTATGGCGCCTTCAGAAAAAAACGTAGCCAAATTAGCAACGAATCCCGAAACGAGAAGGCCATTATCCGTGAAATTCTACGATACTCGATTATCAAATGAACAGTGACACGAAACAGATACATACCTCAATTATGAGATCACAAGGATTCAGAAAACGAGTACCAAATTGCGGCTTGCGAGAAAGGAGCACGTGCATCACGCAGGTCCAGAACAAGTAAATGACAGAGCGGCGCAATGGACGCGAACAAGCAAACGTTGGTTCGTAAAAACATACAGTGCATAAAACAAGTCAATAGTGTAACTAAGTGAGTGATTTTAGGAAAACATGGAACTGCAGTGTTCTTTAGGTGGATTTTCCACGACCGGTCGTTGCATCTTCTGTCTTCCATTTTTACGAGAGGGCTCACTTTCGGATGGCTAACCTTTGCACGGCCAGTGGACATACCGGTTATGGAGGCCTCACCCCCTCAAAGTATTCATTTTGCAGCCCTTTCCAAGGGCAAGCCGACAAGTATCAAGTTACTGAACTTCCGTCAACAGACAGATGGTGATTCTAAAATGTCTAAGCCCGGTTAGACGCAAGGGCTCACACACACGCGGTGTGGGTGTCACCTTGACCGCCACCTGAGGGTCCCCTGAGCCTCTCTTTGGCGGTACCCTGGGTTACACCCAATGAAACAAAAAAAGGACGCTCATGAGACGGTCAGCGGGGGATCCGGAAAACTCCCATAGAGCTTATTCTAGTTATATTTCCAGTTAATAAGTATTACTTATATAGCTATTCAGCGATATCCCATCGTTATTTCAATTTTAGTACGTCCAATACTTCTGCTGCTCTTGAACTTGCGTATAAGCCCTATATAGGGCCTAGTGTAACTGGGATATCCCAGTTATACTAGTAACGCACTCTCAAACTTGATCGTATTTCTCCGGACATAAGGACGGACATCGAATAAACCAAAAATGACAAATATATGTACGCATGAAGCAGTTCCATTGACCGTAAATAAGTCTACATATCCTCATTGCTAGAAATATCCTGCGGGCTTTCATCGTTTTCATCTGAACTATAAAGCAGAAACATTTGCACGGATGGTTAAAATATTATTTACGTTATCGAAAACTATGGCACGATAGCAGCAATGTCGGTAACAATAATGATGATAATGATAGTAATTTTTCCAATGCGTACCCTGAGTCACGTAATTTATCATGCTGAGATGGTAGGGGGAACTAAGATTAAAAGTAATTTATTGTGAAAGCAGATTTTTAGGCAGTGAATGCTATTTCAAGTATGAAAACCTTAGTTTACTTGCCTTAGGGGCAAAAAGACTGATTTCCAGAAGTCATGCGAGCGTCTCCTTTGGGGGACACTCACGGAAGGTCAGGTTTAGGATTTATGTCAGTTAAGTCAGGACCTGCTCCCGTATAGAGTCTATAGCCCGTGGTCCTCGGTATGTGACACGATAGTGAATATACTCGGCAGCGCGCAAAGCAGAACTCAAAACGCTGGAGCGGGACAACGTGTGTATTGGAGGAGCGCAACGGCGTGCAGACGACGTACACAGGCGGAGCAAGTGGCGCCACCAAAAACGGTCATTGTTCAAATAAACAAATTTGATAGTCTTCGTCATCGAGTGCTTTATTGGTAGCACTACAGGGGTCTCCCCCTAGAAGGCCGACGCATTTGGGCTTCGACCCGTGATGGGTACGTCGGATTCGGTGGCGAGAGACGTTTTCCATGCCTCCCGCCGCGGTCAAACACAACAGCGAAGCCAGCACAAGCCGTTCTCCATGACTCACACTGGTCGCTATGCGTCGATCGCAAAATTGCGTCCTCCTCAAAATGTTCCGACCGGGGTAGATCCTGTTCGTGACCTGGCGGTGGTGGTTGTGTTGTAGGGTTTGTCGTTGTCGGCATATCCCAAAGTTCCGTGTCCCTGTGGTTGTCATTGCCTTCGTAAGCGAGCCAGCGTCCGGCGTCAAATGGGTCCAGTCGCGATCCAGTGAGCCTTGTGTTGGAGCCATGCGAGATCCTGGAATTCCATCTGGTTCTGTCTGACGGGACGAGCTGGAAGGAAAGAAACACAAGGAAGCTGCGCCTCGAGGCGCGATCGGATATTCGACTGAGGGGGACATACCGGCGCAATACAGGCTGCCGCCACTCTTGTAGTGATCACCACGTGGTCGTGCATTCATGTATAATAGGACTATGTACAAGTTGAATATGAAGAGTAAACTTAATTATATACAACTGTTACATATTCAGAAAACCTCGTTGGCTGTCGCAGCTCGCGGCCGCGTCGATTTCTCCTGTTGATCGGTGCAGCTGTGTCTTTCGTGGAGTTTGGTGTTGCAACAGGTAACGAGGGGTCGTTAGTAGGAGTAACAGGGGCCGACTCGTGACGACTAACCGAAGGTTGTGAGCAGGTAGGGACACTGAGAGGGTTGTTCGAGGTGGGTTCTGCCTCGATGAAGGCTGGTTTGAGGCGGTCTATGCTGACGGTCTCCTTCCTGCCCTCGACGTCCACCACGTATTTCTTTTCCTTTCGCTGGACGACGCGGAACGGGCCAGAGTAAGCCGCCTGCAGTGGTGATCGCACTGCATCTACTCGAATAAAAACATGGCTGGTGGTAGCTAGAGCGGTAGGTATGTAGTTGCTCAGGGTTTGTTCTCGTGGTGGGGTGGGCTTTATCACCCGCATTTGGTGCGACAGCCGTTTTGCGTAATCCCCGTAATTAAAACTCATAGGTGGTAATGGAGAAACCAACTCACCTGGAAGTCGTAGTGTGCAACCATAAACCAGTTCAGCCGCCGTAACACCCATATCGGCTTTAACGGTGTTACGCAGTCCTAAGAGAACGATCGGCAAAACTTCACTCCATAATGGATTATCACGAGCACGAAGGGCAGCTTTCAGCTGGCGATGGAATCGCTCCACCATGCCATTGGCCTGAGGATGATAGGCTGTCGTCTTGTTGTGTCGACAACCGAATGCGTTTAGTAGCTCGTGGAAGGCGCCGTCGAAATGAGAACCGCGATCAGTGGTCACGATAGCAGGGCAACCGAACTGACTCACCCAACCGGTTAGAAATGCTTTTGCAGCTTCCTCTGAGGTTGGGCGAGGAATAGGTATGGCCTGTGGCCAGCGAGTGAAACGATCTACGCAAGTGAGGATGTAGACGCAGCCATTGGATGGCGGAAGTGGCCCCACGAGATCCACATGCACATGATGAAAGCGTGCGTTCGGTTCGCAGAATGTGCCTAAAGTAGATTTGGTGTGACGATGTATCTTAACTCGTTGGCACTGGAGACAAGCACGAGCCCAAAGACGTACGTCACGTTTGACGCAAGGCCAGACGAATCGCTCGGTGACTAGTTTCACTGAGGCGGTTACCCCAGGGTGCGATAAGTTGTGGAGGCTGGTAAAAACTCGTCGGCGAAAACTGGCAGGAACCAGTGGTCGGGGTCGACCTTGTGACACATCGCAAATGATAGTTACGTCCGAAGTTGGAAGGGCCACTGCCACTAGGTGCAGGGAGCTGTTGTGTCTGAGTTGCTCTACCTCAGGATCTGTCGTTTGGGCTGCGGCGATTGCTTCTAGGTCTATGCCCATGGGTAGTGGGTAGTCGATATTGTGGAAGCGTGAGAGTGCGTCTGCCACGGGATTGTGTGCCCCAGAGACGTGTCGAATGTCCGTAGTAAACTGCGAAACATAGTCTAAGTGGCGAATCTCGCGTGGCGAATATCGGTCAGAAGCTGACTGGAGGGCGTACACTAGTGGTTTATGATCTGTAAACACTGTGAACAATTGGCCCTCGAGTGTGTGCCGGAAGTGTCGGATACCCAAATAGATTGCCAGAAGTTCTCTGCTGAACGTACTATATCGGGATTCCGCAGGCTGGAGACGCTTGGAGAAGAAAGCTATTGGTTGCCATGAATTGTTGACGAATTGCTGCAACACTGCGCCAACAGCCGTGTCCGAAGCATCTGTTCCTAATGCCAGGGGAGCAGAAGGATCGGGATGTGCAAGGAGTGCTATGTTGGCGATAGCATTCTTGATCAAAGTAAACGCTGCTTGCGCCGTGTCGGGAAAAATGAATTTCCGCTTACCTCCACGTAAAAGGTCTGTTAGAGGCTGCATTATTTCGGCGCAGTGTGGGATAAAGCGGCGATAAAAGTTAACCAGGCCAGAAAATTGGCGCAACTGTCGGTAAGAGTGAGGCTCAGGATAGTCGCGAATTGCCGCCACCTTGTCAGGCAGGGGCTGTATGCCTGAGGCTGAGATTTCGTGACCTAGGAACGTGATGGTCGTCTTACCTAATTCGCACTTAGCAGAGTTAATGGTTACACCGTGTTGGCTAAGGCGCTCAAAAAGAGCACGCAGCTGTGTCATATGCTCTTCTTTTGAAGAACTTGCCACCAAAATATCGTCTAAGTACACGTAGACATTCTTCAAACCGCGTGTTGCCTCATGCATAAACCTTTGAAAGGTTCGGGCTGCATTGCTGAGCCCAAAAGGCATGCGCAAAAACTCGAATAGTCCGAATGGAGTTGTGACAGCGGTTTTAGGGATGTCAGCCTCTGCTACTGGGATTTGGTGGTATGCTCTGACGAGGTCGATTCTGCTGAAAACAGAACAACCAGACAGGGTAGAAGTAAGATCTTGAATATGTGGAATGGGGTATCTGTCCGGGACAGTAGCCTGGTTGAGGGCCCTGTAGTCACCGCAGGGGCGCCAATTGCCATTAGGTTTAGGAACCATGTGAAGGGGCGAGGCCCAAGGGCTACTGGACGGGCGTATTATGCCTAATTCTAGCATGTGTTCAAACTCAGCCTGTGCTACGCGGAGCTTGTCTAGTGCCAAGCGACGTGGTCGGCTAAATGCTGGGGGTCCTTTAGTGACAATATGGTGGGTAACGTTAGTGGTCACCGCGGGAAGGGGGCCAGATTGTCTTAGCATTGCCGGGTAAGCTGAAAGTAGGTCTGCGTACGGGTGTTCGGCCTGCGGTTCGATGTATAGGGGCGTGATGTGATTCACGGAGGAATACGACCCGGTTACGGAAAGAGAAGTCTGCCGGTCGACAACTCTCCGGCCTCGTGCATCGATCAGGAGGTCGAAATGGTCTAGGAAATCGATGCCTAGTATGGGATAAGGGACGTCCGCTACTATGAACACCCAGCGGAAGGTGCGGCGTAGTCCTAAGTTGAGTGTGAGTGACTTACGGCCGTAAGTAGCAATGGGAGTGCCATTGGCAGCACGGAGTTGTTGGACTGACGGGTTCGTTGCATCACCTGCCTCCTTTGGAATGACACTTACTGCTGCACCGGTGTCAATTAGGAACAGGCTATTGGAAACTAAATCTCGGACATGCAACAGACGACTGCTATTATGGCTGCCGACCGCGTTAGTCGCCGGAACGCGTCGGGATATTAGTTTCCCTGTTTGGCACCTGGGAAGGTGCAACCGGCTTCGCAGCGCCGAGCCTTCTCCCCAAACCGTTTGTGGTATCGACAATACGTTGATCGAGATGGGTTACCCAGGCGGTTAGGGGAAGGGCTTCTGAGACGTTCACGTCGGTCAGAGTTGTGATAAGATATATGGTTTCTACAGTGAGAACAACCAGGAGAGGAAAAACGTCTGAAAGCCCGCTCGAAAGCAGCTATCAGAGTATCCTCGGGGTGTGTTTCTACGGTGGGAGCTGTGGTCTGGGGGCTGCTCGAGTTTGTTACGGCGGTAATTTGTGGATGGTACCGGTCCATAATACCGTCCGCTAGTTTAGCCGCTTCTGTGAGCTTAAGGTGGCTGGAAACCTCGAGCAGTGCTTGAATGTTGGGTGGTAGTCGCTGTACCCACAACTCTTTGAGGACGTTTTCCTCTAAAAGTTGCCCTGCCAGCTGCTGCATTTCTCTCAGTAATGCAGAGGGCTTCTTGCTACCTAACTCTGTCCCTTGGGTCAGCCGTTTTAGTCTGGACGATTCTGACGGTAAAAGACAAGAGATTACCGCGTCTTTCACGGCTGTGTAAGAACTGTTATTAAATATTACGTCGCGTATCTGAGTAGCAACGTCACGGGGAAGGCGACCGATAGTCCACAAGTAACGGGTTCGTTCGCTTGTAATTCTATGTGATTCGAACTCTGCCTGCAATATATGAAACCAGAGCTGAGGGTCATCAATAAAAAACTGAGGGACGGCTAGGGAGACTGTCGAAACGGACTGTTCCGGGTCAGGTTTACGGTCGTTGCTAGCCATAGTTGCAATGGTATATCAAATGTAAAATGATATAAAGAGGTCAGTGCAGCAAAAGTGAAACACTTATAATATGGATATGAGAAAATATATATAAAGGATATGGTAACTGATATCCGGAATTTACCGTTTATATATCGGAAAAGTGTATATGTAAACGAATAAATGTGATTGAGGGACTTACGAATGTACTTCGAGAATTAATTTGTTCTTCGGGCTCACCAGTTTAGGATTTATGTCAGTTAAGTCAGGACCTGCTCCCGTATAGAGTCTATAGCCCGTGGTCCTCGGTATGTGACACGATAGTGAATATACTCGGCAGCGCGCAAAGCAGAACTCAAAACGCTGGAGCGGGACAACGTGTGTATTGGAGGAGCGCAACGGCGTGCAGACGACGTACACAGGCGGAGCAAGTGGCGCCACCAAAAACGGTCATTGTTCAAATAAACAAATTTGATAGTCTTCGTCATCGAGTGCTTTATTGGTAGCACTACACAGGTCAGGTCAGATCTCATGTTCTCCTGTGATGCCTGAGGTGTTATCGGCTTGTGCTAACATGTGTTTCTTGCATTGAAGGGCAAAGAAAATTGGATTCTGTTGAAAGTATAACACGATCTCCGGCTTCTTAGGGTCCATCGCTGACCTCCCCCCGAGTGTACCATTTGGGGGACACTCGGTAGTACGACTAAGGGGAAAACAGCGACCATCACTACACCTTTACAAACGTCTTCTGGTATTTTTAATACGGAGAGAGTCTTTCTTGCATCCTGGAGGCAAATTTGCCATCCTTTGAGAAAACAAAGTTGAGTGTCCCCGCCCAGCCAGCACAAAAAGTGGTAAAAACATGTTAAAAACATGTTTTTACCACTTCAAAAAAAGGGTTTTTAGGTGCTCAGTGACCCCGATAATATCGCTTAAATGCCACTTAGTAGTACCACTTAAATACCATTTAAATACCACGTAATAATACCAACTAAATAATACATAAAAAACACTTGTCGATGGAAAGCGACAGGACCCTTTTTAATTAGACACCTCTGCTCCGGCTTCCGTATAACCTTCACACTAATTGGCAAACATCAGCCACTGAATAAACGAGTTTTAGCGCTGTAATATTAGCAACATTTCAATAACAGACCGATAATACGTACGTAAACGACCTGATCTCAATTGTTATCGCGAGTATCCCGGAAAATCTCACATTTCTTTTTAGCACTCAATTCGACAGTGTGGCTTGATGAAACAACAAATAATAACTGGAACAATATATTATGACTTTTTACAAGCTCAAGCAGCACTCTCCGGCTCCTCCGATTCCAGGTGCGGTGCAGTCTGAAAATCTACGGAATTTACTTGGCAATCCCGGTTTGACCTAATGCATTTCCGAGACCTCGTGTTGTGCAACCACATGCGAACATGAAATCGGAACTCTGAATCCGAATGATTCGCGAAAATAGTGTGTGATTTAGCAGCATCTGGAAAATAAGGAGAAAATAGGTATAAACTTATAGAGAAACGTGTAAGGTTGATTAGGCCTTACTTCGCGGTTTCCTTAGTAAACGCGTGCTTCGGTCCTTTGTACTGCGTGGACCACCTGCACGTTACTCTAATGTGCGGCAGTGCGCGAATATGTTAACCAGAACAGTATTCTCCACGACCCGTGAGAACGAGAAGGCGATGGGGAGAGATAGTGGTTAGCATGTATTTGGGAGCGTGCCTGAGAGGGTGCGCAAGAGCAACGGTCAAATGGCAACCGCGCTTGACAGTCCGCGTTCAGTTAAACAATAAACGTGGTAAAAGTACGAATGAAGATGGCAACCGCTACAAACGCTTTGCTGGCTTGATGAATATCACAGACTCATAAGTAATTGAAAGGGAGTACCTTACATCACTCCAAATAAGAGTTTATCATCAAGCGCGATTTTTTTGTTTTTTCTTGAGAGGCTGCATTCTTTCACGAGGTTGGCATGCAACACTTTCAGCAGTAGGGTCCAAACTCTCTCACCAAATGTTCGCCCACCTACGGAGGACAGTAGGGTGAACTGAAAAAAATCAATAACTTCAAACACATGAACCTACCAATCTTTTTCGGCTGCTTGTTGGTCAACTGCTGCTCAATCTTCATAAGATCATCAACACTTTCCAGTGGCAGATGAAAATCCTCCTTGGCCATAAATCCAGCTGTGTCCACCGTCGAAATGTGGATCTCTTTTTGCTGATTTGCGGCCAAAATTTTGCAACACATTTCCCGCACTTGAACTAGATCCTCTACAGAGAACATTCAAGTAATGACTGAAGACTTACCCTTCATACGTTCAACGTCGTGTTGCATCTTCTGAAGTCGTTGTTCCATTGCATCATATGAAGCCCTTGGGGGACTGTAAAAGTAGGAATCAATGGGTTCCACTCGAACGCAGTCCTTTGAGTTGGACATTTTCCTCATAGGTACTCATCTTGGTGTCAATGATGTTGATGGAATTTCTTCCCTGAGCACAACACACATGAAAATATGCTCACACCTCAATTCCAGTGTGCTTGGCGGTGTCGGATAAGACTGAAATATTGGTGAAACGTTTTCTTTTTCAGGATGTTTTCAGCAGTCATCCATTTCAGGCGAGTTATCCGATTCATTAGAGCTTGATTCGGTGGTCAAGAATTGACTTGGTCGTTTACTGCAAAATTTACCAATCAAAACATGTTCTCATTACATTAGGCCTATGATTTTCACAATTAGTAACATCTAAGAGTGCAGGAGAAGTAGGAGTTTCTGTATATTTCCTTTTACATAGGAAGATGACCAGCGACGTACCGCAGTCAGAACTAAGTAAGAAGATGAACACTGTAAAAATAACTTTATTTCCTAGTGTGTGCAAAACAGGGACCACAATCCCAGTTCCGTCAACTGGTGTGTAAAAATGTTTACACAGTATTTCTGTAAGATTCGCACACAGTTTCTCCGGCAAAAGTACACTTACACGGAAAATTAACAGACGAGAAGATAGTATTTGCAATTGAGTAGTAGGAGATTAGATTTGTATATAATATGATTCATCATGCAGCTTGAACGCTCAACTCACCATTGAAAACCATGGAAGTACTGTACAGCTGTTTCATCCTTGTTGGGAATCATCAGCAGTGTACATCCACCGAGCCCCCACGGGGATTCGAACCCGGGGTGAACGATTGTGAATCGAACACCTTAACCGCAAGGCTATCCGGGATGGTATTTCGTGAGTGAAAACATCTGCTGCTTCTTTGAACCGCTTGTAAAAAATGACGTCGTCTACAATATCAACGACTTTACCAGCATTCATTTGTACGTTCACAAAACAGTCTGTACCCTCTGTAGTGAGAACGGTACTTTGCCATTTGATTTGCTTGATTCCTCGGGGTACGCGGAATCGATATCAACCTACACCATCCGACTCATCTGGCGGCCGCTTTCGTTGGCCTATGTTGTAAGCCTCAGAAATTCGCCTGAAAATCTGTAAATTGGGTCTATTAGGTCTCCTGATGATTCGCCTTAATTTCGACATGAATGACTCATAGACAAAGGCTGAAAATAGATTTACTTTCCCAAACCGATTGACATCTAACCCCAAGTGCGCCTATGTGGGGACATTGTATGATAATTGCAATGGTGAATACAGATAATGAAGTTGAGAAGTAAACTTTTTTAACAGGTTATCTGCCAATGGAAAATATGCAGAGAAATAATCACTAGAAAATATGTACAGAATAATGGACAAGGTTAGAAAGTTTAAATACGGTAATCTACATAAAACTCGCTGCAAGTAAACTGGACCCATATAAAGTAAAAACAGCCGTAGTTCGGTGGCCTTCCACCTTTCCAGATGACATAGCGACCTACATTTTCGCACAGAGTCACATGGAATCCATTTATTGAACTTCATGATTAGATCCGATAAGCGATCGGCTTCACTACCTGGTATTTTATAGTTTATATCGTTCTTCAGCAGCAACATGATCTTGCGAACTACATCTAAGAATATCGGATGCATAGGTTCACAAGGAAATGCAGCTATCATATTAATAGGCAATTTTTCAAAAGGTGAGCACGTCGATTGGTGGTGACTCGGATACAAATGCATGCGAAATGAAGCGTCTGTGCTGACGGAACTGCACAGATTGGGAAATCTCATGCGACCCGCGACATAAACACTTGCAAACACACCTATCACATCCGTGGTATCCAGCATGTCCCTTGATCTGCTTTATAAAAGCTCGGGCAGGGGCGTCACACAAAACGGCTTGCCGATTGACGTCAATTTTAGAACGCCTTACGGGACTAGCAATTCCATTACTTATAACGGGCTTTAATTCAGAAATCAAGTCCGTTAGATATTCAACCACGTCCAGCGGTTTGCTGTCGCCATAGAAAACCCCAACAACAAAGGAGCACGTGAGAACTGGTTTCACGATACGGAATTGTATGGGCCACAGATGTTTTGTGGAGTCTTTGAAGCAACACATGCCGTCGAAATGTAGCTGAATGAAGATGCAGGTAGGAATGGGATCCATATGAACAGCTTCACGGAGTATTGCTGCATGTAAGCCCAAATGCACATAAAAACCACCGGGAATGACAAGTGATTCACATGTGCGAGGCGTACCAAAAATCGTCCGTGGATCCCGAGGTACTTAGATAAAATGAGAACTTAACATTTGTAACCATCGTCGTAAATCCGTTAGTGACATGTTGCATTGTCTGTACAAAAGACGGATATCATCCAATATGTTTCCAGTGCTTATCCATGTGTTCGCATCAGTCACACTCCTGAATTCCGAAGCAGCAATATGACTGCCAAATGTAGAAGTATTCACGTCTTCCGCATTGTCTAAGATATAAGTGAACACTGTAGGTAACCAAGTCTTACCAGCCTGACTCAGGCAGACAGCCGTCTCGGCTTAATCCGATGTAGATGCTTCTGCTGCTGACCTGTCTGATGCTCGAAGCAGTGGACGTAGTCTTAGTTTGTTAGCGGATTTTGACGAACCAGGATGGGAAAATGTTCTTCTAGGCATTGTTAAAATAGTTAAATCTGCGTAGTTTAAGAAGAGAGACTGAAAAGAGACTACCGTCAACGAACTGCCCTTTGTTTCATGGTCTTCAATAATATTATGAAACTGAGCGGATAGATCGCTGCCCTGGGACAAAAGCTCACTAATCCAAGTACTACATTGAAAAAACGGTCCGAAATAAAGTGAGTTATATTACAAAAATCAAATTTAGAGATCTATCCTCAACTTGGCGAAAAATTTCGTCACACGAGGACAGAATCACGAACGAGAAATTAGCGCAAACCATACCTGATCACTCAGCAGAGCTGGCTGGCAGGACGCGCCAAAAACTCGTAGCACATTGAAACAAATCAAAGTCAACTAGTTTTCGCAATATTCTTTTTATCGAAAGTTCTTTGCACAACGACGAGATGCTATGCTATGCAAAGAATCAATTTGGCCATTTTGAGCGAAAAAAAGACTCATCCTCGAGAAAAACAGAAGTGGTATTTATGTGGTGAATCTACCACATAGGGGGTGGTATTTTGGGCTGGCTGGGCGGAGGGACACGCAGGGGATGATCGAGTGTCCCCCCGTGCTGCATGGGCAGGGGCAAGAAACTGAATTACCACTGGTGTCGGCTGCCAGTCCGGTGCTCTGATTTGAATTGAACTGAATTGAAAACCTATAAGTTGCGGTTGATGAAGCGAAATGCTGGTCTAAGGATTGGAACCCCCCCCCAAGTTGATGTTGACAAATGCGTGAGCACGTCTTTCGGCAGAGTGACTGGTAGCACATTCTCCATTAACGGAGCACCCACACTACCTGGGGTTCACCGACACAAGGCTCTCGTTTCCTGGTTAGATTGTAACTTGTCCTTCTCTCGTCATCACCACCTTGCGAGCAAGTCTGCCTTTTGAATCCCGAATACGATTCGAAGGTCCTTCCCGAGCCTCTCTAGGGATGATTTCCCCACAATTTTCGGCACGTATATCCGACCTCTGTTGGAGTACTGTGGTCAGATAGTGCTCTCTGGTCATGTCCTAGATCATGAGATCCTAGAAAGAGTTCAGACGGCCTCCTCCAAAGCAGTATAGGGACTGTCAATTTTATCGGTACCCTGGTGGCAAATGGGTTCCGGGCCGGATTCGGACCGGCAATGTGCCGGAGGCTTTTCGGAGAAGAGCCGGTAGGTCGCCGGAAGCTTGCCGGTTTAGTCGCACGCATGATTTGCGGACTCGATTCTTGTCCAGCGAATGGAGACGCAGAAAGATAGCAATTGATGGGTTTTAGTAATTATGTTGGTTACCCTGTATAAATGACAGGAGATGGGAGACTGAACGAGCTAATGGCCAGGGCTGATGAGCTGGAGCGCGCCTTGCCGTTTGTTACTTAGCGTGAAGTAAGTTTCGAAGATCTCAACTTTTCCGGTACCAGGTGGACTTAAACAAATCAGGTTTCAAGCAACCGGTCGATTGGAGGAACCGATGCTAGACCGATTCCTGACCTACTGAAAAGCCTGGTCAACGTTTGCAAAGCCAGTTGCGTACCTCAATGGATGACTGGTGGAGATCACCCAAATGTCCTAAGGGGTTTCTAAGATAGGCTGATGTGTCCGACCGGAGGAGATTATAATACCGCACTGGTTAAATCGGATCTGGATGAGTGAAAGTACTTTGAAGTACTTTTGTCCTGACTATAAGCCACTTTGTGTGACTGAGAAGAAAGATTCGAAAAGGAAGATTGCCTATAGCTGAAGGAGGACCTAACACCGGAGTTGGCCGCTTCCGGGCGACGGTTGTCACTCCCAAGTAAATCCAAGTGAAAATACCTATTCGTCAACAAGGCGCGCCTAAGCTCTAAGCTCGCAATTGCATTTTAGTGAATTTGGTGTCTGCAAAGCCTCTACACCGGCCATATTACCGGTGGGGTGCCTGCACCGGAAGGGCATGCCGGAATCGACCTGAAATCGGCGTACGATTTAAATCTAATTTCAAATTTAAACCCGACTTTCGAAATCGCACACGAACCTCCAGCGATCATGTAATTCTAGCTTGTCCGGAATTTACGCAAGTATGCAAGTAGCCAACTAATCGATCAAATTACCGACGTGGACAATCTAATCTCCACATTGCAAACGCAACTTCATAATTGCCTGCTACAGCAATCCGAAAGCTCGTTCAAGCTCCACTCTCCCATTACATTCCCAGAGCAGTGCTTAATTGAGGACTGCACGATCTAGGGTTTTACAACGGCCAGTGAAACCTCAATGAGACTTACTCCAAAAAATTGAGCCGTAGACATTTCGAAATGGAACAAATTGTACGAAGTGAAAATTTCATATAGTAGGTGTATTTATAGTCTAATTTTATGGAACAAACTACTTCCCATCAAGTAGTTTCGCGCCGAGCTCTGCGAGGGAAAACAAAAGAGTGACTCATAGAATTAATACGAATGGTGAAACGAAGAAATATATATAGACATCTGTATGCATAATTATACACATACATCTATATGACTGTAGTTATATATATATACTATCAACTCCGAAACGGTATTTAGTTAACTAAAGTGAGGCATGACATTCGTTATCGTCGTCTGTGTAAATGGAAAAGCTTATCATGTGACTACGAATGCTCGATCAGTGAACGTACATGGCGGTTCTGCGACTTAAGCCGCGATCTCTAGCGTCAGTATACCATCGTTTCATGGTACGCTCCATCTCCGGCCTAGAAGACTCTCGGAAACGAGTAGTGGATTTTATGGCATCTGTAAATAAATAGTAGTTACGTTACAATAGACTGGCCAATGACGAAGTTAGGAAATTTAAAATTCCTACTGCAATTTTCCCAGCTGTTCCGGTCCAATTGCATGCGAGTGCCAAATTTTCCCCGATCAAAGATGCAAGCATTCGGTGGATACTTGATCCAAGATCGGTGCATAGATGATGCTTGAGTGCGTTGACCTTATATTATGATGCGGAATTATTCTTTTATTTACAGTGCCCGTAAATTTATCCAATACTGCAAGATCTTCTTCCAGTTTCAGAAGATCGGTGATATTGTTTGCCTGTAAAGGCTCGTAGGCCGTGGTATTTGTAGCATCCAGGCAACAAATAGTGCTATCCAACTTGGCGATCATCATAGCCATGTCGTTGCGAAGGCCATTGAGGTATGACAGCATACTCTCAAAGTAGTCTGGTAACCGTGGTGGTTGATTATGAGAAGGCCACCTTGCAACTTCTTGGCGTAAGCGGGCATATGCTGTAGAGATACTGGGGTTGTTGCAAGTTGTTTTGTACTAATCGAAATATAGCAGTGTTAACAAATTCTACGCAACATACCTGGGACCATTATAAAAACCCTCGGTAAGTACGGGCGAGCATTGATGCTTACCCACTCTCGCAAGGACAGGCCAAAACTGCAGGTTCGACGAGCGAAGCACGGAAGTGCCGTCACAATTTAACTGGAGACAAACTTCTTCGGGTACAGCGGTGATGTTGCTCAACTGCATTTGAAAGCCTTCGGTTTGACCCATGTGTATATACTCGCCGTTTTCCAATTTCGTGGTTGGACAATCCTGTGTTGTGCGCAACAAGGTCCTTGGGTCCAGCCTTATGTTCGGTATATGTTTGCTTACAGCCTCCAATATACCCTTCTGTTGTACCAGCGTTAGTCGATATCGAATGAAAGCCTTTGACAGTGAGTTCAGCAGGGAACCGCTCTCCTCTTCGAATTGTGATGCACGTCTTAGGCTGGTCAAAGAAGTAACTAATACGAAAATGAGCATAGAAATAGGGTTTGCCTGAAACTTTCAGCCTTTCTTCAGGTGTAATTTTGGTTTCACAAACTGTCTGAGCCACCGAAACTATTTCATTTGAGATAACATGACTCAACAGAGTAATTTACCGATCATTGTTGGTTGCGATGTGGAAGCACACGGCAGACCGCGTTCACCTCTTGCAACGGCACCTCGCCCTACTCCACGGAACAAGTTTTCCGGAACCATAGCGCTGCATTCACCTGTAACTCCTAAAGGAGTCGAACCTGAACAGAATGTAAAATTGTCACTAAATAACCTCACCTGGCAAATCCTACTTAGGGCAATCAAAACGATGCTCCCATTGTGCGGCTTCATCACAAATAGCACACATCAGTGGGCTAAGTTCTTTTTTTTCAAATGGTATCTCTTTTGTTTCGTCATACCGGCCATTGTCTGTCAATAATACGTAACAATGTTCTAAAATGCACTTATTTGTTAACCTTAAAAGTGATGGGACGGCAAGATAACATAATTGGGAACCATACTGCAGATGTCACACGATGTCAGATTATTCAATAAGAACACATCGAAGCTTTGTGGATTTTACAAAACTACTTGGGTATCATCTACAGTTAAGTGTAATTTACTTCATCGACAAAATACACCCCATCAGGTTATAAGTACAATTTTACCAAATACTGCAGCTCTAACAATTCAGCCTATCATTTACTAATTAGTAAATGATAGTCCAATATGTCACTAACACTTTACAGCCAGCAGGAATCATCAGCACCCAAAGCTGAAGTAGCAGAGCGCTAAACTTGGCGAACAAAGAACGACCAGAATGGCTGCCCCCGCGTGAATCCTAGTCAGTTAAATTGCTTGGCCCTGCGTTTGTAAAACAGTCAACCGACCCAAATATTCATGGAAATAGGACATCGATAATCCATACAGCTAATTATAATGAACTACGTTGTTAGTTTCTTGAAATTTCAGTCGTTTCTCTGCCCATCGTTCACCAACACGTTACTGAAATTTGGCGGTGGGCAATTTACTACTAGGGAAGATACCTGTTTGCAGATTTTACATATATATATATATATATATATATATATATATATATATATATATATATATATATATATATATATATATATATATATATATAAACTTCCATTGCGCGCATAAGAGCCAGCGATTCCTATATGAAAACTGAAGGCTTCACATGTGAAATCATGAACAGTGTTACTCCCATACAGAGGAATCGTTATTAGTGGTTCATTTTTAGTTAATGACACTGGTATTTATTTATGACAGTTTTGTGTTAGAAGACTATCTTTGGTTCACTTACTCTCGGGTAACAAATGTGCATCAATTTCGGTGTAACTTAGAGACATGACCCAAAATTTTCCATCGTTCGCCAGTATGATGCTTTATCAAGCTGCAGTTTCGACCTATTGATGTAATTTAAAATCGTATTCAACAAGCCATATTTCTTTTATTTTTATCGTGGTATAGATGTGCTAGCAAGTTGGCTTGAAAACGTCTATGGTCCCGAGGTCCCACCTGAATCGGAAGCGAAAGGTGGAAAGAAAGGTTTAGTAGTCGATAATGGTATTACCCCTACAGTCTCTTATTGCTGAAACTGAAGATTACGTTAACAGTAAATTATTCACTCTATTCCACTTTTATTCACTGACGCCAAACTTTTAACCACATGTTCAGGCTTTGTACAATAAAAGGTTTAGTGCAAAGTTGCTCCTAATATTCTGACTCAAAATAGGGAACAAATGAAGACTGAAAATAAATTTATCCATTCACCTGTGTCTGTTAGTATTGACATATAGTATAAACTGACATAATACGAGGCTTCCTTTCATGATGACGAATTCTATCGGTAAAATCTAATGAGCGCACTATCCACAGGGAAAGAAACGATAGATTCATTGGGCGTCGAATACATTTGTGCTATATATTCTTGCAATGCCATCGTATCATTTTTAATTCCACAATTTTGTTACGAATACTTTTTTAGTTTCATCGATCCGACTTGCTAGTTTAGATCTGTCATCTTGTGATTACCAATACAATAATCCTTCGAGAATTATCGGCAGTAACAGATTGAATCGTTCCTTATTGATAAAATATTTCCTTCTGTCATTAATTTTTGCGGTCTGGCATCATTCGTCGCAGTGGAAACAGTATTCATTAGGATCAGATCTCATTCACACACTCTGTCTGAAGCTGTTAATTCCGTAACACTTGGTTTTGTCAGACATCGTCTAGGACTTGTTACACATTGCTAGTTATTATTCTCTCTAACCCCTTACGGCGCCCGGGATGCATAGCCATTTTCGGGGTCACATAACAAAGGCGCGGTAATCACGAGCTAAGGTATGTGTCGGCAGCCATCTCGTACACGCGAACAGCCATCTGTTAGCGGGCTCGCCGCCAACCGTTAGCATGGGAAGAAATGTAAACCTACGAATAGGTTCACGCGAAGAAACAGCCGCGCCACTCAGCCGGTGATCTGATCAAAATTCACGCATCGTGGTGTCATCGAGTCATGCGTCTGGCTCTCGGACAGCTACTGTAAAAGGGCGGTGACAGAGTGGATAGTGTTGTTCCTATCAAGACTGCTACCTAGGCCACCCGTAGATGGAATTCCACTCCAAACTAAAGTAGTGAAACGTTTTAGAATGATGCGGCTGATGAGACCTAAAGTTTGAAGTGGAACCAGGTGGCAAATTTCAACATCTAAACATGCCAGTGATTTAGGGAAGTGGGAATGGGGTAGATGTGACTGAATCGAGATACTGAGCAATTTCCGCTCACGAAGAACGAGCTAACAAGTAGGTCCATAAAGCGGGGTGTAATTTTCAACGACTAGTCTAGTAAGCAAACCCAACCTTATGCACCAACATTCAGTTTCGTATTTATCTTTTGCATTTATTAGGTAGTCCACTTTAAGGGTGCTTCCCCAAGTTGCTATTTGAAATGCATGTTGTCCCTAAATAAGGACTTCAAATTAAAATCAAATATGGAATGTTAGCCGATTTTTCTCGCACTGCATCCAGTGACTCACTATTCTCCCTCTTCTTTCTACGAACAGGGAGCTGTTCTGTTCCGCGTAATAAAGCCATCCCAATAACGTTGTCGCATGATTCGAGGAATGATGGGATTTCCTTTCATTATGTTTTGCGAATATGCATGAATGTACTAAGTAAATACAACAATCAGCCATCTATCAAAGTGGTCAACACCACAAAATCCTTCAGAGCTACAAACATCAATAAGTAGTAAACATATCTTAGTTGTTCTTCTGTCATATTCCCTGTAATTAAAAAAGAGTATTTCGAAGTTTTGTTGCACAGTCAGACGGTAGTGAGCTGTCTCCACTTAATCTCCGTTAAACAGTTGATTTTTAAACTCACTGACAAACCGAAAGAAACTGTTATGGTGTTTGTCCAGAAAATACATACAGATTATACCCATCCGTTGCACACGGATTTGTTTTGTTATCTCACCCATGTACACGTTCAGACTTAAACATACCTTCTCAGCAATAACATTTCGGCCAATTCTGTCGTGTTCCATAATTGTTTCGGACTTTGGCGAAGGAGTAGTTGCTGATTTGCATGTCCCTGTACGGGGATTGAACTCCTGTTTATTTCATGAAAATTCCGTGTTCCATGTCACTGGCGTGTTGCTTTTTCTGCCAATACAGGACGTAAACTACGGCTCACTAGAAACAATGATTTTCGGGCGGTTTACATTATTTACATAACCTTTGGCCTGATAGTCCCGATTTGCTGTTTCATGGAAACTTTATGATTATATGATTTCTTTAGCGAACCAATGACTTGGTGCATTGTCAAGTCATCTTCGCCCAGTTATAATCATCCGAGATTGTTCATTCGTCCTTCATAGCTGGGTAGTCGCTGTTGCATGTAATCGAGGCAAATTGAATTTTATCTCAAACAGGTGAATAATGGACTAGATTATCTAAAAGCTCCAATTTAAGACCACATTGCGAGCGCAATCTTCATTGGTATATCTACGTGATAGTCTTCCTAATTGTCGTTGACATATTAAAAAGTCCTTCACAGCGGAAAATGAACTCTCATTACTCCACCAATAAGTCGTATTTGAAATACGAACAACATTTACAACCAGGAATTTATTGAATGGTAATATCTGAGAAATTAAATTCTTTTTTGAACATACTTTTGTGTATTCAGTTGTTTCACACAGAGATCTGCAAAAGAGATGGTTAGTGGAACCAATAAAATTGTTATGAATATTAGAACGTTATTGTTCATATAGGGCATATGAACACAGGAATGCATTTTTCTATTTATGATGTTAGGATTTGTCTTAATCCCAGGGGAAAATTATTTATGTGAGTAATCTGTGCCATTTGAATAACACGACGTATGAGCAGCTCCGTCGGTATTCATTGAGGTTGCGACAGCAGGTTCACTAGTGCTTCAAAACAGAAAAGCGACGGCTTGATTGGGGAACATAAATCATTCCGAATGGGAAACGTTATAGTTTTACTGTTCAAATCTCGGAACTTCGCACCGCTGACTTTAAAACATATATGCAAACAAGCAGGATGTTCACGACTAACTGTACTTTGTATATTTAAATAGTATTTCTTGATAGACGAAGGTGCAGCTGTTCTCCTTGAATTATTAGCTGTTTCATCAAACAGGTTTAAGAAGATCTGCAAATAATCTCATCCAATAAGTATGGTTTGATTTTAAAAATTGAACCGGAGCATCATTTTGGTAAGTTGCATCATTACTAGTTTCATTTTGTTTCCGTGATCTGAACTTCACTACTTAGGCTCCGCAAATTCGCATGAACCTCGAAAGACACTCATATACGTGTGTCAATCCATATATGAATGTTACCATTATAATTATAGGAAACGTTCATATTGTGAACAAAACGGAAATACTGTTGTTACATACAATCACAGGTACTGATGTTACCATCCCAGGAACACATAAATTATACACTCGCAGTCAGTGGTCAAGCTTCACTATAAAGAAGCATAGTAATCACCATAGTCATTACCATTTGAGGAGTTTATAACACTAGAGTTTCCTAGGCGCAATCAAAATGCGGTTCTTTTCTCCTACTCTTTAAGGCCTTTCAATATAGAAACATTTTATTTTTTAACAACACAGCGTAGTCTAAGCCGTTGGTAGGTTGTTGAGGTTTCGGTCACCAAGGGCAACTTTCTTCCAGACTGGTCTTACAATCGAATGAACCTGGAATATGAACTCATTTTCCCGGAAATCGTAATAAGTTTAGATAGCTTTCGGTCATGGTTTTGCTTAATTTTCAAATGCCGGTTATTTTATTCACCTGTATCACACTACTACAGTAGCACATTTGAACTGCTCTCGTGATATCTCTCTTATGCCGTGAGTGTGGCGACGATGCGTTGTGACAACGAGGCGTGAATTCATTGGTTGTTGGTCCGCTTGGGAACATGGCCATCAAAATCCACATAAAAACCCTCAGGTAAACGTGCAACGAAGAGCAGTATGGCTTGCTCGCAAGAAGCTCATTGGCCGGGAGAAATCAACATCGCAACTGCCACATCTTCCTGACCTGTAGCAAGCTTGCTGGCACTTTACACGTAAAAGCGACCGCTCCATTGGATGCTGCGAATTTTCCATTCCCACGAACTACGCACGCGAGTTAGTTGATATAACACAGCATGCCGTGTGGCAAGAAGAGGACCAACTTGACCTGCAGTTAGGCAGCTCTACTACCTGTGATATACTGGTAACTGGACCAGTCGAACATTGATGTCCTAACACATAGGCACCGGCTTCTAGCTAACAGAGCATCTTACAGCCAACTCTGCCGGACAGATAGCACAACCACTGAGGCTTCATGGCAGTCATCGGTGCAAAGAAACCAATGGCTTCTACTTCACAAACGGTGCACTCCACTATCCCCTATGAAAGTAAACATGCCGTTCCGACTACGTCCATCAACCGTCACACTACAGCGCCCCGTTGTTGCGCACGTGGAAGAAGACCCACTTACCAAAGTTCCTAGTGAGGGATAACGAATGCACCTGAAGGAAGACAACACCTCTCGGCATTACTCACAAATTAGCGGCCCACTGAGACCGGTTTCGCATTCTCCCATCCTTGGTCGTCCATCATCCGGCCGGAGACGGCACCCACACTTAGTTCTCCCAAAGTCGCATTACAAATGTGCCAAACGCGAAAATGAAACGGTTTTTGATGAGCTCGTTTTCTGGCTAACTCATCGGTCCGTGAATTGCAAGTGTGGAAACCCGAACCCGTCGTGAAATCCGCAGCTGAATGCTTCCAAATCAGGTACCATTGGCCGAACCCCGGCTGATTCGCCCACAGGACCACAGGCACCCCATAAATCGCACCGCAAAAGCCACACCGCAAAAGTGAACTATTGTGCCCGAGCTACAGTTTATATATGATAGCTGCACCCATCAGATGTAACGAGCGGATCGACCAATGACTCGAAACTTACCAACATATGATCAACACAAATAATTTTTACCTAGTGTTCAATAACCTCACAGTCATGAGTGGTGACAAAGTCCTCTTGAGCCACTTTCTGGAGGTTTCATTCATCCTTACCAGGGTTTTTGTCACTGACGTGAGTCCGTCCCATTGTCCTGTTTTCATCAGTTTTTCAACAGTTACTTGATAAGGGTATGTTGGAACCCCATTGATTAGCCCGATCATTAAAAAGTTCATATCGAATTCAGCATTTCATAGCTGAAAATGGTTACTTTGCAGGAGACATAAATATTAGACGTTAGAGAAGTAGTAAATGTAGGACGGTCCGACACATCCTCAATACACTTGAGAACTCCAGAGTTCTTACCCGCGGGTTCAGAGGTTTGGGCCGGTTCAAGTGGAAGCGCAATTTCGGATGGTCTGCATAACCAGCCAATCTACCAAGTTTACACGTCTGATAGGGAACTTGCCGCTGACCCTGGCTCCACTGGTCAGGGATATCGTACGCAGCCTAACTGAAGAGAGCCCGTTAAATAGAACGCTGAATGCCATAATGGGGAGACTTGGCATGTCAGCAGAACATTGAATAAAACGACTGGGTGACCGTGGCACCCAAAAACCGACGTAAATTTTCTGTTTTATGCGGGGACAGGTCTCCACCCTCAATGTGGATGATGCAGTGTTACGTGTGCTTTGGATGCAGGCGCGACTTAACGACACAGAGGCTATCTTAACCGATTTGGAGAATGAATAAACGTTCGATGAATTAGCGGAAGCCGCTGATTGAGTACAAGCGCATGCCTTACCCTCTGTGCGGCGCATAACTGAGGACTCCGACGTAGACCAGGGTAACAGCATGGAGCGTTTAGCTAAGATGGAGTTGCTGTCTTCCCAAATTATTGCGCCAAACGCATCGCGATCAACCTCCGTATGACGCACTGCAAGCAGCCCCAACCGTTCACTGCAGTGTGGTCCTAAAAACCCCGGAGCATGTTAGTACCGCTGTCCACGACGATAGAGCAAAAAATGCACCAAGCCTTTCAAGCATCTATCTGAGAACCAGGGAAGCGCGTAAGCCGACAGGTGCAGGCGACTGTCGTGTAAGGCCCTTCCGCTCACAGTAGCCTATTTTTTATAACCGAAAGAATATCCGGAACATCCCTTCTGGTAGAAATCGGCTCACAGGTTAGCACTACTCAGCCTTGCTCCACAGACCTCAGTCAGTCAAACATCGAGTTGGTCGCTGCTAATAAGACCCCCTACAGACTTACGGCAAGCTTTCACTCACGCCACATTGGTTTACGCTGTAATCTAGAATGAGTATTTATTATTGCTGACCTTCTCCACTCGATCATTGGGGTCGACTTTCTCCTACATTTCAACCTCATGGTTGATCCATCCGGTTTTCGCCTTGTGGATAAGACTGAAAACTTCTCAACTAGTGGCACTCCGTCAATGGAGCCATCACTTTCTAGTCCTCATCACTCCTGTAGCTACAGTTCGCTACCAGAAGCTCCTGCACGAGTTTTCTGGGCTATTCCTACCTACTAATGAGCTGCAACCGGGGTCGACAGACAAGCTACACCATACAGTCACAGCTGACCCACCGGTTCATTGCCGAGCCAAGTGCTTAGTACCCGACAAACTGAAAATAGCCAAGATCGAGTTTCAGCATATGCTGGATCTCAATATTATCATGCCATCTTCAAGCCTATGAGTTTCTCCACTACATATGGTACCAAAAAAGTCTACTGACGATTGGCGACCTTGTGGAGATTATCAGGCACTAAATAATAGCACCACGCCCGATCGCAACCCAGATCCACATATCCAAAACCTCACAACAAGTTTAAGTGGTTACACGATTTTCAGTTGCACAGATTTGGTTCGCAAATGCAATGAAATTCGCGTTTATCCTAGTGACATACCTAAGACAGCTGTAATCACCCCTTTTGGCCTATTTGAGTTTTTCCGAATGACGTTCGGTCTTTGCAATGCGGCGTAAGCATTCTAGAGACCTATAGATCAGGTTTGCCAAGGGTTTACTTCTACTTGGATGACATCTTAATTGCCGGCTCAACCTCTGACGTACAAACTGCATACTTACAAACACTTTTTAAACGTTTGTATGAACATAGGGCAATTGTAAACGCTGCAAAGTGTTCATTTGGTCAAGAAAGTATTACTTTTCATCGGTCACTAGATATCAGCTACGGGCTTTTCACCCATAGGAGGTAAGGTGCAGGCGTTTCTCGAGTATCCCGAGACTTCAGCCTTTAAAAAGCTCCAACGATTCGATGGTTTAGCTAACTTCTACCGCCATCTTATTCCCAAGTGTGCCCGGTTGATTCAATCTCTCACAGATTAACTACGCGATAAGACTAGAACATCGGATTTTCCCGAGGATGGATGTTTTGCTTTTGTCGAACTGAAACAGGCTATCTCCGACATGGCCGCCGTTGCTCTTCACCTACCAAATGCTCCCACGGCATTATCAACCGATTCTTGAGACCTGGCTGTTGGTGCTGTTTTACGACAGCAAGTTCAAGGCACGTGGCAACCTAAAGCATTCTTCTCCGAACGTCTGCAGCCGGCCCAATCCAGGTATAGTACATTCGGCAAGGAACTTCTCGCAGTGTACTTGGACATCCGTCATTTCCGGCTCGTGCTGGAGGGAAAACAATTTACCATCCTTACGGACCACAGGCCAATCATCTCCGCTGCGCGGTCGACTCCAGACAGGTACTTGCCCAGGGACTCCCGTCACCTAGATTATATCACTCGGTTCACAGAGTATATACGACACGTCTCGGGTGGGCTTAACCTCGCGGCAGATGCTTTTTCTTGCACCCATCTCATTACACCAGCCAGTGTTATTGGCTCAGCAGCCATTGCCCCAGAGTAAGTACATGATCCAGAAGTCGGGCATCTTCGTCACAGCAGCCATCTCTGACTCGAACCAGTTCCACTCACTTCATCGGAGGGCAAGATCTTGTGCGAAGTGTGGCAAAATACTTTCAGTCCACTGGTATCATTTACTTCCGGTAAGGACTTCTTTAGAACGCTGCACGGATTTTCAAAGCGCTGCATACGAGCCTCGGTTAAATTCGTGAATGGGCGTTTCGTGTGGCCAAAAATAAATAAAGATATAAGTGAATGGGCACGTAGTTGTCTAAAATCTCAGCTGCTAACGGTTTGAATGAGCGTTTTCATAGACAACTCAAAGCAGCTTTAAGAGCCCATGCAAACCCGACATGACACAAGACTCTTCCTTTTGTCCTATTTGGCATTCGCAGTTCAGTGAAAGCCGACCTGCATTGGACGCCCAAAGGGGTTGTTGTTTGGGTGCCCTCTTGGGTTGCAGCCTTTTACCTGATCCGACTACACCCAGCGAGCAACACAGCATTTGCATAACCGGCAATCAGCATCCACAAGGGAACAGAGCATACCAGTGTGCATGCCTAACGAGCTGTCCGTGTGCACACACGTCTTCTTGCGTAAGGACAGTACACAGCTCTAGCTTCAGGCTCCTTAATCAGGCCTGCATTGAGTTCCAGAGCGGAAAGAAAAGTGTTAAATCATCGAACTTAAGGGTAAACGGGAAACGGTTTCCATAGATAGACTTAAATGGGCTTTCATGGGAGTAGAGATGCCACTGGATTCAGCGCAGCCACGCCCAACACCTACTGCCATACACGCATATGGGTCTACAGCATCAGCAAGCACGAATCCAACAAACCAATGTACAAGGTGACCGTCGCGGTCCGGTCGTGCGAAGACCCGTAAGTATTTGTAGACACTGTTCCTGTTATACCTGATCGTTAGTAAGACTTTATTGTTATCATTGTTTTTTCTGAAAAGACAACCATCTTCACAGGTTCTTTAAGCTTTGTGTACACATCGATCCGCTTAGGACAATCACTCATGCTCTCGTTTTTGTTTTTTCTCTCTCGCCCCTTGAGTTTATTTGGCAGATAATGGTTCTTCTGTCAACAATCCATCTATATACGACAAGGACAGGTGTGTGGAGAAGAGAGGGTATTTTTATACCACTGTCTGTAAGTCTCTGAAGATTTAGGCACGCCTAACCTTTTTTCTGGCAACCCCGCCCTTTTTCACCGGAAAGCGATCTGCTGCGACGGCTTTGCACACTTGATTCGAGGGAGAATATATTGATCTAACATAAATATTGGGACTGTTAGTACGGACCATGTTAACGGTTGCGTCGTCCTCGAAGTTCGTCATCGGGCCAGACAGTGTACGCACTCGTGCTTCCAGTCCTTTCTTATTCCCGCGCATCGGACGTGAGCTCACATTATACCCATTGAACGCCCTCGTCAAGGTCCACCGTTTGGTCCTCAAATTTGCCTACGCTACAAAAGTCCTTCCGAATCGGCGAAGCCACTGAATCCACACTTTTAAGTTTGCTTTCGGTTCTGAATGCTGTCGAGGTATTGGTGCGAAGCCGACGGAAATCCAAGGCTTGCAGCGGGTTCCCTATGCTAATGACTTCTTCGTCGGGTGCATTCCTAACTCCCAAGGCTGATTTCCGTCTAGACTGTGATTTACTACCACAGGTACGGGCTACCAATGAACCACTACTAGCTACTGGTTTCACTGAAGCGAACGATACACTCACATTCAAATCTGCTTCCATACTCCCCAAGGTCTTAGGAACTTCCTGTAAGTTGCACCATGAACTGGGACGTTGAGCTAGCCTACGCTATAGACTATTAATGAGGTCTGTTATACGCTCAAACTTGTCACCACCCAAGTTATCCATAATTACGCCGAGATCCTTTAATTCATCACCAATGGTTGCCAGCTTAGTATTTTAGATGTCACATTCAACGTTCTCTGCTTACAGCTAAATGTTGGCTCAGAAACGGGAATTCTTTTCCTGATTCTGACGCTTCCCAATGGCCCAGATTTTTGTCACCAATGGAAACTCCTGTTTCCTCCGCTACTCAAAGCAAACGCAGCAAGACAGAACCCACTCTCGACTGAATGAACCTTTACGCTGTAGGTTCCCGGATCTCGTTAATTCTATAAGTGCCAATTTTGGAAGCCACTACTACATATGCCTCACCTGTAAGTGCGATGCCTAAAACCGTGTGACTATCGAACTGCTATAGAAGAGCACCATGTGTATACGCAGTCAGTCTACCTAGGATGGCCTGTGCCCACCTAAGAACCTTTGGAGCCTTGAACGGAATCATCTGTCCTTTTACAAGTCGATGCATGCGAACATTCATTAAAGACCCAGTGCGTTCAAGAGTTTTCTTGAACTCATAGTGTTTCGCTGACCTGCAAGACAGACCGGTTTTTAACTGCCTGTTCTCAGTTTCTACCTTATTAGTTGTGTACGTATTATGAAGCAAATACTGCCAGGCTGCATGTACAGTCCAATTACTCTTACACGGCATCCAAGTGCTTTTCAAGTACTAGGACGCTTCAAAGCTTCGAAATCCAATGGCGGATAAAACCTATTATGTGCTGCGCTGCCTTCGGTGTATACCATATTGCGCATCCACTGGAATATTCAACCTCTATTGGTAATGGATGCATGGAACAACAGACCGCAGCTTATGTGCATATTCTTACCAAAGTGGAACCTACAAAATACAACCCCCACCTCGGGGTACTGTGCCCTCAAAGCTTTATACTGTGCCAGACTACGGTCAACCGCTATGGTTTTACACATTCTGGACTAGGGCAGAGATTCGGCCGAAAAAGCATCCGCTGTTTGGTAGTCAGTGCCGCTTTCGTTAAGCATGGGGCACACAGATGCTGTGCCCTAACCCTGACTCGTCTACGACCATGACATGTCAAAAGACATACCCACCATAATTTATTTGTGTGGCATCAGCCAACATCACATCACCGAGTCTGTTGACCAACTCAATGCCTACGAGGAGAACAAACAGAATGAACTCTACCATAGTGTCGTCAAGAATGACATGTGAATATCCCTGGTTTAGCAGCAATTCACCTTCACGCCTTGTCTCGTCAGAAGGATCAACGGAACTTAATCTTTACCATTTGGAACTAAGGTCGGGACTATGAAAGCGTCAACTAAATATTTGCCAGGTATAATCCCTAAGCTCAGCAGTATTATGAAAACTTTCCATCATGCTAAACACATGACTCTCTTGTTCATTGGTCAAACGACGATTACGGACGTAATGACCCTCAGTCCCTCATTGGAAGTTGTGGTTACGAACCACTGTCTGCTGCAATACCATTCAGGATAAACTGGCGGCAAGCACCGAGACGAACGCCTGGCAACCAAGTTTGGGATATGTGCGGAGTTTCCATTAGGAATAACTAATGAAACACATTACCTTCTTCCAGAGCAGTTTCTTCTCCGATGGGCGCAGCAGCATTCGATGAAATAGTAATCCGTAGCAGAAGACAAAAAGATACAACGTTTACTTGCCATTTAGCTTGTTTGCGTATCGCATACTTAAACACTCGAAAAAGTGATTGATTGGAAGTCTCAAAAATCGGATCTGAATGAATCCTAATTCTGATATATCTTCTTAACCGTTTTACAGAATTGGCCCGAATCATCAGCAACGATTAGTTGTATATCGAGAACCAGTCAGTGCGAGAACGAATGACAAGTCAACGGCGAGCCTAATGCAATGAATGGTATATGATCATCAACCCAGTCATGAATCAGCATCGGCCCAGCCAATAATTGCAGAGGCAATTACCGGGTTTTTACCAAGAATGACGATTCAGTTGTGTGAAACTTATTCCAAATAAGTACAGTTTGAGAATAATTTTGTTCCGCTTTTATAAAGAAGATTTGCTGCCAGTTATTTTTGCCTGCATTAGGCAAACAAGAGGGAACTTACTCCACTACGCAGGTGGTCGAACTGGACAAAACCTGGTGGATCAGGCTTGAAAAGTGGAATACGTACAGAAATCGATGAAAATTGCACAAAACCGAGGAGTATTTCGTTTACTTCAGGTAACCGAAGAATTTGTCAAAAGTATGTATAATGAATTGTAGCTACTTTCACTATGCGAAGGGATTTGGACTAAGAATCAGACGGTGAATAAGAATGATGTCTCGGATATGGAACTGTCGGCGAATATAGTGGAGAAGTTTGATAGTTAGATGTTGCCGGGGTCAAATAATTGCCAAATGAGAGAAAGACTGCTGGAGTGGCGATGGGAGCAATTTTAAGTGGCTGGCGCGAGACAAGTTAAATGAATTGTTTACTTTGAAATAGGTGGGTCATGTACCACCATGACCGTTGGAACTGAAGGGTACACTAATGTAATATGCGTAGCTACGACAATAGTATATGCGAGTAGCTTGCAGAAGTGGTGATAAAGTAAATTACAGGCAAGTAGCTGCTAATTGCTAATCCTTACGGGGGTTGGACAGAGCTGCAATGATGCGGGACTGGTGGAACTGAGATGATAACCTGAAACGGAATAAATCTGCCGACGGACACATTGGTGAAATTCGGTGGGTGGATTTTAACGGAGTCCAATATATACCAATGGAACAACGCAACAAGCAAACATTGCCAGAGTGATGATGAAAGGAGTGGCCTAAGAGGAACAGATAAACATGAAAGACTTGACTGATGGGATGGTCTTGGATTACCAACTAGAAAACGAGAACTGGGTGATAGATCCATGTGATATGTATTGCTGTGACGATAGCATATGTGAGTAGCCTGCCAAAGTGAGGGATAAGTGAATGACCATCAAAAGATGCTCATTTTAAAATGCAAAAAATGTAAGTATGGCAAAGCGGGGAGCAGCGTGATAAATGCATCATGGATATGTTAGTATGGAGGGGACTTGGCACCTCACAAGGTCAGTAAGGCGGAATGCGAGAGCCTTATGTGGTCAAATGGATGGACTTACAGAGAGATCAGATAATTTCCATCAAATCACACTGCTGGACCACTCAGAAAGAATATTTCACAGAGATTTCGTCAGTGATTGTGGAACGAAAGTGAAACGGCATCAGTAAATGTGACAATGGTTGTGATAACTAACGGGGCTGGTGAGTAGATAGGAGTGTAATCTCGGAAGATAAAGTAGCGGAGAATGAGCTATATATCAAAATGAGTATCAGAATGTGCGATCATTTTGCACTAAGGATAACTGTTGGAAACTGAGAAATAATGGCTAGTACGTGGTGCGGTTATCAGTCTATCACACCCCATCTATCTCCTTTTTGACTGTACGCTTCGCGCATGCGACAACTGCTAACGCTACTTCTGTCACACTTCTTTTGCACAGACCAGCTTGTGATTTCCGCAGTCAGGCCCAGGAAGAATACCCGCAGTTTGTACTCCGCAATGTTTTCTCATTGACTTTCGCGACGAACGCAATCGTGGAGATGAGGAAGTGTGCCTTCTATAGTGGGTTGAGTGGCGGATTCTGCCGGCAGCGCAAAAAGATAAGTTAAATGGCGGTGTTGGGTGCTAGCATAATGGAAAATCCATCAAAATTGTGGCGGGCAGCAAAAAGAGGCATGTTTGCAGCAGTGTGAGCGGAGAGACTTACTTTTGATTTACTTTTACGTGACTATCTCCTGCCACAGGTCAAGTCGGCACCATAGATATCACGGACCATTGCTGACCACTCGCGACGGTCGGAGGCGAGCTCTGCACAGATCCTGATCCAGTCATTTTTCTATCCCTAGTCTCCATAGACCGACTGAAGGCCTAGAGGCTCCAAGTCTTTCTATATTGTACTGGTCCACGTTTTAGGGTGTTCCTGAAGGCGACAAAGCCAACCAGAGCAGGAAGTGGGGCAGAGTGTCTTCTTGGTTATCTCTGACTCAGTCCGCCGAAGCGTATGGCTGAACCACTGAAGTCGTCGACTTTGAAGGAGGACGAGGAGAGCATGGATATCAAAGCATCGTCTCCTTACCTCGTCGTTGGACACCCTGTCGCGCCACTTGACTTTGAGGATTTGCCGCATGCATCAATGGTCGAAAACCTCCAGCCTTCAGATATCCTCAGTTCGTAATGGCCAGGTTTCGCAGCCATAGATGAGTACGGGCCGGATGACAGCACAGTAAGCACGAACTTTGGTTCTTAAGCCGATTTCACCGCGGGTACACAGCCTTAGTTGAAGGAGGGCTCTCTCGGCGCTGCCGATCCGT
Source organism: Fasciola hepatica (assembly GCA_948099385.1). Lineage (NCBI taxonomy): Eukaryota > Metazoa > Platyhelminthes > Trematoda > Plagiorchiida > Fasciolidae > Fasciola > Fasciola hepatica. Next base: position 1,527,181 of record CANUEZ040000027.1, read on the forward strand.
AATATCACTTCATCTTTTGCTTGGCCGTTTATTAGCGGAGTTGAGCTTAGGTATTTGAATGAAGGGACGTATTCGACTGGTTGGTCATTGATCGACAGTTGTTGAATTGTCGGCCCCAAGTAGTTTGTGAAAGCCTTTGTTTTGGTCGAATTTACTTCAAGTCCGATGGACCTCGCGAAGGAATTGATTCGGTCGAGGATTGGTTGTAACGTAACGGGGGAGTCTCCAAGCACGACAATATCATCCGCGAACTCCAGGTCCGAGATGTATATTTCCTGGCTAAGCTGAACGCCAGGGTAGTTGTGTAATGCCTGTCGCATTGTCCAATCGATGGCGTAGTTGAACTGCACCGGTAAGAGGGGACAGCCTTGTCTTACTCCGGTAATGAGTGCGAACTCGCGGGATTCCTCACCCTACATACGAACCCTAGCACCAGTTCTCGAGTAGTATCTCCTCAAAAGCCTCAAAAGCTTAACGGGCATCCCATCGGAGTGGATTATGGTCCAAAGGGACTCGCGGTTAACCGAATCAAAAGTGGCCCGGAAGTCGATGAAACAAGCTACCGTCGGCTTCTGGAGTTTAAAGCGATGCTCCAGTATTCGGTGCAGTGTGAAGATTTGATCCACACAGCCTCTGCCTCGGCGGAAACCCTCTTGGTTTGGGCGAGTGCGCTGGTCTCTTGCCTCGGAAAAACGGGTTAGTAATAACGCACCAAAGATCTTTGCGGCCACATCGATCAGGCTGATCCCTCGGCAGTTCTCACATGCCGATTTATCACCTTTCTTCGGAACGGGAAGCAGAATGGACATTCCCCAGTAGGGTGGAAATGCTTCCTCTATCCAAATGGAACCAAAAAATGTACACAACCTGTAAGTCAATGATGTTGAGCATGCTTTGTACATTTCCGGAGGGATGCCATCTTCCCCAGCAGCCTTTCTGTCTTTCAGTTTGTTTATCATTTCCGTGATTTCCGCGGTATTGGGCGGGTCACAGTTGCTTTCGTACTGGAGTAGAGGGGTTGATTTTGGTTGGTCCGTCCGGTGGTCCGTAGGCCGGTTGAGCAGCTAACCAAAGTGTTCCACCCATCGGTCCATTTTCTTACTCTGTTTGGGTATTAAGTTTCCTGCCGTGTCACGAAGAAGAAAATTTTGTTTACAAAACCTATTAGAGGAGTTGCGAATAAGGCGAGACAGTTTACCGAAGTCAGCAATTCCGGACGCGGTCTCCATTTTTTCAGCTATTTCTATCCAGTATCTTTTGCGATTAGCCTTGGCGGAGCATGTGGCCTCTCGTTGCAGTCTGCGGCGTTCGTTACTACCTGGCAGTCGAGCTTCGTGTGCTCTGGTTGACAACTGGAGCGTGCTCTCCGAGATCCAATCTTTTGTCCGTCTTCTTGTTCTCCCGAGTACTGTCCAAGTAGCTTCCTCGATTGTCGTCTTCATTCGAGTCCACTGCCCTTCCACAGAAACTTCGTCAGTTTGTGCTTTGGTTGCGTTGGTAAGTCGAGTTGTGATTGCTCATGACAAGGCTTCTCGCTTACCTGGATTTTTTAGGGCGGCAACGTTTATCCGGAAGGGTGCAGACACTTTAGCACTTGGAGACAGATGAATTTTGATACGGGCGCTTGGGAAGACGTGGTCCGTGCCGTTCGAATTGCCCGTTTATGCTCCTCGGTACTCTCGGCAATCCTCCATAGATGAAGTCCAACGGGCTCTCACCAGGATGTGGCTGGTTTGGTGCGTAGTGTGACCGTCACTGGAGTACCATGTGTGTAGGTGCTTCTTGGGGTGTTGAAACGGAGTGCTGCAGACGACCATTCTGTTGACGTCCGGCCAAACCAATCATTCGGCCACCGTTCTCGCAGAGCTGGCCGAGACCGAACTTCCCGAGAATATAGCTAGTGCGTTTGTCGGCCCCATCGGTGCGAGCATTCCAATCTCCTGCGATGAAAAGTACTTCGCGCCCCAAAACCCGGTTGAAAACCTCGTCTTTGGTTTTGTCATCAGCCGAATTGGTTGAAGCATATATGGCAGTCGCCATCAAGTCGTGCGGGGAGCCTTTAAAACGTGCCAAGGCGAGTCTGGATGAGACGGGTTCCCAAGCGATCATTGCATTTTTAGCTGCTTTGTTGTGAGCGAAGAGAGAGAGGATTTTTGATTCGCAACCTGTGCCAGTGGATGGTCTGACCCTGTTCTAGACACAGCTTGAAAACCCATTTTGCGGACAGGTGTGAGCCTTCATGCAAGTGGTGCTGGCAGATTGTCGCAGACGTCACGCCCGCCCGATGTGAGCTGGCCAAGGCGGCAGATTGGCGCGAGTAAAAATGATTTTTCAACGGTAGCACCACATAACCATTGAAATCGTGTAATTCAGAACAAAGTGGCCCTATTGCGAAGAGCCCCGGAGGGCGAGGCCTATGAAAACATGGTTCTGTATCTGGCGAGTGGCGAGTTTTTTGTCAAATGCGTTTTCCATGGCGGTGGCCAAAGTTATACACAGAGCAGTGGCACGAGCGAGAAAGGTTTACGTGCGTAGACGATGAACTGGGAATGGAAAATATAGGAAGCTTAGTCTGGCTGGGTTCCAGCTAGGGATAGACGACAGAAACAATGAAAGGAACAACCTAAGCAATGGGAAACTAGAACTGGTTGTTAGAAAGTAAGTGATGTAACAGACTACTAGACGTATAGAAGCAGTGTCTATGTTGACGCCTTTCCCGGCAAGGTAACAAAGTAGTGATCATATGAGAGTGAAGCAGGCGCGGGAAGAAAGAACGGCCATTGTGGTCCAGTGAATATTGGTGGCGGTGTTGGCCTTTCTCACAGGAGAGAATAAAACGATAAAGAAAACGTCCATACTACGTTAAACAATTACCCTGCTGGTCATGAGAATGGTAGTTTCAGGGCTGGTGCTGAATGTAGCATGAATTGAAGAGACGAATGTTGAGAATATTTATATGTCAGGCCTTGGTATATACACGGATCAGAACACAACAAGACCCGGTGTTACGTGTGTGATGAAAAACAATCATAAGAATTGTGACGGTTTAATAACCAGGACGACAGCCACAGACGCATACGTTGAAATGGGGTGTCAAAAGGAGAACGGTCCATGTGGCCTAGTGAATATTGCTAGAGGTGTAAGCTTTTCTCACAGGAAGAGATAGAACGGTAGAGAAAACGTGTATATTGTGTTAGACAACAGTGTGTGCATTAGATGACTCCGGATGAGGAGGACTGCGATCGGCAATGTGACTGCGAGTGTGGGTTGGCTTGCGGCTACGAGGGGCCAAAGTAAAGACTGAATAGCAGTATCATCCGCACGAATGACACTGAGTTGTGCAACTGTATCTGTCATAGTCGCTCTCGTTGTGGTTGTGGACAGAAGACCTGACTGACTAATTTGTGCGGAGGCGGTTTCCACGAAACGGTCCATCGCCAAAGCCAGCTTGTCTAATGATACTTCATCTACGAGAGGCGCCTGAGTGCACTGCGCTTGTCCGGTTGGCTGCTACCTCTACAATTGTCGCAGCACCAGGTTACCAACTTGAACACCCTAAGCCCGTTGCCGCATATGACGCAGAAGGTGTGGAAGCCCATGATCGCCTAGGAAAATGGCAATGTAAAGCTGAAGAAGAGGGCTTGAGTCGAAAAAGCCGGTGCCTTGCAGGATGACTTGGCGAAGCATATCATACGGCCTGTCTGTAGAGTAACTGGAGACTACTTCCTCGACAAGTTCACGGATTTCTAAGGGAAGTTCAGAAGCAAGCTGCACATACTTCTGCTGCTGGGAGGTGATTCTAGAAGCAGCAAACGGGGCCTCCAGAGGGGTGCTCCAAAAGAAAAGGTCCCCCGTAATGATTTCCAATGCCCTAACTAGGCGAGAGATAGAGAAATATTTAGGCGCCACAGAATGGGGCAGGACTACTTTGGATTCATCCACAATGAAAACATCGTGATGAAATATTTGGTGACAGACTGGAACCGTTACAGCTGGAAAATATCGATAATTATATTCACAACGGATACAAAGAGACCGCCGCAAACAAGAAAAGAGTCGGAGCCGGTTCGCCTATTCAAATACGCGGACGATCTTTGAGGATACGATTTACTTCCAACAATTGAGATTAGAAAAATGACAGGCGTTGACGGATTTTTTTGCTGTATTATTTGAGTTGACAGGAGATGGGAGGCTAGACGTGCTAACGACCGGAGCCCATGAGCCAAAGTGAGCTGAGTTTCCAGAACTTCGTGGAAAGAAATGACGCTCAGTATTCGCAGGACGACACCAGGCTGACTCAAACAAACAGGCTACAAACAACGTAGTCAGTTGAAGGAATTGAAGATAGCCCGATTTTATAACTTGTTGAAGAGTCTGGTCAACGATTGGTTGGCCGTTTATGTGCATTAATGGGTGACTGACGGGAGCCAACTATATTTCAGTTGGGGTTTCTGAAAACACCCTGTCCGTTCTGGGTGCAGGTAATCATTTCAAAGTAGAATTACATTTCCCTGTTAGCCACTTCATGTGACCATAAGGAATGAATCGAGTAGAAATGTGAAACTACCCAGAGTTAGTGGGAGATCGGATGCTTGAATTGGATGGGCTGCTGAGGAGTAGCTATCGTTCCGATGGCAAACCTAACTGCAAGCGCCTATTCAAGAACAAAGCCCACCTGACCTCTTGGTTCGTAATCACTGTTACAGCAGCTGGAACACCTTAGGGACATATTTCCCATTGGAAATTAAAATCTGCTAGAAAAACCTGAAGGATGATGGGCTTACCGTCCTCTGCTCTTCATTTGTCTTAGTTATTCACTAGTTGTTCTCACCTGATCGAGGTCGGCCGGTTTTACCTTCAATTTGCTCGGATTGAGGACGTGCTGTTGAATTGTTATCGAAAGTCTACGGCTCTGTTGTGCATGAACTCTGATTACCCGTTGGGTTTTTTCCTTCCATCAACCTGAGTCGAAATACAGTAAAAGGGGCAGCTCTACTGTCTTTTTATGCTGACGCATTGATTAATCAGATACCACACTGGTAACACAAACGATTCTTTGAATGTCGCTTAGTCGGTTTTCTGATTCTTGGGTCTATTTACTATGGGATTTGCGACAGAGTCGTGACCGATTTCGTGCTCGTCTGGACAGTCGGAAACAGGCTGCCGTAGCAGTCACATTTTAAATGCCCTCAGCTTCTCCGAAGAGCCGCTACACCATTATACTCTCAATCTGTTTGAGCATAATTATTCGGATTCAGTTCTTTTTATTCTTCTCATCTCACCTCTGGAAAGGTACACTGGTCCGAAGGATAGTCTGTCTGTAAACCAGTTCTCTGTCTGTTTCTTTTTGTGGTTCATCTAACCCTTGGTGTTATATCGTCTCAGTTCTAAAACTTTCAATTTTATGAGGAACTTAGTTCGCTGTATGACATGGTTGTCCTGTGTTTCTCCCTACCCCTACTGCTGACAGAACTTCCATAGCGCAAACTGTTCCACTTATCTACCAGAATTAGCTTCTCACTCACTTTATCCCATGCATAATAACTGGGAACGTTTTCTGGCTCTTGCAACCGGATTGCCGATGTAATATTCATTGTCAATGCTCTGGAGATTAAATCGGATCCTATTATGGCCTTTCAATCGGGCAGACAACTTGATACTCTTCCGCCACTCAACTGCTTTCCCACTGGTCCCTCTGCCCGAGATCCGCCGCAACCCGGTCACCTAATCCTGGACTACTTGAACCCTACAGGTACGAAGACTTACCAGGTAAACTAATTCCAATCCCGACCATGAGTGGCGGGGTCAAATCTACCGCTTTGGCGGGGGCAAATCAGGTGTGCAGGAAGTCTGCTGTGATTTTCGCGTGTAACTGCGTTGGCTGATTGTATCCCCTATCCCAAATCAGTGGTTTTATTTGAGGCGTCTAGCGCGTAGTCGGTCCATCCTGTGGCACAGTTTACGGATTAAAAAATCCTACATTTATACAAGTGTTGCCGCTGCACACATGCAGTTTCCGATGACTCCCCCAATTATCCTTGGTTCTCCAGCGTGTTTGCTGGTAATATTACCATAATCATTTACCTCTTTTATGCCTGGCAAAGTTTACCATTCCGTTTAAGTATTGACTAGTCAATGCATAGCTCTAACTGCCAGCTACAACCTTTATAAGTGGCGCAAAATGATGGCTTCTATGAGCACTCACAGATTTTTGCATTTCCTCCAATGCCAACCTTCCCAGAGTTTCACGCCTGATCAACCCACCAGTCCCATCCGCGAAATTTTCATTCTCCATGGAGGAAGTCGTTGTTAGTATCATGTTATTCATTCTTTGGCCCATTTATAGTCACTGTCTACTTCCACACTACAGTCACCAAACAGTGTTCCCCGCTGAAATACTTATCCTCTGTCTTCAGCAGTCGATGGTGTGATCGGTGATTATCCGCTACCTCCATTATTTTAATAGTTCGTCAATACAGAGCTCTTGCACTGCATTATTCTGATCTTGCAGCCTATAACATCTTCTTTGTAATTGTACATCTCGGATTAACTTGTCATGCAACCTCGCTGCTCTGTCGTAATCACGTAATCAACCCTTCAAAATGGCCATCAGTTGATGTATATTTATCTCCTATCTGTCCTTATTCGGCGACCGATTCGTCTTAGTAATCACCGTAGCTACGCGTCCCAAATCGGTAAATTGTAATAGGGGGAATTGTGCTTGGGTATCTGGACTTGATGCAATGAATGCAATATAATTCTCGGCCAAACTATGCGTAGCTGAAGATCAAGAACACCGGCTGGCCGGCCACACAATCGAAATTGTATTCCGGAAAGTCGTAAAGTACGTGAACATGCATATGCGATAAATCAACACAAATTATTATTAACTATCACCAAACCTGCCGCAACTTGATTGAGGCTCTGGATTCTTGCAATCGCGGAGTTTTTTGTTCTTTGAAGGTTCCAATCTTCGGATCGTTTCTGTCGAACTGGAATTTGCACTGGAATCGTTTTCGTCTGAAAAAGACTCAGAATAAATGGATTAGAATCAGATGGATTGCAAGCAAAGATAGGATTAAATACACACTGGTCTACATGTCTTTTGTAAATAGAACCATCAGTAAGATCTAAAATCTGACAGAGTTTGTTTCATAGTGGTGTAAGTACAACAGGTGAGTGCCTCAAATCATTCTCCCTGTGGTAGACAACTTTGGAGGACTCAAGATGGAGTAAATTCGTGCTTAAAGTATGGTTCCTGAACAACCTCGCTGGACAACTGCCTGTGGTTAAATGGGTAGAATTGCGATAATGCATTGGGAATTTGCCTACGACTCTTTCAAGCTCGCTGAATGATCCTACACTTGTGGATTTTGTGGCAAACTTCAATGTTTGCACGGAATTTTCGGCAATTCTATTCGGCTGCGAATGACGTGGAGTAGCTAAGACTTGATGGTAACTCATGGATTTCAACCAATCTGTCACCTTCTGAGAAGGGAAATGACTTCCGTTATAGGCAGCCAAGTCATATGGTACCACTTCTCAGCTAAAGTTTTTGCGAAGGGCAGTAGTAGCGAAACCAAGGCCCGGTAAAGTGGTAAAAGAAACCTTCTACCACCCGCAGTGAAAATCGATGATAACAAGGGCGTAGTATGTATTCAGGAATGGTCCGCAGTAACCAGCAAGAACACTTTGTCAGGTTTCATATGAAATAGGCCATAAAACTCACTTGGACGGGTGTGAATGAATTTCATGCACACAGCGAATACAGCGTTTGCCAAATCGGCATAAATCGCTGTTCAGTTCAGGCCACCAACAAGTAAATCCGGCCAAGAATTTTATCTTTTTGATACCGAGATGTCGGGAACGCAAATCGGCCAGAACAACTGACCGCAACATAGGTGGTATAATAATGTGGTCACTGAAACACAAAACACAAGCACAGGCCGTATAAATGTCTTTGGGCCGGTTGTAAAATTTCCGGAATCAACGTTTGATACCGGCTTTCCAACCATGTCAAACAGAAGATAAAATAGCATGAGACGAAAAGCTGAAACTCAGTCAAACAAACCCTAGCACTTCAACAGACGGAGTGAATAAGACCAAATTCACAGCATTTATGACAAGTATCCCAAAGCAGGCAAAAAGTCAAAGGAAGCTGCTTTGCAAAGCAAGATTGACAGTGATTCCATTGCCCGTGATCTCTCTTGTGAGATGGAGATGAATTTCTTGTAATGTTTGATAAACAAAAACGTTTGAATGGAGTGGCTTTTGGACTGTCAGTTTCTGTGACTTAGTTGCATTAAACAACTCGGATGATTTCTCATTATTAGGTACTTTAAAGTCTTGAAACCGTTCACTATCTTTATTGTGCTACGAACCGAGGACCAAGGGCACTAGACTCCATACAGTAGCAGTTCCGGACTTAACTTATGAGAATCCTAAACTGGTGAACCCGAACAATAAATTCGATCCAACAGGGACGCTCTTAAGTCCTTGAGTCACATTTGCACTTTTATGTATACACTTTCCGCCATACAGATGTTAAATCCCTGATACTCATACGATACTCTCGTTCTGTTTTCTTCATATGTGACTATCATAAGTGTCGTTGTACCGTCACCCGACTCACCTGGTAGCAAAGTAAAAATGGTTACTCCACAAAAGCCACTACTGCAGTATTTATTAAGTGAGACGTTTTATTCGGGGGATGTTTTTACCTCGAGTGATTTAATTTTAGTGGAGTGCTGTCATTTTGACAGAGCTATTTTTGTTGTTGTGCGCTTGACAACTGCGTCCATTTACGCAATTATTTTTACTGTCTAAGGTTGATTGTTTACGCTGTTAACATTCTTATTCTGGTTTATACTTTTTTGGGCCGTCTGATAGCATGACGAACAGTGGCAAGAAAAATTCGTGTGGGGTTGGCACTGGCAAAGAGTATGTTAACTCGGGTATACATAAAGACAGGTGCAATGAATGGTACCACCAGCGCTGCTCTGCCCTGGCTAAGAAAAACTATGAGCTGCTCAGCAAACACGAATCTTTGAAATGGATGTGTTCACTGTGTTGCTCTGGCAGAGGATCGCTAGACAGAAAAAGGGGGCCGCAGCAGGCAATTTAATGGAAGTGTTACCAAAGTGCCCGGTACTAGCAACGCGCACAGTTGTTAAGGAAAACGAACAGGAATAGAAGGGTGAACCGTGTAGCAACAAGACTCAAAACAAACCTAGAGAAGCTATAGAGTTGGAGGCGCTCAAACAGAGGATAGAAAAACTCAAAGACGAGCTCAAAAAAATCCGGGTCATCACCGAAGGAGTCCTCGGAAAAATCAAGCGACTTCTCTTGCATAGTTGTGCAGGACTGGTGATCAAAGAGGCGCGAATCAGAAGGAAAGCCAGCCATGGGCACGTTAGAAATGTTCTGAGAATGGCGGGGCTGCCTGACAACCTAAAGTACGCAAAGTTCCAAACAGCGAGGCATTGGAAGGAAACCAACGCGCTAAAACCGCGGCCTCTGCTCATCGTCTTTGCCAGCACATACAGCGAGGACATATTGCTAGACCAAGCATCAACAGTTGAGCACACCAGAGGAGAGTACGTACAGATCACACCGGACACTCCTTTCAATTCAAAGGTTGCATTGAAACGAAACCCGCCGCATCCATTGAAAACAGAACTCAAGCAGCCGGTTCTATTGATAACGAGCGCAGACCACACATCTGTTGACAAAGCTATGCCAAGGGCTGCAGTCATTGGTAATTACCAAGGTGGACAGCAAATGCTTTGCGAGACAGCTAAGAAAAGGAGGCGGACAGGGCAGTAGTTAAAAAAGTGCCCGCAGAGGGTATAAAGCAGGTGGACATCGGCGACTGCGCATCATCAAGCGAGGGGATGTGAATGTCATTAGTAAGGGTGAATGCTGGGCAACATTTGTTGCCCAAACGCCAACCACACAGTTAAACAACAGTAGGTGTCTGACGCTCTCGAGAGACAATGGAGGGCCAAATAATGAGACAAGGGAAGCCTCAGATGTTTCCTCTGACAGCACCACAATTACTATGCATGGTATGGCCTTGAAGGTTCAAGGAAATACGGGCCAAGTGGCTGTTTGTGCAGAAAGCTGGTTGTCCCCTTGGCAGTTGGACCCGAGGGTACAACGGCCCTAGAGGGTATAGTCAGAGCAGATGACTTGGCAGAGGGTGTCGCCAAACGGCACACGAATGCCTGTAGATTAGGAGGTAAGTGGGGTTAATTACCGACTTGGAAAAATGGATCAGGGATTTTAGCTATCACGGAGACATGGTTGAAGAAGAAGTAGAGTACCATGCAACCTCGTGGCAACACCGTCTACAGACAGGACGGAGTAGACGGTAGGCTGGGTTGAGGGGTATTCCCTCTCATAAGGGCTGATTGCAATCAGCTGGAGGTCCCGTTTTCACTAGTAGCGCTCAACATACAAACCATCGCACGTTGTGTTCGCCTAGTCCGGTGGCCGGTATGGATAGTCTGTATCTATAGGGCACTACAAGCAGATGGGGAAGGAGACTCTGAACTATTCCAGCTTCTACAGATGGTACTGAGTAGGTCAAAGCGATTCATCGTACTGGGAGAGATGAATCTTCCAGGAGTAAACTGGGATGATGAATACGCACCCAGGAGAACCACCAGAAATACTCTCGTGATGGGGCTTCACAATCACGCCCCCACTCAACACCGAAGGGGAGCAGCACGCTCCCACGAAGGACAACATTCATCTACGCTAGATCTACTGGTAAACGGATATCGATCTGACGTCACCTCTTTGTTGATAAAAGACCATTGGGGAAGAGCGATCACGGAGTCCTGTGAGCGATGTCCGTTGTAAGGCACAACAAACCGGAATCTATGCTGGTTCAGAACAACGCTTGAGCGGACGGAGATCAACTAGGGGTAAGGACATGGAACATATGTTGTTACCAGGAAAAGCTAGAGCCATCAGTGAAAGAACGGTGGGGAGCGACAAAAACCGGACTAATAAGCTTGACTGACGAGTTTCCTCGATGGTGCAGCGGAGAAATGAGAGCCGGCCGTCTTGATGGAAGCCAAAGATAGCAAGACCGTTAGCTGTTCGTAGAGGGCTATGGGCTCATTAGAAACTTCACAGTATGCACCGAGCGTGGGAAGCTTACTAGACAACCAGCAATAGGACCCAAGCCCCGCAACCAGAAGCAAAGTACGACTAGGAGAAGGAACTCGCCAACAATGTGAAGGCAGATCCTAAGAAGTTCTTTTCTTATATACAGTCTAAGAAAATGACACGTGAGTACGTAGATACCTTGGGAATGGCCGACGGAAGTATTGCTTTTGATGATAAAGAGAAGGCGGAAATCTTACTAGCGATCTTTAAAAGTGTGTATTGTCAGGACCGGGTGCTTACTGTGACAGACTCAGAGTGGGTGTATGCCATTGCTTCAGAAGCTCAATGTATATGAGGACAAGGTGAAAGCACAAAGCAGCCGGAACGGGAACGACCCGTCCGGAAATGCTTCAGCCTCTTTCCGATACCTCATCAGGGTCTGTTGCCCAGCTGTACGAAGCGCCGCTTAGGACGATGAGGTGCCGGAGTGCTGGCATAAGACCACTGTTGTGTCAATACACAACACAATGTTCCGATCTTTGAGTTTGGCGTTTAGATCGCAAACGTTTAATCACCAGTCAATGTGACATCGTCAATGCATGTGCACTGTTGGTAGCGATCTTTTGCATTTATAGGTCTGTCATTAGCCCTGACCTTGAGCCTCGTGGACGATCTTGTGCCCAAAGCTCGATGTCTGTTTTTCGGCTTCGCCTCTGCTGACTTGACCTTTGACGGTCGGGGAGCTTGACCTCTTTCGCTTTGTGCTGTTGTTTCCATTTTTGATATTTGAATCCTCGGTGATTTGGTTCCGAAGATGCACGAGTGTGAAAAATCCAGATTCAATAGTACGGGCTGAATGATTTGGGTCTACCGATTCCATTTCTGAATTTCTTAGTTAGTTGAACTGTCTGCTCCTCATTCGACTGTGCACGTGATCCAATTCAATGTCTATTGATTAATTTGTTTGAAGGGTGCCAGGCTTCCAAACACTCCCTTGCGTGCGTCCTGGTTGCTTGATCCAGAATTTTAATCCCATTCCGATTGAACTTGTGTTCTTGATCCTCGTGGACGGATATGAGAGAGAATGAGTCATGTCTGTTTGTAGCCTGCTTATGCTCGTGCACTCGAGTGGCCACTTTTCTCCTGGTTTGACCTATGCAGCATTTGTCGCAGTCCATACACTTGACCTTGTATATAATGTTACTTCTTTCTCCGGTTTTCAGTTGTTATTTTTAGTTTTGACATGAGTAATCTCAGGGTTCTGGTTGGCCTGTGAGCAACTGTGCTGCTCTGAGATTGAAGCAATCCTGCATTTATTTTAGATACGTTTTGATTTATGGCGGAGCGATCCTTCTGTGTGTTTGTGTTCCTTGATTTATTTTCTTATTTATCCCCTACACGGTTTTTCTTATGAAGTTTCAGGAATATCTGTTCCACTGTGCTTCAAAACCTAGCAATTGAACTGGTAGAGCGCAAATTGTACTAGGGCGCACCTCACGTCCAAGAGCGGGTCTGAACCTCACTTAGGTCGAAGAGGTTCAACAATCATATCATATCTAGATTGATTATATTTCGCCAAATGTCCGGAACTTCATGTAGCATTCCGCTGTGTGTAGTAAATAAAAAGATTCGTGTAAAAGTCGCCTCTGAAACATTATGTCTGATGGTCTCACTGCTATGGTTCAGGTTACTGACAAAGTTCAGAGAATGTACTTTCATCGCCCTCCGCGGTGTATTATGTTTGCTCTTCGCTTTTGTAATGAATAATCAGAAGTCATTTCTATTTAAGGGATGCACTCAAAAGGTGGAAAAATCCTCGAAATTTTGAGCAGTGCTCAAAGAGAGTTGGATAACAATTAGCTTGTAGACGAAAAAATTTAAACCTGTTTTTTTCTTCGGAACCACTAATTTCGAACTGAAAATTGCTAGTTACCCTGAGATTATGAAGAACAACTGCAAGACCTCTTGAGTAATCCAGTGTTTAGGCCCAAACAGTCTATTCTTAGGGGACTGGTACTACAGTGGATGACAAGTGGACTGATGGAGGGTTGGTTGCTCGATTGTATATGGCTAACCAACGCACGGAATGCAGTCAGTAGAAAACTCCCTTCATTCATAATCTGCATGAATTCGATCACCTGATTACTTGTGTCAGTCTTGATCATCTTTCTTTCAATAACTAAAATGCCCTAACTTTATACCAGTGGTCTAAAAAGTGGTTCATTCAGAACTCTTTTCAACGGAGCACAGAGTTTGCATCATAGATCACGTGAAAGATGAGGAAGGGTTGCTGGCGAATAGTTATCTGGAATATTCTTTTGCATATCCACGGGAGCCGAGACCCGTACGCCAGATAACATATGACTTCGAAAAGAAGCAAGTTTACGTTACTGATCCAAGCGGTAAAGTACGGTATCTGGAGGAGAGGAAGGAAATCTTCTCAGAAATAAAAGACCGTTTTCCCCTTGTTGCCACCCATCAGGTATGTGCACCGGAGCTCATTTGCTCCGTCATTTCCACACATAAGCACCCCACAGTTAGTTAACGGTCGCATCCCCATTTGAATCGCACGGAGAGTGAATGGACAAATGGTCCATTTTTTGAGTACCAAGGTGATTCTAACACTTATTTCGTTAGCTAACAAGACTAGTGCAGTGACAGTGCATTCATTTCCGGTAATCATCATCTTTATTGCCAACCCATGTGTTAACTACTATTCGTAATTAGAGTTCGTTCTTCTGCCTTCTATTTAGTTACTTATTAGTAGTGAGTACATGCATCGTGAACCCCAGATATTCGTAATGTATCTTCTCCGTTTCTAAGTTATCACATCAGTTTATACTCGAGTTTCATGGTGCTTAAAACATGAATATTTCACGTATTTATTCATAACCCTGTTTCCCCCAAGGTCTACACTTCTACTGTTATATAATCTTTCCGAGTGTTTCATTTGTACTGCCAAGCGGAGGCTTGAACTCCCAGTCTTAGCTTTCTGTCAGTGCACTCCACCATTGGCCGTCACACGTCAACGGCATTAACAGATCTAACGCCGGATTCGCCCATTCATGTTGGCACGCAGTCTTGTTTACTTCACAGACTTAGCTTATTTGTACTTGTTTGTTAATGACACCTTTTACTATTGCAACCACAGTCCAGTTCACGTGTTTGTGTTTGATTTATTGATTTGCGACGGTAAAGGTTCTTGATTTATTGATTGTACCGCAACCGAACTGCGTTACAGTTTCGTCCAGCGGCCTGCCAAGTAGACCGTTTTTATTTTCTGCGCTGTCCCGATTTTCGGGAGCTTACTGCTCGTTGTTCTTGGTTTCTCATCTGGCTGTAAGTCTTTTATTTGCTGTATATTTACGCTTACTGTATTGTGTAGAACCCCGAATCATCGATAAACACGGTTATTTGATCGGAAATTGTTCTACTGCCCGTAATCGTGTTCTGCCCATATCGTGAGTGTAGCTGGTGAGACCAAATTACTGCTAGATTCACAGACCTAGGTATGGGATAGTCGCAACAGTTAGCCAAGTAACTAAATCACTGCTATGATATGCTGCCCAAATAGGAAGTGAAGGAAATTCTGTCAAATGCAGTCCTGCTACGATTCCGACAGTAAAAGTCAGTTATCACAGCAAATAAAAGACTTACAGCCAGATGAGAAACCAAGAACAACGAGCAGTAAGCTTCCGAAAATCGGGACAGCGCAGAAAATAAAAACGGTCTACTTGGCAGGCCGCTGGACGAAACTGTAACGCAGTTCGGTTGCGGTACAATCAATAAATCAAGAACCTTTACCGTCGCAAATCAATAAATCAAACACAAACACGTGAACTGGACTGTGGTTGCAATAGTAAAAGGTGTCATTAACAAACAAGTACAAATAAGCTAAGTCTGTGAAGTAAACAAGACTGCGTGCCAACATGAATGGGCGAATCCGGCGTTAGATCTGTTAATGCCGTTGACGTGTGACGGCCAATGGTGGAGTGCACTGACAGAAAGCTAAGACTGGGAGTTCAAGCCTCCGCTTGGCAGTACAAATGAAACACTCGGAAAGATTATATAACAGTAGAAGTGTAGACCTTGGGGGAAACAGGGTTATGAATAAATACGTGAAATATTCATGTTTTAAGCACCATGAAACTCGAGTATAAACTGATGTGATAACTTAGAAACGGAGAAGATACATTACGAATATCTGGGGTTCACGATGCATGTACTCACTACTAATAAGTAACTAAATAGAAGGCAGAAGAACGAACTCTAATTACGAATAGTAGTTAACACATGGGTTGGCAATAAAGATGATGATTACCGGAAATGAATGCACTGTCACTGCACTAGTCTTGTTAGCTAACGAAATAAGTGTTAGAATCACCTTGGTACTCAAAAAATGGACCATTTGTCCATTCACTCTCCGTGCGATTCAAATGGGGATGCGACCGTTAACTAACTGTGGGGTGCTTATGTGTGGAAATGACGGAGCAAATGAGCTCCGGTGCACATACCTGATGGGTGGCAACAAGGGGAAAACGGTCTTTTATTTCTGAGAAGATTTCCTTCCTCTCCTCCAGATACCGTACTTTACCGCTTGGATCAGTAACGTAAACTTGCTTCTTTTCGAAGTCATATGTTATCTGGCGTACGGGTCTCGGCTCCCGTGGATATGCAAAAGAATATTCCAGATAACTATTCGCCAGCAACCCTTCCTCATCTTTCACGTGATCTATGATGCAAACTCTGTGCTCCGTTGAAAAGAGTTCTGAATGAACCACTTTTTAGACCACTGGTATAAAGTTAGGGCATTTTAGTTATTGAAAGAAAGATGATCAAGACTGACACAAGTAATCAGGTGATCGAATTCATGCAGATTATGAATGAAGGGAGTTTTCTACTGACTGCATTCCGTGCGTTGGTTAGCCATATACAATCGAGCAACCAACCCTCCATCAGTCCACTTGTCATCCACTGTAGTACCAGTCCCCTAAGAATAGACTGTTTGGGCCTAAACACTGGATTACTCAAGAGGTCTTGCAGTTGTTCTTCATAATCTCAGGGTAACTAGCAATTTTCAGTTCGAAATTAGTGGTTCCGAAGAAAAAAACAGGTTTAAATTTTTTCGTCTACAAGCTAATTGTTATCCAACTCTCTTTGAGCACTGCTCAAAATTTCGAGGATTTTTCCACCTTTTGAGTGCATCCCTTAAATAGAAATGACTTCTGATTATTCATTACAAAAGCGAAGAGCAAACATAATACACCGCGGAGGGCGATGAAAGTACATTCTCTGAACTTTGTCAGTAACCTGAACCATAGCAGTGAGACCATCAGACATAATGTTTCAGAGGCGACTTTTACACGAATCTTTTTATTTACTACACACAGCGGAATGCTACATGAAGTTCCGGACATTTGGCGAAATATAATCAATCTAGATATGATATGATTGTTGAACCTCTTCGACCTAAGTGAGGTTCAGACCCGCTCTTGGACGTGAGGTGCGCCCTAGTACAATTTGCGCTCTACCAGTTCAATTGCTAGGTTTTGAAGCACAGTGGAACAGATATTCCTGAAACTTCATAAGAAAAACCGTGTAGGGGATAAATAAGAAAATAAATCAAGGAACACAAACACACAGAAGGATCGCTCCGCCATAAATCAAAACGTATCTAAAATAAATGCAGGATTGCTTCAATCTCAGAGCAGCACAGTTGCTCACAGGCCAACCAGAACCCTGAGATTACTCATGTCAAAACTAAAAATAACAACTGAAAACCGGAGAAAGAAGTAACATTATATACAAGGTCAAGTGTATGGACTGCGACAAATGCTGCATAGGTCAAACCAGGAGAAAAGTGGCCACTCGAGTGCACGAGCATAAGCAGGCTACAAACAGACATGACTCATTCTCTCTCATATCCGTCCACGAGGATCAAGAACACAAGTTCAATCGGAATGGGATTAAAATTCTGGATCAAGCAACCAGGACGCACGCAAGGGAGTGTTTGGAAGCCTGGCACCCTTCAAACAAATTAATCAATAGACATTGAATTGGATCACGTGCACAGTCGAATGAGGAGCAGACAGTTCAACTAACTAAGAAATTCAGAAATGGAATCGGTAGACCCAAATCATTCAGCCCGTACTATTGAATCTGGATTTTTCACACTCGTGCATCTTCGGAACCAAATCACCGAGGATTCAAATATCAAAAATGGAAACAACAGCACAAAGCGAAAGAGGTCAAGCTCCCCGACCGTCAAAGGTCAAGTCAGCAGAGGCGAAGCCGAAAAACAGACATCGAGCTTTGGGCACAAGATCGTCCACGAGGCTCAAGGTCAGGGCTAATGACAGACCTATAAATGCAAAAGATCGCTACCAACAGTGCACATGCATTGACGATGTCACATTGACTGGTGATTAAACGTTTGCGATCTAAACGCCAAACTCAAAGATCGGAACATTGTGTTGTGTATTGACACAACAGTGGTCTTATGCCAGCACTCCGGCACCTCATCGTCCTAAGCGGCGCTTCGTACAGCTGGGCAACAGACCCTGATGAGGTATCGGAAAGAGGCTGAAGCATTTCCGGACGGGTCGTTCCCGTTCCGGCTGCTTTGTGCTTTCACCTTGTCCTCATATACATTGAGCTTCTGAAGCAATGGCATACACCCACTCTGAGTCTGTCACAGTAAGCACCCGGTCCTGACAATACACACTTTTAAAGATCGCTAGTAAGATTTCCGCCTTCTCTTTATCATCAAAAGCAATACTTCCGTCGGCCATTCCCAAGGTATCTACGTACTCACGTGTCATTTTCTTAGACTGTATATAAGAAAAGAACTTCTTAGGATCTGCCTTCACATTGTTGGCGAGTTCCTTCTCCTAGTCGTACTTTGCTTCTGGTTGCGGGGCTTGGGTCCTATTGCTGGTTGTCTAGTAAGCTTCCCACGCTCGGTGCATACTGTGAAGTTTCTAATGAGCCCATAGCCCTCTACGAACAGCTAACGGTCTTGCTATCTTTGGCTTCCATCAAGACGGCCGGCTCTCATTTCTCCGCTGCACCATCGAGGAAACTCGTCAGTCAAGCTTATTAGTCCGGTTTTTGTCGCTCCCCACCGTTCTTTCACTGATGGCTCTAGCTTTTCCTGGTAACAACATATGTTCCATGTCCTTACCCCTAGTTGATCTCCGTCCGCTCAAGCGTTGTTCTGAACCAGCATAGATTCCGGTTTGTTGTGCCTTACAACGGACATCGCTCACAGGACTCCGTGATCGCTCTTCACCAATGGTCTTTTATCAACAAAGAGGTGACGTCAGATCGATATCCGTTTACCAGTAGATCTAGCGTAGATGAATGTTGTCCTTCGTGGGAGCGGGCTGCTCCCCTTCGGTGTTGAGTGGGGGCGTGATTGTGAAGCCCCATCACGAGAGTATTTCTGGTGGTTCTCCTGGGTGCGTATTCATCATCCCAGTTTACTCCTGGAAGATTCATCTCTCCCAGTACGATGAATCGCTTTGACCTACTCAGTACCATCTGTAGAAGCTGGAATAGTTCAGAGTCTCCTTCCCCATCTGCTTGTAGTGCCCTATAGATACAGACTATCCATACCGGCCACCGGACTAGGCGAACACAACGTGCGATGGTTTGTATGTTGAGCGCTACTAGTGAAAACGGGACCTCCAGCTGATTGCAATCAGCCCTTATGAGAGGGAATACCCCTCAACCCAGCCTACCGTCTACTCCGTCCTGTCTGTAGACGGTGTTGCCACGAGGTTGCATGGTACTCTACTTCTTCTTCAACCATGTCTCCGTGATAGCTAAAATCCCTGATCCATTTTTCCAAGTCGGTAATTAACCCCACTTACCTCCTAATCTACAGGCATTCGTGTGCCGTTTGGCGACACCCTCTGCCAAGTCATCTGCTCTGACTATACCCTCTAGGGCCGTTGTACCCTCGGGTCCAACTGCCAAGGGGACAACCAGCTTTCTGCACAAACAGCCACTTGGCCCGTATTTCCTTGAACCTTCAAGGCCATACCATGCATAGTAATTGTGGTGCTGTCAGAGGAAACATCTGAGGCTTCCCTTGTCTCATTATTTGGCCCTCCATTGTCTCTCGAGAGCGTCAGACACCTACTGTTGTTTAACTGTGTGGTTGGCGTTTGGGCAACAAATGTTGCCCAGCATTCACCCTTACTAATGACATTCACATCCCCTCGCTTGATGATGCGCAGTCGCCGATGTCCACCTGCTTTATACCCTCTGCGGGCACTTTTTTAACTACTGCCCTGTCCGCCTCCTTTTCTTAGCTGTTACGCTAAGCATTTGCTGTCCATCTTGGTAATTACCAATGACTGCTGCCTTTGGCGGAATTTTGTCTTCCAAACAAGTCGAGAAAGTGGCGGCTCCCAACTCCCCACCCCTTAACAACGGATCAACCACAACATCGTTTCCAATGAAATCGAGCACAGCCTCTTCCCCCCGTGGCCTAAATCCTCTCATCATCACCAGGTCCCCGATTTGCCTCGTAAACCAGCCTGGGGCCTCTCTTGTAAGCGCCAAACAAGTTTTGACCCAACCATTCCCATCACCGGCACACCCACCGATACTCCTCGGTCCCTCCTTCAGTATCCCACCTGTGCACCTAAGTAAACATCTAAAGACCCATGTAGCCAACCCCAACGTGGTGCAATCAGCTACTCGTATGTCACTTTCGTTCTGTCTACCGATGCTCCACCATATTGCAAATTTGCCCCTGTCCATACCACCTCCACCTTTGTCACCACCATTCGAACCTTCTCATTTTCCAGTATACTAAGCACAGCTTTCGTGGTACTCGCTCAACGGTTCACCCGGTCGAATCCGGTTACCAGACCTTCTTTTAGGCCTCTCATCCCACCGCAGCCCCTACCTGTACCCCAGCAACTCACCTATCACAGCGTAACCGCGGCAGTATGCCATCAACCACCCGTTCGAACTGGGCTCCCACTTTACCCAAACGACCGTTGGTACATCCCACGGCTACTCAGTACCAAAGCAAAATACCGATTTTTTCGTTACATATCCTGGGCGAAACATGGCCCCATGCCATAGCTCTGTCCCAGAATATTCGTCCTCACCTGTTCCCCAATGGTGGTATAACCATCAGTCCACCAACTCGTATTTCATCCACAAACCGAGGCCCCGCCTCTGTAATTGCAGACGATACTTCTAACTTCCATCCACTCCGCACTGGTTCTTCACTTCAGACTCCCCCACTCATCCTTAACGAAGCTCCCCTTGCCTTCTTGGTTGATCCTGCGGCGGCCGGCCACTCCACGCTCTCCCAATCGAACTCAGAAATCACCAAATTCGATCGTACTACCTGTCCTACCAGCACTCCCCCAATCTTTACTGGTCATTCTGATACTGACCAAACGTCCCTCTACTGGTCCTAGACTTACACGCACAGTAATCTACCCAGGACTGTCCCATCCACCTCATCTGTACCAGGACTAGCAACACCACTACCTCTATCTCCTCCAGCCCCAACGTTCGCAAAACTGCCTGTTGCGACAGTACAAGGAAGCACAACGCGTATGTCTGCTTTCGTCATCAATATTCGCTCACTACCAGCAAAAATTCACCTTCTGCGTGCCCGGGTCCTTGTGTCTAACTACGATTTCATCCTCATCACGGAAACGTGGCTTAACGCAAACACTCCCAACTTAGACTTCACAATATCTGGTTACAAGGCTTTCAACAACTCTAGAATACATTGTCGAGGAGGGGGTTTCCTAATATACTGCAGAGAATCTTTTCCTGTTTCTTTAATGCAACACCCAGTCCTCGACACGGTTGATGACTCAGTCTGGGTAACAATTAAACTGCAGTCACAAGAACTCTTGCTTGGATGCACCTATCGATCACCTGAATCAACCGAGAACAATACTGTACCTATTATTGACGCCATCCACTTAGCCTCAGCGCACTCCATCGATCACAAGTTCATCGCAGGCGATTTCAACGCAATCTGGCCCACGACGTTATCAGGATTTCGTTACCTGTACACACCTCGGTGGTTGGACTCAACACGTTCAATCACAGGGCTGCCTCGTGCGCGTTCCCTGAACCAAAAATCGTTATTTCCTCCGTACCGTCTGCCAGACCATATCACTAAGCTCACCGCAGCAGCCCTCCAATACATAATCAGAACTCAAAATTGAGATACGTCGTTTCTTTCACCCGATCCTCAAGTGGTTCCAGATCAGCTATATTCTATTCTCAATCAGTCTTTAAACAACATCGCCCTAACTATGCCACCACTGACAAATTCTAAAACAAACACACTCTCGCGGATGGAATTTAAACTCTCCAGACTTCAACGACTTGCCCTCAAAACCCGGGAGCTATCGGTTCATATATCCAAATGGACCGACTGTCGGCGAAAATCAAATCACAAATTGAACTCATGCTTACTTAGCAAGAATCAAAAGCTTTATGCCACCCCAAGAAGACTGAAATTCTGAATAAGTTGATGAGAACAATAAACCCATAACCCCGCAAGATTATACCCTTCATCACTGTTAACAACTCCCATCTGGATAAACCGGAAGAAATAGCTGAAGCTTTCAACACATTTTTCACTTCAGCCCTAACGGCCAGTGCACTCACTCCTAGAATACACTCTTCATACTTACCCAGTGAGACTCTGTCTAGTTTCATTCCACCCCGATGATATTTCTCCACTTCTAGTCTCTATGAAACCATCTTACCGCCCAGGCCCGGACGGCATTCCTCCAGCTGCTTTTACTCTGTGGGGTCCAGACATTCCTATCCTTCTATCTAATTTACTTAACCTGTCTATGAAGTTCAGCCCGTTCCCTAATCAATGGAAAACCTCCACAATTATCCCCTTGCACAAAAAAGGCTCTGTTCATGTTCTCGAGAATTACACCGATTATCTCCAGAATCATGGAGATGCTCATTAGGAATAAGATAATGGCCCACCTTTTAACAAACGACTTGCTCAATGTGGGCCAACACGGTTTCCTGAAAGACCTTTCGTGCTCTACTTGTTAAGTCAAGTTCTTGAACTCAGTCACAGAGGCCGCTGACAAAGGCAGGTTCGTTGATCATGCACGTGGCATGCTTCGGACTTCTCCCAAACAAACCATTACAAATATACTGCTTGCTATGAAGAAGGCTTTCGACCGAGCCTCACACACTCGGCTCCTTTCACAGGCCAAATCTTATGGCGTCACGGACCCGTTACTCGGTTGGTCGGATTCTTATTTCTCCGACCGTCACCAGTTGGCTCAGATTAATGGATCCTTCTCCAAACCTAAACCTGTCACCAGTGGTGTCATACAAGGCAGCTTTTTGGGTCCCCTACTCTTCCTCATTTACATAAGTGATGTGTTCAGTGTCGTTCACCATGACAGTCTCCACCCCTTCGCGGACGACATCAAAATCTTGTATACTTTTGATTCTAGTCTGCTTAGTACAGTTATCAGTGATATACTGTAAGATTTAACAGCTCTTAGTTCTTGGTGCACCAATTCAATAATGAAATTTTCTGCGGAGAAAAGCAACATTCTTACTTTCAAATGCAATTTCCACCCAGGTATGTTCAATATTGACGGTCACCCGATTTCCATCAGCTCGTTAGTACGAGATTCATGCTTGCAATATTTAGCCAGCTTCACTTTCTCTGAACATACTGCCACTCAAATTGTTAAGGCTAGAAATCTTATAGGCCTGCTTCACAGGACATTCCGCCTCCCAGAAAGCAAATTCAGCACATATAAGACCCAAGTCAGGCCCCTTCTGGAATGCTGTTCCATAATCTACTCTAACATGCGCCAGTGGGACAGAGTGGCTATTGAAAAGGTTCAACGGCTAATGACAAAAGAGTTAATTGGCTTTACCACCCAACCCAATTATAGTCAACGCTGTGAACATTTGGAACTAGATCCGCTATGGCTTAGACGCATGAAGCCGAACCTCATATTCTTCCATGGTGTTGTTGTAAATCGAATCATCGGATCATCATCGCAGTTCAGAAACCTAACGGACTCACAATATTCCTTAAGACTGAGAGACAACACAGTTACTGTTCCCACTTCTAGAACTGCTCTTAAATCCAACTTCTTCCTGGTTAAGTAAGCAGCTTTATGGAACAAATTACCCCATGATATACGTTCTATAAGGCCATCTAAGACGTTTAAGGTCCATATAAGCAAATACCTCATAGTACAAACTATAATCAAACTTATAGATCCCTACATAAGTGAAGAAAGGGCTTTTGAAGTTGGATTAGATTTCTAGTAGTTTTTGAACTCATTTTTTGTGGACCCCATTGTCTTTTGGGCCACAGCCGCGCTTGATTCCTCCACCCGCGTTACTCACCCATTTGTTTCGCTTCTGCTCCTCATCTGATCCTGCCATTAGCGCTTTTAATTCTCTCTCGGGAAAGTGGGACAGGCACGGTCGTTAAAGTTTCTCTAGAGTGCCGCACTAACTGGACTCAAGCCCCAGTTATGTTTGCATTTTCTTTCTTTTTCTTCTCCTCCCACTCCATTCTGTAACTTTCAGCTTCTTTTGTTCTACGATTTCCTACAGAATGGTTTTATCTTCACTCCGGTAATTTTGTTCCACCTTCATCTGTTTTGCTAAATCTGACATAGAATAATTTTCCGGTTCCTCCCATCCTCTCATCTTTTTTCCCATAGCCACTGCACGGCTATTAATAACCTGCTTCTTGACATTCATCCACACACTCTTCTTCTCCCCCTTATCAAACCCTGTCATATTATACTTTAATTTGCATACGGCTACCTAGCCCGCAATCGTAAATCCAGTTCAAAGCTCCATCATGACAATACTTACCCACTAGACGTCACCTGAACTTGACTCACTATTACGCCTGGGGCTCAGGGTTTTGAGATAGCTCTCCGCCATCAATCTGCTCCTCATACAATGCCTTATTTTTCTAAGCAACACTCACTCGCGACTGATCAAGAAGATGCCTCATCCGGACCTACAACCAATTTTATACCGAAACCATTGTCTCCCTTACTTATCAGTTTTTGTTATACTGAATCCTATGATCTTTACAATTCATCAGTTCTCACCTTCAGCGTGCGCCTTTCGGCCGAAAATCGTTGGCTTATCCGTCCTAATCATCCGTTGCCACTGCACTAGCTAGCGGTCATCCTCTGCAATGCCAGTGGTGATACCTTTCCACCAACTTCGTCGCGTCAGTGAAGTTACCCTGCATACCAAAACCGGCGGTGCGTTCACCAGATGGCCCACACACATACTAGGACCCGTCCGACTCTGTTATTGGCAAGCGCAAGCTGTTGGGTGATAGCCCCAGGAATGCTGTCATTATCTGAGTGATTGTTCTATCCTATCTTTTTTCTTTCCCAACTTGTGGCAGCAACACCACTAAAGGTTATGGCATCTGGTCTGTGGCTGTCTCACAATAAGGGGGAACAGCCATCCCTATCAGTCTCGGACCCAATGGGCCACGTGTAACGAAAGGCGGGTCAAGGAAAGAAGGGAAGTTTACCCTACAGCGTAAATTCGCCCCCCCCCCTCTCCTAGGTAAAAGGGACGAAAAAATTCACTTCAGGCTGGGAAGGTCTTGGGCTAATGCTCTCTACCTCCTTCATTAGAGATGGATTTCTGATAACAGCCCAGACCCAACCCTGTATATGGGAAACCCCAAGCTTTCGAGTAAACCTGCAGTTCCTTTTGTCTAGACCAGCGCGGGATGACAGTACGCCTTTCAAGCTCTCCATATATGCTTGCCGACCCCGCCCTACTCAACTTCCACCCTTTTGGGTTCCCTGCAAAATCCTTGACCAGCTTGCTGATGTTTAATGCAGTAGCCGATACATGGTCTGATAGTTACATCATGCTGCCTCTGCTCTGCTGACACCCCAGCACTGATTCGCCTACAGTTAACAGTTCTGGGCAAAGCCTCGCTTATACTGGTTGTCGGAACGAGGAAAGTAATCATTGCACTTTTATAAATTACCATCCACAACTTCACTTTTTCCGTGTTCCCCTCGAGCCCAAGAGCTAATAAAGTTGTTTGAAGTCAGCGATGACTTGTCTGCTACCATGTTGACTGAGTTACAAAACCAAAGTGCTTACCGACACTAACTCTCTTTATAAACTGTTATTCTCTTAATGATAGGTGCTCACCTTCAATTAACTCTGTTGTCCCAGGCTATAACCCAGTGGTCTCATCGTCCGTTTTCTTGCACTCCTCCGTTACTCGAATCCTACCACGCAAACTACCATCCTTTAATAACCAATACTCACCGATCAGCGTATTTGTTCACGATATGTTAGCACCCCATTCCACCTAGCAGGCGTATGTGTCTGATTACGCATGACCCCACGGAAAACCAGCACATTCGCATCTACATAAAAAGGTCTCATCTTAGCTCTGAGCGTTTCCTTTTCTTTTTATAGTTTCTCCGCCCTCACCTACAGCCGGGTCAACCACCAGACTGCTGTCTTCCCTTTTCCCATTCCTATTTCTGACCCCGCCCTTTTCCACTGTTTTATTTATGATCCTCAAATGGGCTTCTTTACTATTCTCCCTTTTATCAGCCTAACCATTTTGCACCTTGGCTAAGTATGCGCTTAATATCTCCATCATCAACCAAATGCCCTAAAAAACTACCAGTCTCCGCCCGGTAATCCCTCGTAGATCGGCCCACTGGCCGTCAAGTAGCATTATCACTAATTTTCGTAAAGCCGGTAATCATAACCCCCAGCTGGAGCACTCTCCAGACTGCCGCATTTCTCCTCTATTCCAGAACACACTAGTTACCTGGGCAGCCCGTCAACCAAATCGACGCTACCCCTGGATTACCTAACGGACTAAACGATTCAATCGATCGGATTGGCCATGGTTAAACCTATACTCACACCTGCTGAAGCTTTATGTGGGGCACCTTAGATAGCTGACTAATGACCACAATCCTATGACCAGGGCAGCGATCCATCATGATAGTCTCACCTGACAGCCGGATGGATTCCTGACATCATCCATCACCCCAAGCCCCATCAACATCTATTTCCCGTACTCCACACGAACAGTTAAATTCATTCTGCGTGTAGGACCGGAGTTTGGCCCTCGCCGTTGCATTCCGTACCTACTCTCCCTAGTTCGTCAGCCTAGCCCTTTTTGACTGCTGCCCTCATCACGCACTACATGCCATCTATTGCAACCACTTGGTTATTCATTCTTTTATTACGTATGCAGAAAATCTCACTTTTACACTCAACTTCCTCTGTTCCTTTGGGTCTGGCCTCTCCCAGTTACCGCAGTCTTCCTTCCTCTTAGCCACCTGTGCATATTTGCTCGGTTGCATCAGCAGCTTTTGTATCCAACAGATTGTTTCCTCGACGGCTTCTCCTTGAAATTCCCCGTTGTTTCCATTCACCAATCATGCTCCTTAAAATTACACTGCATTCCTGGTGAGGGTTTCTGCCTCCATGTGGTTTTCTATATAATACCTCAATTACCTATACAGAAAGGCCAATCTGACTATCTCATTCGATTCACTTGCAATTGTATCACTGGCGCCCACACAATGAGTTATCCAATGGAGGGTCAATCTTCTCTATATCCTGCAGGCATCTCCGACTGCACTTTCACAACACCATGTTAACTCTATTTTAATTTTCTTCTGGTAACACTCTCAACCAGTTTCTCAATACTGATTCCCCTAATATCCGGTTGGTGCCACACCGCGACTCATTCTACACTTCCCGACTCTTCTTTGAATCTCTTTCACTCCACCTCACTTTCTCTATCTCCAGCGACGGCACACTGAATTCCGTAGATCGCCGTGATCCATTCTGGACTACCGGATCCGTCGTAGACAGTAATCGGCACTCATAATGCAAACTGTGTATTACTCCTGCCTCAACTCCCTGTTCATGTTGTGATGTCTGACACCAGTTGCTTTATGGGGTCTTGCAAACACTGCACTTTTACCCTTCTTCAGTATCACTTTATCTGCATTCCTACGTCCATCCCGCTAACCACAACGTCTTCGTCCCGAATTCAAAACTGGTTTATGATCACAATGTTGACCCTCTTCGTTTTAGTTCGCCTAAACACTGTTCAAGTTTACTGTTCTAATACTGCAATCGTGTGAACCTTGAAATTCGAAATTGTGATTACCCCACATTACTGTGAATTGCGGTGTTCTCTGATCATGCCTTGCGCATGTGTCTACACTACGATCAAGAAATATACCATTATTATTATTATTATTATTATTATTATTATTATTACCATAGGTGTGTCGCCTGCTCTCGCTACCATTAGAACCAGCTGCTTGAGTTCTGTTTTCAGTGGATGCGGAGGGTTTTGTTTCAGTGCAACCTTTGAATTGAAAGGAGTGTCCGGTGTTATCCGTACGTACCCTCCTCTTGTGTGCTCAACTGCTGATGCTTGGCCTAACAATATGTCCCCGCTGTATATGCTGGCAAAGACGATGAGCAGAGGCCGCGGTTTTAGCGCGTTGGTTTCCTTCCAATGCCTCGCTGTATGGAACTTTGCGTACTTTAGGTTGACAGTCAGCCCCGCCATTCTCGGGACATTTCTAACGTGCCCATGGCTGGCTCTCCTTCCGATTCGCGCCTCTCTGATCACCGGTCCTGCACAACTTTGCAAAAGTAGTCGCTTGCTTTTTCCGAGGACTCCTTCGGTGATGACCCGGATTGTTTTGAGCTCGTCTTTGAGTTTTTCTATCCTCTGTTTGAGCGCCTCCAACTCTATAGCTTCTCTAGGTTTGTTTTGAGTCTTGTTGCTACACGGTTCACCCTTCTATTCCTGTTCGTTTTCCTTAACAACTGTGCGCGTTGCTAGTACCGGGCACTTTGGTAACACTTCCATTAAATTGCCTGCTGCGGCCCCCTTTTTCTGTCTAGCGATCCTCTGCCAGAGCAACACAGTGAACACATCCATTTCAAAGATTCGTGTTTGCTGAGCAGCTCATAGTTTTTCTTAGTCAGGGCAGAGCAGCGCTGGTGGTACCATTCATTGCACCTGTTGCACTGCAATCGAAAGAGCAAGATAACTGTACAATCGGGTTAAGCTGCACAAGGTCGTGCAACATCTGACACAATCTGATTGGTCAATGCTGTTCGGGATGAAGCATGGCAAACGTCAGCTGTGTACGTGCTTGTGTGTGCGTTCGAGATTGTCTGTCTAAGTACATGCCTGTTCAGGCTGAACAGATCACCTCCCTTTATCTAACGTAAGATTCAGCTGGAAATCGTTCGCGGCTGGCTCTTCGGAGCCCCGCGCTGTTTGCTGCAGACATGCGTGAAAAGGCTGTCGCACTTGACGAAAGTGACTTCGGTGGTCGTCTGCCACAAAGTGTAGTGTAAAGTCGACGAGGGTTTTACTTAGTGCCGTCCTCCAGGAAATATGTACCGGGTTATTGAACGCTTTCAACTACAGGACAACAGGACATGGGTCGGTAACCTGTCATCTCGGCAGCTGTCAACTGAAGAGCACAGCGTACCTTGAAGGGGACTGTACTTCAACCTGGAACACGCCACAGCAAACTAATACCTTGCTGAACTGGAGTATACACTCAAGTCATTAGGTTTTCCGTAAGACACTAAATGCGTGGTAGACAGCAATCCACTGTCGTCCAGATCGTTACCACACCTGGCCTATTGGGACATTATGTGGTTTTTTGGCACTCCAATTCTCAGGGTCTGGCTGGCGGTTATCCCTTATAGTGTAGTGAGCCTTCGTGGCTATGGGGTAAGTGCCCCTTCTACTGCAATCATGTGTGAGCATGTAACGAAAAAAGGCAAATCTTAATCTATAACATGCTTTACAACAAACCATTCAATGCTCCCTCAGAGATGGAACACGGAGCACTGCGTCGAACTCCTTTCGGCTTAGCCGACAAAGCCGAGGCAGTCCGGACCCCTTCTTCAGGTGCCTACTAATGTCACTCACCGAATCGTCATCAAAAGATCCCAGGCTTTTATCCGACCCCGTCGCTTGACATCAGGCATGTTCTGCGTAGTGCAGGCTAAGTTGGAACACGCTGGAATTAGGCATAATAAGCCCATCCAGTAATCTTTGGGCCTCGCCTCTTCACATGGTTCCTAAACTCAATGGCAACCGACGTCCCTGTGGTAACTATAGAACCCTCAATCAAACTACCATCCCAGATAGTTACCTAGTTCTACATATCCAAGATTTAACTTCTTCCTTTTCCGGTGGTTCAGTTTTCAGCCGGATCCGCCTGGTGAGAGCCTACCACCAAATCCCGGTAGCTGAGGCCGACATTTCTAAAACTACTGTCACAACTCCGTTCGAACTACTCGAGTTTGTGCGCATGCCGTTTGGGCTTAGCAATGCAGCCCAAACTTTTCAAAGGTTTATGCAGGTAAAACGGATTGAAGAAGGTCTACCTGTGCTTAGATGACATTTTGGTTACAAGTTCTTCAGATAAGAAGCATATGACACAACTGCATGCTCCTTT
This sequence comes from Fasciola hepatica, assembly GCA_948099385.1. Taxonomy (NCBI): domain Eukaryota; kingdom Metazoa; phylum Platyhelminthes; class Trematoda; order Plagiorchiida; family Fasciolidae; genus Fasciola; species Fasciola hepatica. Next base: position 1,556,835 of record CANUEZ040000027.1, read on the forward strand.
TGAGCGCCTTGGCCAACACAGTGTAACAGTAAGCCCTGCCAAATGCGAAGTAGGTAGGATCATCATCATATTCCTAGGTCACAACATTTCAGCCTCGGGCATACAACCTCTGCCAGACCAGTTGGCAGCAATTCGCGACTTCCTTGAACCTCACTCTTACCTGCAGTTGCGCCAACTTTCTGGCTTAGTTGCCTTCTATCGCCGGCTTATCCCCCACTGCACGTAAATAATGCAGTCCTTCACGGACCTTATATGTGGAGTTAAATGGAAATTATTTTTCCAGACACGGCACAGGTAGCATTTACATCGATCAAAGAAACTATCGCCAACATAGCACTCCTTGCAAGCCCCGACTCTTCCGCTCGTCTGGCATTATGAACAGGCGCTTCGGACACGGTTGCTGGAACACTGTTGCAACAGTTCGTCAGTAAGTCGTGACAACTAATAGCTTTCTTCTCTGAGCGTCTCCAACCTACGGAATCCCGATAAAGTACGTCCAGCAGAGAACTACTTGCAATTTATTTGGGCAACCAACATTCCGGCACACACACAAGGGCCAGGCGTTCGTCTTGCTCACAGATCACAAACCAATAACGTACGCTCTCCGCTTACCTTCTGATCAATATTCTGCAAGCGAATTTCGCCATTTAGACTATGTTTCGCAGTTTACTACGGTAATTCGGCACTTCTCTGTGGCACATAATCCCGTATTAGACGAACTCTAACGCGTCCACAATATAGACGACCTACTACCCATGGGCATAGATCTAGAAGCTATCACGGCAGCCCAGACAACAGGTCCTGAAGTCGAGCAGCTCCAAAATAACAGCTCCCTGCATCTAGTGCCAGTGACCCTTCCAATTTCGGAAGTAACTATTATTTGCGATGTGTCACAGGGCCGGCCTCAACCACTAGTTCCTGGCAATTTCGCTGACAAGTTTTTATCCGTCTCCACAACCTATCGCTCCCTGGTGTAACGGCCTCAATGAGACAAACCACAGAGCGATTCTTTTGACCTTACGTCAAACGCGACGTACGTCTTTAGGCCCACGCTTGCCCTCAATGACATATATACCGTCAAACTAAATCTGCATTAGGCACATTCCCCGTGCCTGACGCGAGTTTTCACCACATGCATATGGATCTCGCGGGGTCCCTCCCACCATCCAACAGTTACGTCTACATCCTCACATGTGTAGACCGTTTCGCCCTTTGACCATAGGCCATATCTACTCTCCGCCCTACCCCAGATGAGGCTGCAAATCATTTCTAACGGGTTGGGTAAGTCAGTTCAGCGGCCCCTCTATCGTGACCACTGACCGTGGTTCTCATTTTGACGGTGTCTTCCATGGGCTACTGAGCATATTCGGTTGCAGACGAAACAAGACGACGGCCTATCAGCCTAGGCCAGTGGAGTGGAGGAGCGATTACGTAGCCAACTTAAGTCTGTCCACCGTGCTCGTGATAATCCTTTATGGAGTGTACTATTACCGATGATTCACTGAGGACTGCACAACACCGTTAATGCCGACATGCGTATCACACCGGCCGAACTGGTTTATGACTGCACATTACGACTTCCAGGTGAGTTGGTTTCTCCGTTTCCACCTGTTAGTTTCAGTTACGGGGATAAAGTAAAATGGTTGTAGCACTAAATGTGGTTACTAAAGCCCGCCCCGCCACGGGAAAAAACCCTCAGCAGCTGCATATCCAACCTTATCGGCCACCAGCCATGTGTTCATTCGAGCAGATGTGATCTGATCGCCACGACAGCCAGCTTAGGCCAGCCTTCGTCGAGGTAGAACAAACCGTGGACGTCTCGCCCGATGCTCCCGCCAGCCCACAACCTTCGGTTGGTCGTCCTGAATCCGCACTTGTTACTCACACCAATGACCTCCATAACCGGTTGCAACATTAAAGCCCACGGAAGACACAGCTGCATCCGTCGACAGAACAAATCGACGCAGCTGCCAGCTGCGATAACCAACGAGGTCTGCAGAATTTGTAACAGTTGTATATATTTAAGTCTACGTTTCATATTCCACTAGTACATAGTTTAGTGATACATGGCTGCAGTACAACGTAGTTTATCTCGACTGGAGTTACGGCAGCCTGCATTGCGCCGATGTGTCCCCCTCAGTCGAATATCCGTCGGCGCCCGAAGCGCAGCTTTCATGCATTTCTTGCCTTTCAGCTTGTCCCGTCGGACAGACCCACATGGACTTCCAGGATCTAGCATGGCTCAGACACAACGCTCATTGGATTGTCACTGGACTCATTTGACGCCGAACGCTGGATCGTTTACGAAGGTAATAACAAATACACGCAAAAGGAACCTCGGGATATGCCGACAACGATAAACCCTACAACACAATCACCACTGCCAAGTCACAAGCAGGATCTACCCAGGTCGAATAAAATGTTAAAGAGGACGCAATTTTGCGATCGACGCACAGCTACCTGTGTGAGTCATGGAGAACAGCTTGTGCTGGCTTCGTTGTTGTGTTCGATCGCGACGGGATGCATGGAAAGCGCCTCTCGCCACAGAACCCCACGTACCCATCCCGGATCGAAGCCCAACTGCATCGGCCTTCTAGGGGGGAGACCCTTGCGGTGCTACCGATGTGATCGACGTACACACTAATAAATTTGTTTATCTGAAGGATTACCAAATTGCGTGGTGCCATTTGCTTCACCTGTGTACACCGTCTGCACGCCGTAGCGTTCCTCCAATACACATATTATCCTGCTCCAGCGTTTCCATTTCTCGTTTACGCGCTGCCGAGCACAATCTTCATTGTGATACGAACCGAGGACCAAGGGCAGTAGACTCTATACAGTAGCAGTTCCGGACTTAACTTAGGAGAATCCTAAAAAATGTGCATTTCGGAATCAGAAGTAGCTGTCTCTGTAAATCGATACAATTATTCCCTGGCAATCAATCGATCACGTTAGAGAGTTTCTGACTGACAGCCAAAATTATGCCGAGAAGCCGGAGTTTGTAGTTGCAGAACGAAATCATGGGTGTGTAGTGGTCTTATCATCCCCGTCTATCTCTTGTTTAAAAAGTGTCTCGTGCATGCAGCAAACGCAAGCGCAACCTCCGACACAGCTTCCCTGTGCAAGCCACTCTCTGGTCTTTGTTCGTAGCTCTTTACCAAATACAGGACGCTAGCATCCATCGGCCTTATTCCCTTTTCCACACTGGACGATCGCTGGTCGCACAAGCTGAGAAGTTCCCTCGTACCGATAACTTGTGAGCCCGTTCCTTTTGTTTATTCTTATGTAGTTTTGCTGAGAGAATTTTATATACCTACAGACACATTCAGTGAGATCCCCAAATATTCTATTAGTTCCATATACCGCATTTTAACTTTCTATCTGGTTTATGGGAACCCTAAGAATAATCTTGCCTCCATCATGATGACAAACATAAATCCAAATGCTTTCGAGCCGGTCATTCAGCGCATATGAAGATCCCTGATTTCATTCCAGAGGATCCCGAAGCTTTCGTCGCCGTTTTAAAATCACGTTTCCAGGAAGCCAGCATATCTAGCCAGAGATCGAAATACAAAAAGCTGTTGCCACTCATTCCGACAAACATGATTCCACAGATTACTGACATCATAATGAATCCTTCGGAACTTTAACCATATGGCACCCTAAGAGAGGAGCTTATCAAGCTCGTGGTCGCATCAGAAATGAAGCGTATACAACAAGGGCATTCTGAGATTCAACTGGGTGATTTAACATTCTCGCAACTCTTGAGAAAAATGAGGTCTTTAGTGGGCACCACTTCCAAGGGCGACGAGGTTCCGCGACCTTTGTGCATGCAGCGGCTGCCGCCCTGTGCCCAAGGCACTTCGGCCGCTTCCATCCAAAGCCCTCCAACAAACACACGCGACCTGCACGTTCGCCAACGCAAACATGGCACCACAGCTGGTTTTCGCATCCTCTTCAGGTACTTTCCAACAACAGCCTCCCCGCCGTGATTGGGATATACAGACCCTACGGGAATAGGTTTGACTTTTAGTGCAAATGGTAGAACTACATAAAACCACGATCAACACCTTGCCCATCAGAGACCGTAGTCGAAGGCGCTTCATGTCGCACTCTCCTTGGTCAAGCAATCTAACTGGAGCTTCCCGCTATCATCGCCGTTTTCGTTTATAGGCGAGTAAATTCGAGGGGCCTTGAAATTTTCATAGACAGCGGGGAAACAGCTAGGCCGGAAGGTAATGGCGATAACCTCTACCGGCGCTCCTTTTCCCAGTGGCCCGATGTACGTTCCATACAGAACCCGTGACTTGAGCTTCTTGGTAGACATGGGAGCACAAGTCAGTATAAAACCGCCTTAAAACATCCTACCATCCAAAGTACGGCGCCTTCGCTACAGGTCGCGAATGGCACTCGAAATAGGCTATTTGCAGACGTCGAACAAGCAAACATGTGAGGGCTTTATAAGGCTGAGAAATGGATGACTTAGGAAACGCCAAATGTTTCACCCGATTGACCATCCATCTCGACAAGAAATCAGAAATCGGTGGTTTTTTTATCGGAATCCACATCTTTCTAAGTCAAACACCAGAATTCAAAACGTTGCAGGTAATCCTCAACTCCACGGGAGGTTCCAGGAATATTCAGAGGTTCTAAGCCGATAGAATCAGTAGCAGGTCGTACAACCGCGACACCAGAAGTAATAATAAGGAGTTGTGCTCGAGTACTTGGCCTTTTCGAAATGAACGCAATATAGTTCTTGTTCGAACTATGCATAACTGTGGATCAAGAACACTGGCTGGATGATCACACAATCGGACTAGTATTTTACATTCTTGCAGTATTAGTAGTACGTGAACATGTATATGCAGTAAAACAACATGAACTATTGTTATTCATAATCACCACGTTTAAATGTACCACTTATGTAGGATAGAAATATTCTACCACTAAAGCTGTTTAATGGCTCACCTTATTTTATTTCTGATGTTCTACTCCTGTACACCGTCGGGTTTTCTATCCATATTGTCCTCATGCATCGGGTCGTGCTATTAATTCTTTGCATTTCCCACAGCAAATTATTTTCTTCGAAGATGAGTTATCCATTCTTAATGCTTGGTTTTCTGTCTGTTTTGATTATTTTCTGTAATCATATATATCCCGCCACACCAACCAACTTCATTCGGCTTTGAACGACCCGATCTTCTGACGCTGAGTTTTACCTTTGCTGGAGGTTACCACAATTTTGTCCATAAAACCTTCTTCGTTACACTTCCATATGCACATATCTATTCCATCCTCCTTAAACCCTCTGATTTTACATCACTCGTATCATTTGATCATGCATTGCAGCATTCCTCTGGCTCGTCCGAAATAAACCATCATTATAATTATTAACATGAATTTGGACTATGGAAGTGCACTGGCACTAGCCTACAAGTTCCGTGGGTACGGTCCTTGATTAAACACGTGGCTTCAGAAAGTAACCGCTCAAGGATACGCTGCTCGCCATTCTTTATGCAAAGTTGTAGGAACCTCGTGATTGGGTGTAGGCGTTCGTAGCCAAATAATCTGTCCCACTTGTAGCAGTGTTCCGGATGCATTCTGGTCGTAATATTCTTTCTAATGCCTGTGAGCTGCTGCTCAGTGTTATCGGGTTAACCGGTGGACCTATCGGTGGGGATCAGAAATTTGCGCACGGTTGCAACTAATTGGGTTTGTTGCACTGATGGTAAGCGTGTATCAGACGGCAGTCGAACCTCTGTCCTGATCTACAAAATGTTCAGCGTATGTCCAATAGACGAATGGACCGAACTTTGGTAAACCAATATGCAGTCGGTGAGTTTGAGGTCCAAATAGGAGGTATTGTTATGGATGAGTGCTTCGAGCAAGGCCTGCACTGATTTATCTGTTCGTTTTGCTAACCCGTTACCTTGCTAGTGATATGCGAGTGCAGTTGGAAAAAGGCTCTTCGGCGGCAAATCCAGTAGTTAGTAACTGCATCAGTTACAGCGGTGACACTGATCTAAGAAAGAGAGACGGATTCGTAGATAGAGTCCTCTTTTTTTTCAAACTTTCACCCCGCCATTGTTTAAATGAAAGCTGACTACCAAGCGCGGTTACCATTTGACCGTTGCTGTTTTGCACACTCTCAAGCAAGCTCTCAAATACAAGCTAACCACAATCTCTTCTACTAACCTCATTCTCACGGGTCGTGGAGAATACCGTTCCGGTGAAAGTATTTGTACATCGCTGAGCATTAGAGTACCATGAAGGTGATCTACGCAGTACGAAGGACCGAAGAACACGTTAAATAAAGAAACTGTAAGGTAAGGTTTAGCTACCTTACAGATTCGCGCCTTTTGGTGAATTAGTCGACCAACACTAGGATATACTTATTGCCCCCAGAGGTCTTTGGAAAAGGACCAATAGAGTCTACTCCTACCATCTCGTTGGGAAAGGCAGTCAATATTTGCTGCAATGGTGCTCAAGAAGTCTTTGGTTTGTTTTTAGCACTACAGAAACGTTCACAGGAGGTACTGAAGTCACACACACACAAACACGGACACACACACACACACGTCTTCGTAGTCGGTGCCAGCAGAAAACTTGTTGAGCAGCAAACTATTTTTTCATCCCACCAGTACCAAGTTGCTGATAAAGTTCTTTTGTAACTTTCTACATCATTTAATGGCGGACAGCTGTTCGTAAGTATAATTTCCTGGCAGTGGAAAAACAGAGTCTTCAACCATAACTACGTTGTCTCGCAGTGCTCACAGGCATTCTCTTTCATAACTAGCCCTTTCTGTGTCTTTGACAGCAGGTAGACTGGAATTACTTCTGATTATTTCATAGATTATTGTCGTTACAGGGTCCGGAATCTGGATATGTCCGCATAGGATGTAATCTGCGCCATCCAAGCTAGCTATCTTTAGGTGTTCGTACATTAAAAAAGGGCAGTCCCCGTGGCTATGGGCTGTTCTCCGGAGCTTAGAGTGAGTGTTGAAATTTTGTTTTCCGGAGCAATGTTGACGGGCGACTCTTGATGTTCCGTTATCTCAACTTCAGGTTCTTGAAACTTTCAGGCCATTGGGAAGAATGATGATCGGTGCGCACTGAGAGGTTTCTCTCGAGTAAATAACATCGACGATACTTCGTGAAGTACACCAGCGCCAGAGTCTGACCTGATGGTCCAGTAATTCTTCCCCGACTCATTTAAGCGCCAAATGCAGTAAGCCATCACATGCTCACGGCTATTCTCACCTATTTTTGACAATAAGGCCCCAGTAGCCACAGCTTTGGAGTGACGTCAGTCTGTCCATCACCTGAGTCAACCGACTTTCTGCGCAAACGATTCCTGTTAAAAATCACTTGCCTTTATGAATCTTCGGTCTAGTCCCAGGTTCCCTCCTTAATTCTAGCATGGTCGCCATTTGTAACATGCAATGAGAGAAGAAGACGAACTCCGATGATTAGGTATATAAAAACGCAACGATACTACAAGAATAATAGTTAGAACAAGCGATTGCAATACATTACTCGGGGGTTCAGTCCTCCTGTGTGTGGCCTTCAGATATTGATTTTTTCGATTCCGAAGTCAACAGATTGATTCGGTTAGCTTCAACATCGAGGAAGGGCAGCCCAAAGCAATTGGCCAACATTAACCTTCTGGCTGAATCTCAGCGAACCCTCATCCCACAGTACTGCTGAGGACTTGGAAGGGACTGTTGTGACCTCAGTTGTTCCGAGATAGAGAATATTTTTCCTGACATCATTTCGCATTTCTTCGCGATCTCCGATGCATGATTCTGACCACGCTATGTTTATCGGTGGTAAGCATTTCAGGGAACTAAAAAAAACCAAGTTTTTACCGACTTCGATTTTGCACACTTTCGGTTTTGGCGGTCTATAGGCCCACGGTTTGATTTCGCTTCGCAGTTGTGTTTGGTCTGCTCCACCTATGTTGTTCGTATCAGTGCAGCTTTTGGTACTATAATACAAGAAGTACACCTTAACATCGGTCTGAAAAGATTTGATTCATGTAATCTCGGAAGAGCTGGCTAAAATGCGAGGGCCCAGGCACATCAGATACCTAAGGTTGGACGTATTCGCCGGGAAGACGAAGAGCCTTACCGAAACTAGCTCATCAGATATACTCTCTAGGTCGTCATGAGTTTCCTGTGTGGGCGCATGAATAAAAGCATCTTGATAGTATTCCCCATTTTCAAGTTCTCAAGTGATAGAATTCATAAAGTACTGAAAGACAGCGGAAAAAACACAATCCACACGCTAAACAGTACGTATACAGATAAAATGGGGGAGTTCACAGTTGTGAAATCACGAGAATCTTCATGTAGCAGAATTTGCAAGTAAGCTTCCGTAATGGCAATCGGCTAGAGGCGGTTTGAGCAGTGAAAGAGAGGTATGATACCCTCTTGTTCCAAGGCAGTGAACTCCCGTCGACGGAGCCTTGTGCCCAAGGTGGTTCAACAAATGCCACAGATTCTTGGAGCACGACCATTAGACTTTAACGGAGTATCAATGGGCGTTGCCCACTTGGATGACGACATTGATTCGAGAATCTCTGGTAACTAAAGTACTGACAACTTTCTTCACACGTTCCCGAAGTCGATACGATAACACATGACTTCTCATAAACACAAGATCTTCATTTATATCAAACTTAACAGGAATCATCTTCACACTACCAGAAGCCTTGGAGCCCCGTGAAGTTAATTCAGACAACGAAGTGTTTCTGTGATCGAAGTGTAGTAGATATGCCAATAACTTTAATGGCCTTCAGCCCCAGTACTAAAGGGCCAGTTTCAGTGACGAGGAAGATGGAGTCAGAGAAATGTCCGGTTTGATCTACTAGGCTACCGATTTCGAGTGATATCCCTAGCAAAAATACCAGTCTGGTGTAGTTAAATATCAGAAATAGCGCTACGTAAAACAGAAATAGGAACGAAAGACTCGGCACCAGCAGTGTCCACAGTGAAATCATGTTAAATTGTGCCATCAATGGTAGGTAAATAGGTTATGTGTCGATGAGCTGTATCCGCCGAATGAGTGATCAACGTTGGTGAAATCCTGGGAAGTATCAGATCTAGATTTATAAATATATGTGAAAGTCTTACCGCATATGGTTTGAATATGTCCTGTTTTACCACGTCTGTGGCACTTAGCATAGCAACGACTACAGGTTGAGCGGAAATAAATTTACAACAAGAATCGCACTTACCGAATGAACTGTTCACAGAAGATCGACATTGGGTGAAGTTCTCCACTCGGGAATGAGTAATCGGCTGCCCAATAGACGTCGGAGAGATTGACCACACCTCAAATGACTTCTTAGATATACTTCACAACATGATCGAAGCAGCAGCATCCGTAAGGTTATTCACATCCTGATGTTGTTTATATACACGAAGCTTATTCCGCAGCGTAGCTTTAAGTTGATCACTGAAATTTCATCGAGCAATTAGTTTTTGAAGTTGAAGAATAAATGCAAGAATATCTTGTGAATCATCACCCTGAAGTTGATGGAATTTCCCTCCTTCCGCTATTTCAAAATTCACTGGCTGAACATGATCATACAGTAGAATTGAGATACAGAAATTCCAAGTTTCAGGGTTTCATTGTGTAAATGAACTGTAGCAAAGCGAAGTGTGATATCTTAGCATAATGACTGAATAGCGGGGCTATCTCGAATGTGAATGAAGTGCAGATCTCAAAGCAGTTAGAACTACGAATCACAAATATGTATTCCCACGGCTCATGGCTTCATGTTTGTAGTGGTATAAAAGCATGATGATGAATAACTAGGTTATTAACAGTCTTCATAGATACTTTTCAGGGAGCTGTGACTTTATTCAGAGAATGGTAGTCTCCACGTGGTCTCCAATTACCTGATGACTTCTGAATCGTAAGTAAAGGAAAGGCCCGCGGACTGGAAGATGACCTAATAATGCCAAGATTTATCATGTGTTCAAGTTCAAGTCTCACCGATCGCAGTTTTTCGGGGTTCAGTGGACGACCACGGAAGTGTACCAGTTGACCTTTGACGATGACATGTTGGTGTGTCGAATGTTGAACTTAGCTGGTGAAGTGACAGGGTTTATTGAAGACTAGAAACCCCTTTAAAGAGTCAGTAAATAATATCTGCGGGGTCGTCAACAGAATAATCACGGAGCAGGTGCATTTCCTAATGCCATTTGAGCAGTGCTTGGCTGTAGTTTCACAAGTTTACGACTTTTGAGGTCCACTGTTAGGCCGAAGTGTGACAATGAGTCAGCACCAATGATGGGAGTCTGTCAGTCCGCCGGAATGAAAACCCATTTAGAGCGTCATCGAAGACCCAAATCAAAGGTGATTGACCACTGGCCACATTTCGGAATCGTCGTATTATCCACCGACCGCAGTGTGAACTAGGATGGTTTGCGATAGTGATGTTTGGGTTGGCGGGTGTCAATGGCCTCGGTGCCTTCATGAGGAAGTAGAGAGCATTCGACCGGTCAGCGACGTGAAATAAGTGACTTGGATATGGAAAGCCAGCCGTGGGTGTCGCCGTTACTGGCTGGCTTGGCCATTTGACTGTTTGGAAAACGTGCCGAAAGAACAGGATGAATTGCATCGGTTTGCATGGGAGTCAGAAGTACGATGTTATCAGCACCATGTTTGTAGCCGGCGGTTTTGAGACCTCGACTCAAGTCAGCATGCTGCCAACGCGAGGCACACAGAGCCGACCTGGTTGTGTAAAAACCGAGTGGTTTTGTTAGGTTAGCAACTTCATCATAGAAACAAAGCTGATGAGATGGGGTGCCAAGACGATGAGAGAAAGCGCAAGATTTAGGGGCGAATTTTGCCAATTTCATTGTTCATTTCTTTGCCGGAACAGTTTTGGTAAGTCTAGCAATGAAGATTGCGTTGCGGAAGGTTATCTGGACACAAGGTTGACCTGCATGGTAACCCTCCATTATCCTGTCTTCAAGTTTGGCCAATTTTTTGAAGGGAGTAGTTGGCTACAGCATTCACAAAACTTGTTGTATTGGAAGAGGCAGTTTTTATCGATCCATATCTACCGCAAAACGGCGTCTTCCATTTTGTGACTAACCAGTAAGGACCACATGAGGTGCGTAAGTTTTGATGGCGTTTGGCCTTCAAGCTCCACTGCAGTGTTTAATTCATGGGACGTTTTTCTAGTGGACTTGCGACTGAGTTGCATTAGCACCTCGTTGAGTTGTGCATAAGGAGTATCTGATGAAACAGGATCCTGAATATCTTTCACATCAAAGGTGACATCGAATGGGAGTGCCTGGACATAAGGAGAATACCGGAAGCGCTCGCTGGTTATGCGTAGTGTGATTAATACAGCCTCCGTCCGTTTGAACCACTCTCGAGGATTTGTCGGGGCGAACGAAGACAGTTCAAGGGTAACCGAGTGAAAATCGGTGGATTAGTTGCCGGACATGGTTAAACATGTGAAATTCGAAGCAAACAAAAATCAAGACTATGGTCGGGCAACAACAGAAACCGGACTCGTCAACTTCGTATTGTACTGGCTAGTCCTGGGAAACACTGTGTCAATGTAAAAACAATCTGAGGTGACAATAATTTACAAAAATGGGAGAGTGAGTGTAGTCAGACGAACACAAAAATTCAGACACGAAGGAAATAAAATAAAACGAATGGTACAAAATGGACTCACAGTCGTTCACAGTTCTTGTGGAAATCTGGGCACGGAAGGTCCCATGTTGACCAGCATCAACTTATTTCAGCTTCCACGACCTGATGACGATTTGTTGAATTTATCGAGGTTGTGTGAGGGCGAGTGCCAAACGCCGCAGTAGAAACTTCCAAAAAAATCTATTGGCCACAGTTTTATTGATGGTTGGCTAGATTCCAGGAAAGTTCAAATAGAAAAGCGAATTTGCGTCACAATGAATGATTGATAGTTTGTTTGTATTAAGTGGTGGTGTTGGAGAACATACATTGGATGTGTACATTTAAACATCGGTGTATCAAGAGAGTGCTGAAGGGACATTGAAAAAGGGGTAAGCATGTAGGTACCTAGATGCTCCTCTCATTGAACGCTGAATATCATCGTGAATTTATCGTGCGAATCAACATACAATGGACCTCAAGAGACCCAATCAATGAGCGATTCCACCGCGAATGGTTGACTGTTTGTAGCGATTCTATGATCAAGGAGCCAGAGGATTTTCGGGTGCATCACAACCAAAACAAAACCCCGACTTAGTTGAAACTGAGCTTCCTGAACTCCAAACCACGTAGATGCGTTCTTTTGTTAAGCTCGTTGTCGTTGAGTGGGTCTTTTGTACTCCGGGTTATCAGTTACTAACTAGGTCCCCAAAACAACCTAGGGAACGGTCAACATACTAAAAGTTCGAACGGTTGCCAGAAATCGGTGAAAGTCGGTGGGATAAGTGGACGACAAAATATATTTTGAATTATTGTGGTTTGTCGAGCATATCTAAGTGTTAGAGCAACACTGGATAAAATTCTGGCTACGGAAGCTAGGATTCAACTGTCCTTAAGCACAGCAGTCAGAAGCGTTGTTTCCAACTGGCTGGAACGAGTTGTCGTCTCAGCTTGCGGATAAACAACAAACCCCACGACACTGATCAATATAAAAACTGTCTAGAGCTCAGAACTAACTACTGAAGCTTATCTAGAATAATTTTATCAGTAAATTTACACTTACAAACTCAATCATCTCCAGGCCGCTACAGGTTGACGCAGACCACTGGAAGTTCGTTGACTGTGTAAGCCCGACTAAGACTGATGAACGAGTCATTCGCAAACGAAACACGCCCTGATTTGGAAACAGTTTTCTTTGTGCTGTTGAAAGTGCGGATCTTAATTTCAAAAACGTTGCCAAGGAAAACGAGTCGTTCGATCCTCACCCTGTTTATAAGGTTTGTATTGGAACCGTTGTCGATGAAATCGCGTTCCACTACCTCTACTGGTCCCTGAAGACACGGTGGTACATACCAGAAATTCACTATCTAATAAGGTCGAACCATAGACCAGGGGTTCTGTAACCTGTTGCGGCTGTGTAATTATGTAAAGCAAAGATCTGTGTCTTTTTTCGTACCTGAATACGGTACATAAAATGTAGGGTTGACAAAATCTAACTACATGAATAAGATTTAAACACAAGGAACTACGTTTGTTAAGAAGGACTAGGTGCAGCCTTTCTGCAACGGGCACCTAGAACCCCTGTCAATCAGCCACTTGGAGACTGTCTTTACACAACAACCAAAAGAGTCCTAGTACCGCGTTCCAGCTCAGTCCTATTAGTGTTTAACCGGAAGACCATAAGACTGTTCCCTGCTGCATCAAAACCTGTTGTCTTATTCGTGACCAACGGCCTATTAGTATGGTTCGAATTCTCCACTTGTTTATCAATAAAAGCGGACAAGTCATCAAATGACGGTTTGCAGATCTTGTTTATTGTACCTTGTGTACCAATTACACACCATTCTTTCAAAGCCTTTGATAGTCAATCCACAGAGCGATTTATGTTTGCTAAACAGTTAGTTTTAGCTGTTCGCTGCATTCATGAAAGAGATATTTCACTTCTTTTCACCTGAATAGCCAAATTGGCCATCTTTATCATTCTGAAGCAGCTTTGAAATATCGAATAATCCCATGAGAATAGCTTGAACTAGCATATGGTCTTCCAAACTGTAAAGAGAGGATCTCCGTTGCCTTCTCATATCCCTGTTCGTTTTGAAAGTAAGACACCACGCGCAAAGATCTGCTTGGAATGCACTCTGTAATAGTAAAATCTGCGGAAGAATTTTTGCCCATCATAGGACAATTTATCTATTACTGTGGCTTAAGTGCTTCCTACGAAAAGCCAGTAACGTCATGGGAAACAAACGAATGATTCCACTTCTATCCGCAGTAGGCCTTTCCCTAACAGCAGCGATCATAAACTCACTTGATGGTCAACCATTATATCCTTTTTCTATCTATCACTGTTGCAGAGATTCTAACGGTAAGTCCGGTAGCCAAACCACCATCTTCGAGGCCTCGAAATAGTTTCTCACATTCACTTTCGTTTTGCAAAACTAAGTTCCTCCTCCACAACGGAAAGTTCTTTTTATAGTAGTTCCCTCTCAGACTCGTAATGTGCAATCAAAGGCACATTGGGGTTTCAATTTTCTGGGTGTATTTTACCTTCCTCGCCGCCTAACGAGGTTGAATCAAAAGACGGCATAGCCTTCGGAGACCAAAACGCATCAGCAGCACACACAGTATGGCTCGGAGTGTCAGTCGCTATTTGCTTGCGACTGTTTACAAGACACAAAAACAAATGAATGGAAAGAAGGGAGAACCGACTGACCTTCACACAGGGAAACAAACAGTTCTGGGCGTTGATACTCCTCTATTTTGTTCAGCGAGATGAGAATTCATGCACAATTTTTTTTGATTCTCACGTATAGCTTTAAAGCTACTTCAAAAAAGAGCTTAACCGTCAATCTATCGCGATTCTTTGTTACTTGATAACGATTCCAACGATATCAAAATTAATGTCGTGCATTTATTTTTGATAGATTTTCGAGGACTACTGATTCTGGACAGTCTGAGTATGAGTTACACGCACTTCAGTATATCCCATATTAATTTTGTCTCAACAATTGAATACGCTAGGACGTCAATAAACAAAATCGCAACTTGTCAAATCAGTAATCGAACCGCCACAAAGTCCCACGGAAGAGAACAGATATCAAACTTTTGAAGTCGCCGAAATTCTGCTATCCAATTAAAAACAATTGGTAATAAATACATGAGAACAATCCGCGAAAGTGAGCCCAAACGACAACAGTGTTTATAAAACACACATCACTAGCGAAACACGCTGTTAAATGGTAGTCATTTCTCGCTCTTTCTCTGTCTACAGTTTTATGTATAACATATTGGGGTTCGTCGTAGAAGGGCAAAAGGACAGATGGTATCGTGACAAGCCACTTCTGATAGCAAACCGAATCCACAGAGACAGAAACAAGCTATCTCGACGGTACTCCGATTGACCAGGTCAAGTTAACTCGATGACCTGCAGAGAGTAGATGGCTCGCGACACCAGATGCTGTATTTTTTGACGGAATTTGTTTTGTGCAATGAAACTGAGTCACTGAGTGCAAAAGCCATTTCGGAATGTGTTCAAATACATTTTGGAGCCAACTATTGTTCTGTTCTGCCGATGTACATATAACCGCAACTGCAAGCGAACGGGTAGACAACAAGTGAGGCATTAAGAGCAATATGACTGTCAGAGTGATCTATTAATCCTAATCCTTCAATGGTTTGCACTGTGCTCAATTGGACTGCATATATGCTCCGTGTAGAGCGGAGCTTAAGTTATGACGTAAGTGATTAAAATCATGATCATCTTTAAAAGGAACGAATAAGATGACTTGCTTCCGTTCAGCTGTTAAAATATGCACCATTTTGCGTTGTGGTTGGCTGTGGTGCTCAGTGAACTTTTCTGGATAACCATCGGCCAAAGGGGTTTCCTTGATATCTTTTTCCTTTTGAAGTTGATCAGGAATGCTAATTTTCTGGGCCCAGCTTAAGAGTGTTTTGACCAAACCGTGTTTGTATGCAACCAGGGCGAAACTAGAAAACTGTGTGTAACTTCCGCTCCATGTTGTTTTTTCCGTGAATGGCCACTTGTAGAGTGTCATCCGAAGACCTTTTGGTTAAAATGTCTAAGAAGGGTGAACTTATGTTGGATTCTTTCTCATAAGACACAGATAAATTCGGACGCATAAAACTGAATGCAACATAGAACTGGATAAACTTATCGTCATTTGAAATCAATAAAATGTAGTTGACGTAACGTTTGTACAAAGGAACCTGGGCAGTTTGGTCGGTCAACTGATTTTCGACCATCCCAGGAAAATATCTGCAGGTGTGGAACCTAGGGACTTCCTATTGCCACTCTATCAATCCTTCTCTATGCCTTTCCATCAAACTGAAAACGGATATTTCCTGTACCTAAAAGTATAAGGTCCCTTGGGTAATCAGCATGAACAGGCGGAGCAGTACTGTTAGAGAAAATGATATCACTGAGGTAGCCAACCGTTTCTCGGAGAGGTGCTTTGGTAAAAAGAGATTCAACATCAGCTGAATACAGTCTGTGGGTCTTTACCATAAAACTGTCAAGAATTTTTGTAATTTCGACGGAATCTCGTAAACAACGGGGAAGTTAGGCGTTTTCAGATAGGATCAAGAATACCGACAAACCATCGGCGAAGTTTGTGGTGAGCCGAATTTCACAGGCACAAAATGGGCCTCAACGGAACTCCATTTTTATGAATCTTTATTGATCCTTTCAGATGAGACCTTTGGATTCCGACTGGTTTCAGTTTCTTGTATAGGCTTTCGGATAAGAACCGGCGAGCAGTAGAATTAGCAAGTGTCTCGATATTTGACTCAATGACTTATTTGGACTGCACAACACTAATTCCGGCAAAAAATCTCAGCAATGTCAGTTGTAGATCACTCAGTGCAGGTGACTGCCCGACTTGAGTTAGTGTGCCTCGGCCGGACGGCCCGCATTCTGCTGCACATTTGAGACAGTCAAGGGTTGCGGTGTCATGACGCCCGGGGATGTTTGTCGCGAACTTTTTCAGGCTGCGTACTGTCACGCTAAACAAATCCGTGTAAGGCGATTGTATTGGTGATCAAAAATACCCAATGTGGAGTGTTATGTAAGCAGTGTTTTCTAACGCAGCTGGAACATTGCTTGTGGGCTTTTCTTCACGTGGTGAGCTTCCTCCGAACACTCGCATGCTTTGTGTGGGAAAGTGAGTGTAGCCGTTGCAATCAAAAGTCACTGCTGAGGAGAGATTTATAACGGTACCTGGTAGATCAAGTGTGTAGCCATATAACAGCTGGGAAGGTGTTGTGTTCATTTCTGCCTTGACGGTAATGCGTAGTATTTATAGGGCTAATGAAAGTATATCACTCCAAAGTGGGTTGCTGTTTGCTGGAAGAGCAGGTTCCAATTGCCGGTAGAAAGCCTCCATCAAACCTTTTACCTGAAGGAGACAGGATGCTTGTCGTCTTGGTGTGTTACAAATCGAGTGTGAGAAGTAAGTTACCAAAAGCTCCGTCGAAATATCTGTTGCGATTGGTTGTCACTAATGCTGGTCTAGCAAACTGGTTTTCCCAACCGATCATAAAGGATTTTGTGGCTTCTTACTGCGCAGGACGAGGAATGAGAATATCACACGGCCATCGAGCGAAACAGACTAAACATCTGAGTGTGTTGGCATACTCAAATGAAGGCAACAATGGTCCTAAGAGATTAGTGTGTACGTAATGAGAAGCTATTTCTGGTTCAGGGAAGTTAGCTAACGCAGTCTTAGTGAGCCTATGGTCCTTGAAACGTTGACACCGAATACAGGCGCAAGCCCACTTGCGGACTTCCCATTTGACCTTGGGCCAAACAAAAAGCCCGAAAGCTAGTCTTACGGAGGCCGTCACATCGGAGTGCGCCTGATCATGGAAGTAAAGGAACGTAGGATAACGGGAGACATCAGGAACCGCTGGCTTAGGACGACTTTGTGACTCATCACAAAAGATGGTACTCTCGGAAGTTGTGATAGGTAAAGTCGTTATGCTCAGTGAACGGCTTTGTCGAAGTTGTTCGATATCATACTCCGTTGGCTGAGTTGATGCTGGGCATTAGTGTCAGACCTAGTGAATGTACGAGCGATCGGGAGTCAGCTGTGACATTGTGTCTCGGATACGTGTCATATGTCCACATTAAACAGACAAATTCCAAATGGCGAATCTTACTTGGTGACTATGGATGCAATCTAACTTTAGTAGGCAAACCAAAGGCTCGTATTCTGTAAACAACGTGAAGGCACGACTTTCGTGAGCATGTAGTGAATGACAGGCAAGTAAGTAGGTCGCTAGATCTTCCTGGCAAATGTGCTGTACCGGGATACAGTAAACTGCAGGCGCCACTAAAAGAAAGCTGGAGGTTGTCGAGAACGGTCTATAAGCTGTTGCAGCACTGCTTCAATAGGTGTGTCCAAAACATCAGTCACTACAGAGAGAGGGCTAGGAGGAATGAAGAGAGTGAGGAGTGTTATTTTAGCGGTAGCTTTGCATTGTTCACAACACCCGAACTAATAAGGCGTACAGAAATCACTCCAGCCCACAGCTATGCAAACCGAAGTAGTAAGGACACCAAGGCTGCAAAATGGCACGTTGATTGTATTTCAAAACTGACTTTTATAAATATGGTAAATCGAAGAAAATAACTGGTAGATTACAAGTTGGCCAATCACAGCGAGTTTTTGCTTTGCCTGTCCTCGGCGATCCTGATTGGTTGAAGCTCCTCAGTGTACGTAAGAATTTTTACATGACTGTATCACATGTGATGGCTAATGCAGCTTGTATCGTTTAGGGAAATGTGAATTTCCGCTGGCCTCCTCGCAAAATGTAGGTTAGTGACTTACTTTTTTCTGCCCAGTGCGGAAGGAATCAGCTCTATAAGTTCACTAGGCCGGCAAACGGACGCAGCTAACGACAAGATTTGAGATCGGGGTAATCACGGATAGTGAAAACTTTATCTGGAAGGAGGGGTGTATCATAGACTGAAACGGAATGTCACATGAAGGTGATATCAGGCCGGCCTGTTTCACATCTTCTGATGTTAATCGTTACACCCTGTTGACTTAGTTTCTCAAAGAAGATCGTAGTTGTGTAGAGTGATAAATCTCCGAAGGACTGACCAATGAAATATAGTCTAGCTATAGGTAAACTTTCTCTAAACCATGGGTTGTCTCGTGTATGAATTTTTCAAAGTTCTGGGCTGCTTTAGTGCATTCAAACGACGCGCTCAGAAATTAAAACAGCCGGAAAAGACTAGTGACGGCCGTTTCATGAACACCGGCCTCCGCTACTGGGATCTGGTTGTAGGCTTGAGTAGAGGTGGACTGAATATGATGCAACTTGATATGGAAGAATTAAGGTCATGCGCGTCGGGGATGGGGTATCTGTGAAGTAGTGTAAACCTAACCAACCTCTTTCCTTATTGCACGCGTTGGTTAATCGTTCCTACTATGCTTTGACTGTCTGTCCGTCACAGTAGTGCTCTGCATCACGTCACCACGATCGCCAGGGTAGTATTTCCCACAACTCATGAAAATCTGAACACCATCATGGAGGAGAGAGTGAACAGTGTACATTGCAACAACTTGCGTGCAGTGTGGACTTGCAACGGTCAGATGGCCACGCGCTTGACAGCAAGCGCTTAGATAAACAAAAGTGTTACACAAGTGAACAAAGTTGAGTGTCACCACACTTTCGTCGGTGTTGGTGACTCTGTTAGGCTAGCGATAGTAACCGCAGGCCGTTAGATAAAAAATAAAAAACACTTTTTACTTCTTTTGTATTTATTATAGTACCACGTACAACAATTCAGGAAGGGGGCCACGGCTAATCAAAGGCTGCCTAATGGAAAAGTGACCGGCAATATCGGGAATCGAACCCGGGCCATTATTGTTCAAAGTCTATGAAAGTTATCGTTTGATCACGGCCGGCCGCTTTTTATCCAGCGGGACGGAACCCATTTTCAGTTACCCTGGCTTCCTAAAAGCGGCTGTACTATAATTGGGTAACTTTTATCACTGATAAAATGAGCAGTTGCACTGTAATGGCTAAGAAGTTTCGCCATCGAAATTGCTGTACGAATAACAGCTGTTCAAACCATTCAATAATAAATCATTTAAAGCAATAGATGACGGCGGGACAAGATTTTACTAGATATGATTTTGTGGAACCACATCAATGGTTTCCTGGATGGTCAGAAAGAGATTTTCGTTCTGCACATTATAAATCGAACAAGCTGATTGATGTAAGAGGTTTTATAGACCACTGGAGAATTAGTATCGACTGAGATTTCCTTGTCGCACGCTGTAACAATACACTGATTGCTTTTCCCGAATAACTGACTTTTGACATAGATGAATCCACTAAACTTTCGCATAAGCATGGACAATGTTGTAAAAGGTAAGAGTTCCATGCATAGTTAGTTACGAATGACATCCACCACCCGTTGACTTAAGCTATGGATGCTTGTGGCCTCTCACTGGCATTGCTCATATTGCTGCTCATCTTCTGACAGGAGATTATTCAGGTGGTTCGCAAGATGGTGACTGAATATAAGCATCGGAAACTTGACAAATCATGACAATCAAGTATGGTTGCCGTCCAATCACCTTTTAGCGTCAGAATTGTGCCACTGGATGGCCGCAGTTCGGTTCCTCTGGAAATAATAATGTCACCAGAGGAAACACATTCAAAACTGGTTCTTAAACAACGAGATTTGAACATTTTGTTCTGAGCTCTTACCAGTGATATTAGGGCAAGCATTTCGGTATTGCGTCAGGGAATTATCAATTTATCATTTTACTTCAACAAATGACTGGAGACTATTAGAAAGTACAGCGCTCCTAAGAGTACGAGAAATGTTCTTAGCGCATTCCGTAGTCTGGGGATGGCGGGGCTCAGTATACAAACGACAACATCCGAGTGTTTTCAACCAGTCATCAAGGGACTTAGTTGCGAAATGGATACCTCTCGGTTGCTGAACGTCTTGCAAATGGCAGTCTGTGTGAATTTGACTGTGGGTGACCTCGTCCAGAATGTATCTGACCAGTGAGAAAAGGCATCTACAATAACCAGAGAATATCCTTTATCCAAAAATGGACCACAGAAATCTGCATACACACGCCTCCGTGGTTCGCAGAAACATGGACAAGGAAGCCATTTGCTATGTTTTCAAAGTTGTTTGTGTAAAAAACTTTGGCAGTTCATAGCAATACTGATAATACCAGTGTTTAACTTCGACGACTTGTATGTCGGTCGGGTCAGTGACTTCATTTTACCAACTCCTAAGTTCCCAGAGTATAAATCTTGAATCATGATTGATCAAGGCTTCAGAGGAGCAAGGATATGGCTATTAAATTACAACAGTCCATCTGGGGTGACTGAAGGACGGTCTCTGCTAATGAAGAAATCAGGAAATCTCAACTTTCCGTCATTAGTCCATGCAGGACGCAACACCTAGATGACAGATAGGAATTCGTATTTGCCTGCATCTTGAGTCAAGTCTTCTCTGCGCACAGGAAGTGGTTGTGCCAACAATCAATCTAAAGTATTCGACGATGTGGCTGCAGAAGCATATCTAGATGTGAATTCTGCATGCTTAATGTGGTCAGCAATTCGGTGAACAAGGTCGTAGTCACAAGAACCCAATGCGGTGCACAGCCATTGAGCTATTAAGGCTGCTGATTTTGTTAGTGATTGTGTGGGGTAACAAAGAAATTTTAACGCCTCATGCTCAGTACGATGGTGAACTCAGTACTAGACAGATATTTATGCAGGCGTTTTATCCTCCAATAGACAACCAACGACCCCCTTTGGGTATAAGAAACCCAGTTCAGCTTTTGCGGGTCTTCGCGAAATGCAGATGACAGGTCGGCCATATTCCAGGACAGCATCAGTAACACTCAGAGATGTATCCATTAGTACAGTGGTGTGATCCTTCAGTGAAATGGGTTTACGAACAAAATCCGACTTCCAACGTGATAACAGATTACGCAGATTTGTCTCGCCGAAGTGACACGTGTGAATTGAAATATAGAAAATTATACTTGTGATAACCAAATGGCATATTGATGACCGTCAGCGAACTGGGTTCATCATCAGGTAGTGATTGTAACTACGCGTCTCCCAGATAAGCCATGGAAAATACAGTAGAAACTGAACAGAAACAGAACACGTCATCTGCAGCATTTTCTGTAGTTCACGAGCCAAAGTCCGCGGCTTAACAGCCTTGCGCCACAGTGTGAGAGCCATTCACCATCTTCTCTTAGACTGACTATCTCACACTTGTGTAAACAGTGGAATATCGGATATATTTGAATCAAACATCCAAGCAGATATTTTAATGAGGATCTAAATTCCAGAAAGTGGAGCAAACTGGTGTTTCAGGCCAAGGACAACATGAATAGTACCTTAAGGTCTAACGACTGTAAAATCAAAGGTACCACATGCGAGTAGAGAAACATTCAATTGCTATGGCTCGAGTGTGGTGATTCTATGATTATTTCAGCATTCTAACTTTAGTCCAAGACAAAGGTCATGTTATCCGTCATGTGATCGATAATTTTCACACAACCAACATTATGCGAACACAGTTCATTCCACTTCAGACTGTGAGTACATACCATACCCATCGATTATGAAAGTCCACACGTTTGGTCGAACTCTGTCACCTTACTACATTTATTTAACTTATGATGCCCTTGCGATCCGAATGCTGCTTGCCTATACGTTTCGCTGTATTTGTACTACCTATAAAAGAGCCCTAATTTGCATGCTTATTGAACAATACATTTTCTGTGCCAGTAGGTCTGATTTCTAATTTCATTTTGGGCAATTCGATTATCAAACCCGTGGTTGGCCTTTCTTCGATGTCTGTAAGGCCCAGACACGTGTTTTACTTACTAGGAGTACGGCTTAATAAAGTGTGCTTAATATATGCAAATGGCCTGGTCAATTGATGCCATGTAAGCAACACATGGAATGGCACATGAGGGTATGACTACTAATCTTTGGTTTTGGGCGGTTCTTGGTCCTCTGGTCAGTTTCAACCGAACATAATGGTGTGAGAATCGGTATCTGTGTCTTTCGTAAAACGAACGCGTCAGAACAAAGATGTTCCCTGAGGAAGTGACCGAGGAGAGGGAAATAATCGACTTGAACCCAGAGAACGAAAGTCCTATGAGCAGAGGAAAAACAGTCAACAATGGAGATCGAAGATGCGTTGTACAACGCGCCAGAAAAGGTGAAGATTTGCAGCTGATATCCCAACATCTCGGAATAAACGTGAAAACACTCACAAGCATTGCAAAAAGAGATTAAAAAACTGGGCTAAAGTGAGGCCTCAAGAAAAGGAAATTTTCGGATGACATTATTGCTAAGCTATACAACATTGTGGACCAGAATCCTTCAATAACCCTAGCTCGGATTAGGACCATATTTGGATCCCAAAGTTCCACGCTGACTATTAGCGTGACCTCTTTTGACTGACTCCTTCAAAACCACGGCTACCGCACGAAAATACCAACAATCTCATCCAATGAGCGCAACAGTAATAATGTCAAGAAAAGGCGTATCAAATATGTAGAATGGTTACAAGCTCAAGAAAGCTCTGTGTTACGACTTTATGTTGACGAAACTGATTACAAAGTTTGATGCTCTTGATCGATCGGATGATCTTCTAAAAGGAAGCCAAGCACCGAAACCTTGCCGTCAAATAAAGGGAAGAATCTGAATATCACTAAGTGGATTTCTACCCTTGGAATGTTAGATAATGAATGTCACGCAAGATTAAACAGCCACTTTCTCAATAGATTCTTGGAAACATGCTCCTCTAAAGTGAAAACTGAACAGCCCATTGCTGAGGTAGTGTTTATTTTCGACAATGCTCCCGTACATCGAGGGGCACCTGAAACTCGTTTGGCCTATTAGACATTCCTTCCGTCTTCTTCCTCCGTATAGTCCATTTTTCAGCCCCATTGAAAAGGAATTTAACAGTTTTAAGAAATCCGTAAAAGTTTTTTTTACAAGATAACAGGGAAAAGTTCTTGAGAGTATCGAAAGAACAGTCTGCCAGGATGTGCAGGTTTCTCCTATTGCAGGGAATTTGGCATAAATCCACTCACGATATCAGAACAACTGCATGTGCACAATTTCATATTCATACTTCTATCCAAGAATCTTTTAGATCTACAGTTTTTCTGTTGTAAAATAGATGGTATTATTTATGCTTTTTGTAGAATTCACTTATTTTTGATGGGTGGCTCTTAATCTTTGGCGCAGGCCTGCTAAACTGTGGTGTAAGGCTCTTAAACAGTGGCGTTTGGCTATTGAACAACGGAAAATACTGTAGTTCTTCAGTGGTACACGTACGCTGGAGCAGCCTTTTATCGAGGGTCAGCCAGTAGGCACCGCATTTCCGCGGAGTTTTACCATCTCATTTCACTGAGGTTCCAACGCCAGTGGCCCGACCAGATCCAACTGGTGTAATGACCCCTTTTAGCTCGTGAACCGTATGGCCAGGTGTTTTGTTCCATCCCACTAGCTCCAATGAGACTACTAGCGCTTCGAATCGCAGTTAATCAGCTCAGAACACACTATTTGTGTAGAGACAATGAGTCACTGTCACCAATCTTGGCAGCACGGTTTAATTTGTTTTAAACGTGCAATGGGTAACCACTCCCCTGATTGATGGACTGGTGCTACGGCCAGCCATTGCTGGATGCGGATCCTTTCTCGTCTCGTTTGCTCTGTCGTTTACGCATGCGTTAACTCAAATCTTGACCTACTTTTTGGGCATGTGCTAGCGTTATTTGGCCATCTTTCGAACGATGTGTCAGACCACACCCTCAAACCATGTTAATTGGTTCACTTAGGCCAAGCCGCATGATGCGCCGTTTAAGAAGTATCGGATACCCAGGCTAACACAATGTGTTCATGCGCGGGGTGTTCACATTCTTTCTGCACTGTCACTAGTACGCACTTTGCTTTCTTGCCCATTGATGCCAAACATTATGCACAGATTTCATAACCATTCACTACGCGAGCCCATGGAACAACAGGTGTCATGGTGGTTCGCACTTTCTACTCCGGGGCAGAAAACACCGGACCCACGTAGCTATTCCGAGGGTGTTAAGGTATCCGGGCAACCAATAACCGTTGCCTACCATCTTATGCCGCGTGCGCGAACTTTTCTAGTCCCTCGGCTTTCTGGTTCGGTTCTTGGGGTTAACTGGTCAGGTACCTTGTCTCCATTTGAAGCTGTCGAGCATTTCTGGCTGTCATGGAGGACGACATCTGAACAAGCTTAACTTGGTGATTCGGATCAGCTCGGACAGGAGCTAGGTGGCGCAGTGGTAACACACACGCCTTCGAGATGGAAGGGCAGGGTTCGAATCCTGGGTGTGGCAGAGGATACGCACCACTGATGAGCTCTAACAAGAGCGAGACTCGGGTGTTGTTCTTCCGAGTGCAGGTTAGTCGCATGAACTGAGGGTTGTGCGAGAAAACGTGGAGTCCAAAGGGCGGTAGACCAAGTTGACCAATAATATGGAAAGCCAATCGTCCGCGCCATCCCTATGCTCTTTCTACTCCATCTGCAAGCTTACGGATCTAATCCTTCTCTATCCTGTTCTAACCACCTCTTAAGTAACCAACTAACAGGAAATCACGAACGAAGACCGATGCTTTACCCGAAATCGGAGCAAAAATACCATGTCTAATACGGTTTTAAAATGTATTATAATAGTAAACCTATTGCACAGAAGGATCGCAAAACTCGGTAGCATCCAATTCAATGTCGTATTCCGGCGTTACACTGCTGGTATCCTGTAATGTAAATTAAATAAAGGTTCAACTGAAGTATACCATACCGGAAGTACGAACAACGTAGATTACAATGCGTACCCTGTGTGCTGCTTCAAACTACAGACTTCTAACGAAACCTGTCCAGATGGAGTGCAGCATCTGGCCAAAAAATAGACACGGTTAACTGTCTGTAGGGGAAATCACCGACAGTTTGCTCCTTCAGATGTGACTTTCTGAAGGACATCCTTCTACGGGCCCCGGAGTAGTTTACCTCCTAGGTGGCCTCTCTTATCATAAGTCAGGGCGTTAGTCGGTGCCCATAATGTCCAATGGTATCACATCAGATTGACTCGAAAACGGAATCCTTTTTTGTGGTATTAGTAAAAATAACCCTTACAAAGTTCCGTCTGTTACCTTCCTCCAGAATCAATGAACTGAGTTCTCGGAGTGCATCTGCACTTGTCAACGGAAATGCCGTGGACAAGGCACCATGTTGGCGGCTCTTTTCGCAGGTCTCGACCAGATTTTTATTCTTCATCAAATACTTGAGGCACGTCACGCACACCGCCGACCAACAATAATGGTTTTCCTTGACTTGAAAGGCGCCTTTGATTCAGTTGACCGGGCAGCGCTATACGGTGCTTTTCACTGGAAAGGTATGCCACAGAATTTCGTGAGTCCACTGAGAACATTGTACTCTTATACTTCTGGCCGCGGAAGAGTTTATGGTGATCTATCCAGTCCATTCAAAAAAACCAGCGGTGTTCGACAGTGATGTCCCATTTCTCCGTTCTTGTTTAACTTCATCATGAACAAGATAATGACGAATGCCACGGGAGATATCCAGGATGTGGGCATCGAACTAGAAAATAGTGAGAAGTTGTGTGACTTAGATTATGCGGACGACCTTGTCTGCTTGTTCGAATGTACGGAACGTACTCAGTATGCGAAAAATAGTCTTGCGAGAGCTTAAGCTTCGTTTGGTGTGCGCTTTGCACAGTAGTAGAGGTGAGCCTACGTATATCCTAGGCTTGAGAGGTGTACGCTGGACTGAAGCTCTTTTGGTGCCCACCTGATATTTCACTGAAGTTGAAAGGTCGTGTGTACTGTGCCGCAGAGTGTTCAGTTCCGTTGTGTAGCTGCGAGACGTGGGGTCTGCGTGCGGAAGGTATTCGTCCTCTTGAGGTATTCGACCGTCGATGTTTGTGTAGTATCGATAAGATTGGATGGAATGACCGAGTGAGCAATACTGAGGTCAGAAAGATAATCCAGAGAACGTTCTGTCACAGTGTATCCAGCTTAGTAGACTTCGTTGGTTGGGACACGTGTTGAGTGATGACAAACGAACATCCACCGTACGATATCCTGTTTTCTCTTCCTCCTAAAAAGTGGAAGAAACCACGTGGAGGTCTTCAGGTGACATGGCAGTGGGGAATGAGAAAATACGCAGCGAACTTAGGAGATTTAGGTGCCCCACGTCTTCGTGGTTGGGTCCAAATGATTCCTCAATCAGCTGACTGGAGACACAGAGGGATATGGAAGCAAACCATGCACAGTGGCAATCGTGTTGTCACTTTCTGTCGGATCAGAATGATTGATCAGTGTTTGTACAATTAGACTGTTCATTCCGTGTATTGCCCAATAGAGCGTTCGTTTCGCATCACGGTAGGCCCACTCCTTGTCCACCTTGCATATTCATCCTTTCTATTTCTACGTACAAAATAGTGAAAAAGGTAGGGGTCAGTGGGGCTTGCCCTGCTGTTTAAAGCTGTACGATAATGATGATGATGATGATGATGATGATGATGATTTCGCAGGTCCATTTGAATCTGTCTGATTAATTTCTCAAGATGTTTAAAGCCCGTTCGTGAAACTAAGCGGTGCACGATACATGTCAAAATTCGCCAACAGACCATTCCTTGGGGATGTCAGACATGATGACTTGAAAATGGCAGCTGCTGCACAGAATGTCGAAGGCAGTACGTTTGATGTGTTGCCAGAAGCACCTGAGGTTACTACAATTATCCCAAGTATTTAAGTACGGTAGTTATTTGGAGCATCCATTCTCTATTCCTGAAAGGACCATGAAGGTAGCCCTGCAGAGGTAACGAAATAGGAATATACGCAAAATCATCTTTTTCTTTCAGGACCTGATGGTAATGTTTTTGGGGCATTTTTCAATCGAAAGACGACCTTCGCTTACGTTTCCTGAATAAGTAAATTAAAAAATTATTACGGTATTCTTTTCAGCGGTAACTCCATGGATACTGTACCGTCACTGGACGGAAACTGATTGTCCTCGGCTCGTTTCGGAACTCTCCAAGTCTCCACCTAACGGGCCATGAAATATCGTAGAAGTCTTCTCAAATCATACGTACTTTGTAAATGAGCCTTGTTACTGGTCTTAATTCTGCTTCCTCGGGAACTGTGACATGAGTTCTCACCAGACGGTAGAAAAGCCCACTGTCCACATTATGCATGAATGCATGTTCCTTGTCGGCCCCAGTCATGACTGATTGATGATACAGACGCCTTCATTGTAATCATCCAAAAGGATGATGACGGAAAGGACTGGAGACTTGTAGTCAGCTAAAAACTCTAAGTGTTAATTTTTAGAAAGCCGGTATCCAGTGCAGAACAGAATTGAGCGCCTTAGCTTGTGTTCGTAGATAAATGTCAGCTGGGTAACGTGAAACATAGTTATCACACGGGGACCGTATGGGGTATGAGATTAAAGCAATAGTCATTGCTCTCTGTGGAATAAGCACACTTACAATGATTCTCGTGGGCATGACAGCGAACCTGTACAGGAGACAGATTTTTAACAAGGCAAACGTTCCGCTCAGTAGATGGATATGGGTCATCGAACAGATTAGCTGCGTGAATAAACGGATAAAAACCTACCCTTATAATTGCAAAATTATGTGACTCGACTGGGAATTTATTGACTAGAATCAAGTCATTACGTCATGTCGTTTTTAAGGTGAAGCTATCGTATATCAGTTTATGCTGTCGTCTTTCAAGTATTTCATCTATTTCCTATCTTTTTTTACTTCCTTATTATGTAATAATGGTAAAATATTTCAGGAAGGGGGTCACGGTCATTTATAGGCTGCTAGTGGGGGAGTAACCGGAGCCGGAGTTAAGATTCGGGTTTATCTTACGAGGAATCCAGGTAGCCGAAGTAATCGATTCTGAACGTCTTTTAAACAATTGAGATGTGATGATTTCTTTCCCCTTGCTCGTTGACTTGATCTGGGACAGGTGATTCGAAGGGGGCAGCATTGAATTCATGCGGCGCTCAATGGTGTCTGACGTTACTAAATAAATGGATTAATAAGAGTGCATGTGCATGCATGTATCTCAGCTAATTGCGAGCAGTGTGTGAGAAGTAAGATACCTTTCTCTACTGACTATCCTTTGGACCCCACCTTTCACGCACACACCTCAGGCCATCCAATCAATCTTGTACTCGGATGCACCAGACTCAAGTTCTGCTCTTGTTGGAGCTCATCAGTGGTGCATGACCTCCACCACGCCTAGGTATTGAATCTGGGTCTTTTCCCCTGGAAGGCATACGTGTTACCACAGCGCCACCCCACCCTCGTCCGGGGCGATCCGAATCACCGAGTCAATTTTGTACAGATGTCGTCCTTTATAACATCCAGCAATGCCCGACAGTTTACAGGACAGTGACCGTGTCTCCTTTCGAAGCTGTCGGGCACTGCTGAGTGTTATAGAGGACGATTTCTGTTCAAAGTTGATTCGGTGATTCGGATCAGCCCGGACAAGAGTGGGGTGGCGCTGTGGTAACACATATACCTTCCAGATGAAAAGGCCCAGGTTCAATACCTGGGCGAGCCGAAGGATAACCACCCCCAATGAATACTTCCTCTAAACCAGAAAGGACCTGATGCTAGGAATCAAAGTTCAGCACCCTTAATGGGTGTCTCAATGAGAGTGAGTTCATCACAAGGACAAGCCAGCACGTGTTACCAAAGACAGGTGTAAGAAATGATTGCAAAGGTGTCAAGGGATAGTTCCTGTGAAAAAAATTATCCCCAAATACATTAAAAATTGACGAGATTTGATGGCTCACCAAGAACAGTATTCGCTGTATCTACGACATTTGTCACTGAATTCCATATGTAATTCTAATCGGAACTGTTCCAGTCTGTCATGAATAGGTTCAGCCTGTTGCAGAAGAGCATCTTTCATGATTGGCGAGTCCACAACATCACTAGTCTTCTTGCTACTCCTAAGCACAAACAGTGCATATAACCTATCGGAAATCCGATAACCGTGTCAACGTTTGAATGAACAAAACGGGGCACAACGTCGTGTTCATGACGAAATATATTATCTGTTATTCATAAATCATTTACTGAGGGAAACGTTATCTTTTATTGACCGTGCACCACTTGTTGCGCGTAACTGTCGCAGCTGTAGTAGTCAGAATGTGGTTTCTTCTTTTTCCCAGATCCCCGTGCGGGACTATCCACACACGATTGTTTTCTGTTGTATGTCTAAAGCCACGACCATTGTTGGAGTTTGATTGATCGGTTCCATCAAATTAAAAATTGTCTGTGTAAGTTTTTCTCCCCCACTGCCGGTTCACGTGAATGGGACCGAGAGTGTCCACGCCCTCCGACACATGTGAACACCCACTCATCAGATAAGATGTGTTAATAAGTCTCGCGCAAATAGGTATCTTCACTAGAACCCGCAAACACCACCGTACGTAAAAGCCTGCCGATCGACTCAAGTCTGATCGACAGATTTTTGTCTGTGGGGCTCGTGTCTGAATGACCATGGCACATTGGAGTCCTGGTTGTTTTTACGCAGACAGGACCGCTACAACGGTCGAGTAATTTGGCAACCGCCCGTCATATGTATGAATCTAGCTAACCTTCACTGGTCCAGCGGCTGCTTTTTATTCATCGCCGAGTTAGCCAGGGAAAACGCTGTGCTGGCGTCTGTCGAATTAGACCGGAATCATCCCACGAATTCCGGTCAGAACGGAAACAGCGATGATGCCTGAAAATGCCAAGGCAACTATGGGGAGTTAACGAAGATGGATTCCACTGGGAGCGTTTTTTTCTGTGAATTAGATATGCAGTTGGTATGCACATTATGAAATCCATTGCGAGTGGACTCGGAATGCCCATAGAATTACACGAATTCATGTCTTTTTCGTGCATCATGTTTCTCTCGGAATAGAAAGATGAATTAGTCAGTACCTGAGACAATAAATATACTGTTGTTACGTGGTCAACAAAACTGCTATGTCACAATTACTTAGAGTCTCGACTGAATTATTATTAAATGACTAGGACGTTGAATGCTAAGAACAGAGTTGATGTTTTATGTCGGTTTTCCTTAGATCATGCGCATTTCCTCGAAAGGTAAGATCTTAACTTTGCCATCATCGATGATAGGCAATCTAAGTCCATCCATCGTAAATGACAAGAGATGACAGCAACTTATACCACAAAGTAGCAATCTTAACCACAACTACCATGCTTCTTAGAGGACATGAATTTACTGGTCCAGGTTGGAAAGCGATTAGGGAAAGTTATTCATTCTCATTCCATCTCGCACACGGATCACGGAGAAAGAGAGATCACGGCAGGTGACTGTTCTGAGGCAGGAAATCAATTCCATTTTCTGTTTTCGAACACGGGTCTAAGATGTTAAAGAATTGGGGAAAAATTACTTTAGGCCTGTGTACGGTTCCAGCTCCCAGTAGCACTGGATCAGGAAGAAAAACAGTTGCAGGAGACTACCATCGATCATTTGATTCACCAAATCATTATATTACTACCTGATTGTAGTTGATTCGAACAGTTAGCTACTTTATTTCACTAGTCTGCTAGACTTCCCATAAAATAAATTTTAATGTATTCCAATCGCTGAGATGACAGTTCGTTAGAGTTCTGTGACAATCTTGGGCAGTTTCATTATAAAATGAAAGACGGGAAAAATTGCTAATCGCTGCACATAACGACTTTTAGGACATACTGTTTTCTAAAATATTAAATAACCCGGACTTGTACTCACAGGTTTTTAGGAGGAAAGGATGACAGAAATAATAATGGTCCAATAAATGGTATTAATTCATTCTCAATAAGTTCTCAATGTTACAATCTTATTGGCTTATTATAACACTTGAGCTAATGACAATAAAATCATGGTTTTTCGTAATACAGCGAACTGTTTTTGGTGGTTTATTACGCGTTAATAGTTGATTCGTGAAAAATACGACACTTTCGTATTTCTTGATGACAGTGCGTTTACCGTTCTTAATAACACCTGAGTTACTTAAAACCCACATTTCAAATATGATCGATCGCTGGTTAGTTTGGTTTTCGTAAGCTCCAAATGGTGGCAATTCCCAGTACGCAACTGAGCTAAATTGTTAGTAAACGTTTTATCTGCAGTTGGTACAAGTGTTAACCATAGCAAAATAGGTCACTATGACACTAACTCTACGTACGTTCAATGACAGTTCCATGAGTCAGTAAGTTAACAGAATGACGTTACTCTTCCAGTTGGGGTTAGTGTTCAATACGCACTTACACGTGTCGTCCGCATAGTCGAATGCGTAGGCAAGCATCTAGTAGAATGACCGTATCGTAAGCGCCAATCAGCATTCTGAGAATATGTGACTAAAATAGGTACCGTCGAGTGACAACCAATAAAACATAAGGTCAAAAAGGACATGACTACGATAACGAATATACTGAGTAGGCTGAACTTCGCACAGAACTGCTGGGAATTAAGAACTTCACAAACGTGTAGAAAGTAGCGTATTATTTCGCATGCGCGAAATCGCTTGGTGTAAAAATACTTAGTATAACATAACACAGTAGAGCAGGGAAATCTCCCAATGAATAAACCGAACCACGCACGATAACGTGAACGTAATGTGTTAGTGTTGACTGAAAAAATGCGCATGCGAGATACAGAAGGTGAAATGTTCAAGGCAATCATAGCATTCCGGCCCAATAGGCGACGGTTGTCACCTGCAGAAACATGAACCATCACAGAAGAGGAACTACGTGAAATCTAAAGATTAACAAAGACATAACCACGAATTTCCACCATGGAATTAGTATAACTGTCAAACTTGTATGAGGATGGGTACAAAGAACGGTGACTGTCGTAAAATCTTGAAGGGACTATGGTGATGGGACAAGATTAATTGCCTTTCGGCCATTTACAACTGAAGTCACTAGACGAATGTCAGATGACCGTAGTTTCGGTTCCGAATGAAAACTAGACAGGAGGGACTACTTTTAGTTAGCGCACAACTGAATAGACATTCTCAATTGATGGTGCGAGTGAGTCAAAGTCAGGATCAGATCAATTCTAGTGAGACTCTACGAGAAGAACAACAGCCGGCCTAATGCTCTCGTTACCACAGGTTTTGCGGTCAACATTGCGGACTGGACGTGTTACACAATTAGCCTTGTGTTGCAGACATTCACAACGAAAAACACTTCTGTGTGGTTCCTGTACCAGCGAAAGATATCAAAAAGTGAGAAACTTCACTTTTCGATTTCTATGCCGCAAATGTTCTGGTTCGGACAATCTCCACAGCCCCGTTCCAAGTACGTTTCGTGGGTTCCTCGGTCAACAGGGATTCCGTTATTCACTTGTCTGTCATGCCAGAAATTATTGGATAAGCATGACATTCAATTTCGTTTTTGGGCACAGCGGCATAGTCATAAGAAGATACACACTGGAGAAGGCTATGCATGAAGTCTTCAGGATTTCCTGCAGGTTCTGGTTTCAACGAACAAAATTTAAAACGAGCCGTGAAAACATTCTTATGTGGTCCTCACGATTTTTCTAAGATATCCAAGGCTTTGGACACAGAATCTTGTGACTGCAGAACAAAGGCGTTGAAATGCCGCTGGCCCTCATTGCCGAGGAAGTGACGCAAAAGTTTTAATCTCTGACTTTCCGTGTATTTCGTTGCCAATGATAGTAAATCCAAGTAATTGGTGGATGTAATTTTCCATGGTACCCATGCGCTTTCTATGGGAAGTACTGCTGGATCGCACCAGGGGTGTGTGAGGGCGTATGTTTAGATCCATTGCGCAGGCTCGGCAGTCGCGCGACGCAAAATGTTGTGTACGTAATGGATTGCATAACAAAGGAACAAATAGAACGATCGTATCGTAAGCGTCAATCTCTATTCTGAGCGTATGTGCCCAAAATGGCTATGTACGAGTGATAACCAAAAAAAAAATGAGGATCAAAAGTGACGTGATCTAAGCGAGTTGTAAGAACCAGTAAGAGTCAAGGACCGGGTGCACAATGTGCGGGCATCTGCCAATATTGAGAAAGAATACGAATCACTGCATCGATCGTGAACGGATCAGGAGTCCAACAAAACGTTTTAATGATATTCTGAATACTCATCATGAGATTATGTTGATGCGTTAGTCATATTCTCTGATATCCGAAAATTGACTGACTTGCGTAGTTATCCCTTCCGTCGTACTTCAATAAAGTTCGAAACATAAGTGACGGAGATCGGTATTTGTTGAAGTGAGTGATTAATAACCTGTTCAAAATACAGAAAAAGCCAACCAGCTGTGTGTGTCGCTCAATGTAGATCGTTGGTAACTCAGTATATAATTAGCGTGCACTGGTATCGTTGTAGAGGAGGCTGTAGAACAGATGTGTTTGTTAATATAGCCATGTTAATAACGGTTAGACATTTTTCATCATATGGTACAGTGTTTCAGTCCCTTATATACTAGTGTTTAGAATACCTGTACCACTTATAAGACTCGCAAAAAGCACAAAGGTACTCTAATTTATCAAGACAAAAATTTGCATTTTCTCCGTTAGGGAATAGTACGCCTTGTGCTACCAATTACAATTAGAGTCAATGCAGCTGTTGGTGTAAATAAATATAATGTACGGCGTCAACCCAACGTTTGACTTTGGAGCTTTGTGTAACCTTCATCATCCAGCGACTTCTCATTTACGTAATACCAATAAAAATGGGACGAATCTTACCATACGTCACAAAGTATTTCTGTAAAATTTGATTTCGGCCATAATTTTGCGGTCTAACTCAGGGCGTTACCGGTCAGTTAGTTGCTATAGTGCGGAACAATCAAAAAAGAGTTTGCTTTTATTATTCCCGTGGTTTCCGAATAAGCACAATGTAACATGCGGCTTACTACGTTCATCATAAAAACCTCTGACAAACGTTTAAGTTGGTTGGCTTATAAGGGCACGCCCCATCAGCAATCTTTCAGCGTTTAAGAAAAAGATTTCAAAGGCTAGAAGCCCTAGTCTGAGTGCTAAACAAAAAAATATTGACAAGCAAATGACGAACAATTTTCAGCCCATGGATAGATGAACCAGAATCAAAAATTTAGAATTAAGTCTGGGTTGGGTAGAATTATCAGTCTGAATTTGAGTTGTACATGAACCTGAAATTGATAAAGAATTACCAGTAATGCCTCTAATCGTGACATCAGTGTGCTGAATACGAGCATCAGAGAAAAAGGGTTCTAAATTAAACTTTGAAATGACAGACTGAGTACCAACCGTATCAGTTATAAAGTTATGGAAATTACCTTTCCGAGTAGACGAAATGTAACCGCCGATTTTCCCGAAATGAAGTCAAAAGACACACCTACTGGCAATGAAATGTATTATTCCTTTAGCATGTAAAATACGGCATTTATATAGAGGTGAAATACGTAACGGAACTCGTATACACAGAAGTATTGATCCATCAGCAATGAGACTGGTGGGCACAAAGTTGCCAGACATTGTCACGTGATATGGAGGCGGATCATGCGCGTGAAATATGCTTACCGCGATAAGTAATATCCGTGGTTGGACTGAGATGAGTCATACGCGCATGGTGCATTTGTTCGCATCAGGAAATGCATGGATGCTGATTGGAATGTATATTGGACAAGTAGTCTCTGATTGGTCCAAATGGATTTTCTCGAATTGCATGTAAATAGAACAAAATCACCACACAAAATCTAGATAATATGCGAACAAGCGTAGCAAACAACGGCTAAAACAAGTGAACAAAGATCATATTCAATGAAAGTCGGGTGGCATTTCCATCAGCCATAAGTCGACAAACCTTAGTCTTTCGACAGAAATCCTTGTATATGACCAAGCTTATCGCGGAAGAAACTCCGAGCATTTTTCTTTGGGCATGAAAAACGGAGAGTAAATGTTCATAGGGAACATGTTTTCCTAATAGTTTCTGTTCAGAAGGTATGGACAGCTCGGTCCCCTGGAAGAAACAACTTCCGAGTGGTGATCCTTCGGAATTATGAATTTTCGAGGACCTTTTGCCCGTGTTTGATTATGGTATTTGGTTAAATTAGACAAAATTATATCAAGCGCACTTGCGGGGATCTCCATGACAAGTTGATACCGCTCGCAAATACTTCTTATGCTCGGGAATTTCTGATCGTTCCCAATAAGTATCTGTCACTGCAGCTCCAGTTTATTTATCCCGGAAATTAAACGGTTTCGTTACAGACCACTCAGGTACGCACCATAATCACACTTCGAAGCTTGTGTCAGTAGTTCAAGAATGAAAGCAAGCACGGACTAGTTCTCCGTGCCAAAGAATTGAACTTAGAGTAATTAAATGCAATAAAACTGACGGGTTGGAAATGCTGCGAAGGAATCGCTTCCAGTTTTTCATAGGGAGAATTAACAGAAGAATCCGGGAAAGCTAGATTTCTCATCAATGCGCATGTTTCTTTACCAATGAAGAGTAAGGGGAGCTCAGTTTAATTTCCAGCACTGAATCCATTTTCAATGAGACAAAACCGAAAAGAGGTTCGAAATAGTCCTCACATTCTCCGGAGGTTCAATTCACATCCAGTGGTGACATATCAGCTGAATGCTTGACAGAATTCCCATGAGCGATGCCAACGGTAATATTGTACGGACTAATTAAGTATTACCCACGCAGTGAATCGTGAATATGGCACACAACATACCGTAGTATTCCGTATCGCACAAGTGCGTATAGTATTTTGTTGTATGAATACAACAGAAAAGCTAAGAGTCACACGTATAGTCTGTCATGGATACCACAACACCCGTTACTATTCGAATCGCTTGTACCGCGTAACCAATCGAAAAACACAAGGTGTGATAACAGAAGGTAAATTATAAAGTTAACAGTAATACTGACACTTTGTACTCCCTTTTAGCTATTATCCGAAAACGTGCAATATTTGCCGAAGGAGGCTACGGCCAATCATTCGCTGCCGAATGTGAAAGCGACCGATGGAGGAGGGAATCGAACCTGAGATTTCGCCATTTGAACTCAGCCACGAAGACCGCTTGACCACCGTCGATCGAAACAAGAAAACCCACGTGAATTGGCACTCACTTTGTGCTTACGAATGCGAAGCCAATTGCCTCATCGCACTGTCCCCTTAGTAAACGCGTTAGTCAGTCCATTCTATTGGGTGTTACCCACCCGTTCATTACCGTGATTCTCGGCAGTATATAGACGCGATAATTAGAATAACAGTTTTATATGATCCATGATAAGGAAAGGACACTAGGGAGGGAAAGTGATTAGCATGCATTTGCGAAAAGAGTGTGCGAGAGCCACGGCCGAATGTCAACCGCAATTCACAGTCAACGTTCAGCAAAAATATAACAAAGTTAAATCTTACTAGAGTTTCCAGTGAACTGAATACCGAATCACCACTGTAAACAGTCATCCAAAGATGCTAAGTAAATAATCATGAGCTTCAGGTATCTCAGAAAATCGTGATTTCTGGACGCCAAATCGGAAGGTTCGTCGGGAAATCGGTATCGGCAACCAGGCAGAATCATGGTGAGAATGATAGCTCTGGAATCCTCAGTACGTTTTATGGGACTATTCAGGCGTACCTGATGGTGGTTTTAGACGAGAATGAAAAGAGACTGAAAAGTGAACGAACACGACAGGCATTCAATACTAAACAGCACTACACACCATTCGTATAGAAGGTATAAACAAGAAAGTTATTACTACGCAATTCTAAACGTTTTGTGTTCAGTCAAGTAGCGCGAGCTAGTGGAACAAGCCATCTTCCTACCAGAAAGTGAGGTTGACCTCAAGCGCGAAAGGCTTCATTGACGGGTTCTGCTGATTTGAATGTTTGGTGGTACTCACATTCAGGAACTTAACTGACCTAATTGGCTTCTGACTGGACCTTGAGAGGATACGTAGCAGCCTGAATTAGTTACAAGCCCTGTCGAGACGCAGAAATGCCGTCAACAAGCCGTGTGGGTTAATATGGGATCTTTTATCAACGGAGTTTTATATCATTCAGGGCTCTAGTAGGCTGCAAGATCAGCCGTGAACTGGTAATGAAATTGTCTCAACTAACTCTACTGGAAGGTAAACAGTCACGCAAACGCTTTCCGCATCCGGCATATGTGTGAGTGCAGAGAATAAGACGGACCTATTTTTTCGCCATCAATCCGAACTGATAGTCTGAGGGCATCCGCATAACGGAATCTATCCATGGAACCATCTATCAACTTTCCAGCCACCGAATCGGATGCGATGATAAAGATGGAAATAGTTTTGAGTTGTCTGGTGAATCTACCTATAGTAGTTGGCATATGGGTATATCTGTGTGGCGGAACTAACGGACCAACGATATATACCCGCATATTTGGAGGCTATTGGCTGATCCGTCTCCAACACAGCTTGTCTTAGCTTACAGGCCAACCCATTCGCACTGAGTTATGTGATAACCAAACACTGCCTGTCCAGAATCAAGGTTAGTTCCAGGGTCAAAATAGCCTCAGACCGGAGAGCTGATGGTGTTGATCAACAAGTTTAGGGGGGAAACCTGTCCAGCGGTAGCTAGCAGTATCACCAGGCAGACGGTTCCCAAAGCCAGTCGGACCAGTTAGTTTTGTGAAATGATTGGTTGAGGACACCCAAAGTCTTATATCAACAGTACGTTCTTCACTAATCACCGAGGCGTCTCGGAACTGGATAAGTCTTCATGGAACTGGTGGGTCAACCCAGAAAACACGATCCAAGTGGGCATCAAGCTTAGCAAAAGTACCAATAAGCGAAGCTACATGCCTGCAAACTTTGGATCATTGGTATGGTAAGTATTGTTTTGCCCACACACGAAAATCTTTGCTCATCTATGTTCAAACGAACCTTGTAGCTTCTAATTGCAAAGCGAATGAAATTCCTGAGTATGTTTGTCCATTTGCAGTACCCAACATAAAGCATCGGTGTGAAGAGGTAATGAGTGGTCTTTGTTAATCAGTACAAAAGTCGCACAGTATCACGCCGGTATTTGTTACCCGTGCTACTATCTAGATAAGGAGTGAACATGACTGAATTGCTCCCATGCAAAAACTGTGCAGTCCCTGGGTTTCAGCCATGGTGGGGATGTCTAAAACGGGGTACTAATTATAATTCAGCCGAATGCTCGATAAGACATCAGAAATATAGTTTGACCAGTCTTTATAGAGATTTGGTTGGGTCGTGTATTGAAAGATAGCCTAAATTTTTGCCTTCTCAGAGTGAGTGAATATCAGGCTTAGTAGGCAATCCATGTGTCAGAGATTTTTGATATTTGAAATGGATGAAATATCGCTTGTCAACTGCTCGTATACAGTCCCGAATGGCATTTTACATAACAAAAGTGCGATATTTTGTTACCGTCGAAGCGACTTCTCAAAGGGAAAGTTGATTGGATGCTCCATCCCGGATACCAGCTGTTGCGTTCGGTTTAAGTGACCATATGCTTAATCAGACGGTCTCGCACACACGCACATGCGGACTGTTGATCCATATCCCACAAACGTGCGCGTACGCACACGTGCAGGGTTCGTGCTAGTCACGATCCGCCCCGGACTGCACTGACCAATCATATGTTTCTGTTTGGCTTACTACCTTGTGTGGTCTGATCCGATTGTATGCTTGGCTTACTTTTTCACCGGTAAGTGACGCTGATTCGTGTACTTTCTTACTTGCTTGCATCTCTGCTGGCATGCTTTCACTCGCATTTGCGGTACGCACTTGCTAATCGCACGTTCATCTGTACAGTCATGCTTACGTTTTGCCCACCGATTAGGGGACACAACAAAAACTGTTGCTAGGTCGCTTCAGTAGGAAAGTTCGACGCAATGCCTAGTCTTCAAACCACACGTAAGTATACAGCTGTAATCTCATCTGAACCGAATGGAGTGTGCATGAACGGGGAGTCCATTTTCAGAATCACGCGGTGATTCTTCCATGCGCGTCCACGCACGCTCCATTCGATTTAAATGAGACTACAGCTGTAAGCCAACTGTGGAGTGCTCAAGTATGAGGATGATTGGGCGGAAGAGTACCGGGTACGCATACCTGATGAGCAGCAATAACCGCGAAACCGGTTGTGTGCTTCCAGGGGAATTTTGTGCTCTTATCTAGATACAATGCCGTACTACACACGAGTATCTTCGTCGTCGTTAACGCCTTTTTGATCTCCGTAAGTGCTACTCGTGGGATAGCCGTAAGTATTTAATTATAGCGATGATCATAACATAGATCACCAGCTGGAAGCAGCCGATCAGGAGCATGAACTATGAGTCGACAATAAAATTTAAGTGACCTGAGAAATACACTCGGTTGCCTTAATGATGATGGTACGGATTACTCTAGAATAACACTTACCTTATCCTCACAGGGCTTAATATACCTTTGATCAATTTTGTGGCAAAGAAACACAAATTTCTCTTTTGTCAAGTTCACATTCAACAGGATTAAACACTATTTATTCACTGAATAAACGCTGGAATAGTAGCTTTAGATGGTAGAAATGTCCTCCTACGTTCGATATATAGGTTACCGAAATCCAAGTCTAGCGTAAAACTTTCGATAAACCTTTGGAAAGTCTGAACTATTTTTCGCCGTCCAAACAGTATTCGCAGAAACTCAAACAGACCAAAAGCAGCCGTGACAGCAGTACTGTTGATATTTTCAACTGTGATTGGGACGTACGCTCGGATCAAATCGAATTTAGAGAGTACAGGCGTACCGTAAACTGATGCCACGTTACTGTGCCTGTAGCCATAAAGCAAAACAGTCAAGACCGACAAGTGGATAGAATACGAGATAGTCGTCAAACGGTTACCTTTTGACACCACCTTTCTCGAGCACGGTGAGTGAAAGATAGACCTATATACTACGGATGGGATGAATTTAATCGGGCCGTTTGGTGTGTTACACGACCTGTCACTAAATCAAACTCCTAAAGCAGACTGGTCAGCCAGATAAATATGATGAATGGTGGCCGAAAACCATCAGGAATATCAGACACCATGCCAGTGATTCTGCGGACATCTGATCAAACTTCCAGTCTCGTGAGTTAGTCGTTTGATTAAGGATAGTCGAATCGCGCCTACTTGGATTGTAGTGGATTACAGTGATGCAAGATGTCAACTCAAGGTATACGCCATAGAACGTAGGCATAAAAGAACGTTCACAGTTACCATAATTAGATCCCCTGGTCAACGAACGAGGTCTGGGGCATCACTTATGTATTAGTGTACCATTTGTTGCAAAATAGTAAAGCAACTTATCACGTCCATTGCAGCTGATAACTTCTCTGAAATAAAAGTGAGGCCAATGCACCAACGGAGCAGAAAGAGTAAGTATATGGATCGTGTACATAAAATAGAGGAATAATTTGGGACTGATTGTGTGCCGGTACTGCCGTCCTAAAATACTGATATGGCTTTACTTACATCGTAAGCTCATGCACTCCTATACTTACGAGCTATTGATCACCAAAACAAAGAAAAACCAAACTATACCACTGTTAGGACCTCTGGGTTTGGATGACTTGGTTACTAATTGGGATGGGTTACTCTGCAGTTTCTAAAAGCTCACTAAACGGAACCTCCGCGGAGATTCATCCAAGTCCACATCCGGTCAGTTTCGCGGAGTAGTGTGATATTGTTCGCGACCGACAAGTGCAGCAGAAGAGGGTTAATTTAAAAATGAGTCTTCGAGAAGAGGAGTTACCGCTGCTTAGATGTGAAGAGTCAATGCTTCCAGTCTAAGCTCCTTAAGAGCTTCTAAAACGCTGACAGCAAGCACTATGAGCGGGAATGGTGTCAGCTTCTTCTTTCTCTTTTACGGGAGAATAATCAATATCTAGCTCACTTGAGCTTCCGAGTTGGTGAGTATAGTTGCAAGCGTGCTTCTTTGAGCCTTGCATATTTGTTGTTCATGAGTACGTCGCAGAACCAAATCTCAGACACCATCATGGGTGAC
Organism: Fasciola hepatica; assembly: GCA_948099385.1. Taxonomy (NCBI): domain Eukaryota; kingdom Metazoa; phylum Platyhelminthes; class Trematoda; order Plagiorchiida; family Fasciolidae; genus Fasciola; species Fasciola hepatica. The sequence continues at coordinate 1,598,605 of CANUEZ040000027.1, forward strand.
TTGTTAGTCTTAGGCGATGTTTTAAGTGGCCTTAAAGCAATCACCCACAAAAACCCCCATTAGGAACTAAAGACGATACACTCTGCAGCCATGAGAAACTACAATGTTCTGTACACATTGCTGTGTTGATTTCGCACGGATAAGATGAACGCACGCAAGTGAAACCACATCAGGATATGGCAGCAGCCAGCGAAATACAAAAGTGGACAGAGTAGGTCAGAAGAGAAACGTTGCAAGAATTTTAACGGTGTCACTTTAACAAATCACTAGCAACCGAATAAGAAGGTAACCTAAAGGAATCCAAGGTTTCGGCAGGCTACGGGAATCGTTTTCAGGTGTTTCACTTCCTTTATTTACCGAAGCAAAACGGGTACGATGTTTGCAGAATAGGGACGTGATCACTTGGAGGCTGTCTGATGGCGGAGAAATTGTAGACTGGTAGTTCATGATCTATAGGTTGACGTGGAGACCAGCTGACTGTCGACGGTCACAATTTGCCTCCCATTTAGGAATCAAACCTGGGGTTCCTGCTTGAGAGGTGAAAATACCATGTAACCAAGGGGACATGAACATATAAGTTAGGTCAATTTTACTTGATAAGTTAGGTGTTTCATGTCACTCAAATCCATTTCATGTTTGTCGAATAAGTGACCAGTCAATAAAATAAAATATTTACGAAATATCCACATACCAGATAGGCACAATGTGTCTTCTGGAGTGATCAAATAAACAAAAACACTTCCAATAACCACGTTTACCCCCGAGTTTTCTTTCAACGGGAAAGGTTTAGGATTCTTTCAAACTGCGACTGACCATTGATACGCCCTTATAAGAAGGTGTTTCATTTGAAAAACCTCTAGATAAACAAAAAATCTGAACAAATATAAGCAATGATTCATAACAAACAAATATATTTCTTTCTGAGAGGAGGAAATAAGAATACGATAAAGGGTATATTCATTTTGGTAGTGGAACGTTTTAGGACTAAAGGAACCAATGCGTTACGGGTACATCACTCTGGGAATTTCGGGGTATATATCTTCAGACTAGTGAGGATTAAGTCCCATTTTATGAAAGCCGTGTTGACGAGAATCATTCAGCTCCTAATCTAATAATTATCCTTTGTAGTTCACCGTGAACACCCGGAGATTAAACCATCGCGACGACAGTAGTTATTGTTTAGGTTTGTATTAAGGGAAACATTGCTCTTTCGAACATGTGAGCACAGCCCATGTGATTAACGAAACGAACGATTATAAGGTCGGCTAGATGGAAAAATAAAAAAGCAGTTTCAGTGCAGATGAAATGTTGACAGACTGATCATCGAAAGAAATTACCTTTTGGTAAAACGAAGAAAATGATGGCCTGAGGAAATCATACTGGTCGAAAGGATGGAATAAAATACAAAGTATAGTTTTTTACTTAGCTTGTTCATCGCAAAACAATCGAACATTTCGAGAAGGTGACCTCTTTGGAGCAAAGGCCTCCAAAATGGGGAAGTAACCTGCTTTGACGCTACTTGATCAAGGGGCGCTTAAGCCTAAAAGCCCTAGTGATCACTGTATAGAAGACGAAAGGTTTGCAACCCCCGAACGTGTCTTCTATCGAGTTTCGAAGCGAAATACCAGCAAAATCCCTTCAGTTGGGTGAACAGAGGAGAGTCCATTTGGCGGACAGATGCGTAAGTGAACAGCGAAGCTTACCAAGGGTGCACAGACAAGGAAAGACGAGTGTTTAAAGGCAAAATCAACCGAAATTACGTACTTTTTTGGCCCACTAGAATATATGCGTCGCATAGTCAAAATCGAGTTTTAGGGCAGATAGTAGTGAAAATGTACATTTTCTCGGAATAATCCAGATCGATAAATCATTTGAATGTTACCGGCCTTTCTTTTTTTACTCGTGAGCACCATTTACATTTTCTTACTGAGAAAAGATGAAGTGGTTATCCGAAGATAGAGTATTTAGCAAAAGGTGAGAGTTCACACTTGATTTATCTTAACGTGTGATCAGCAAGGTAAATTTTCTCATGGCCGTAGCAATTTGTAAGAGCTGATTTAACATTACTAATTACTCACATTTTTATCGACAACATCATAAAGCTATAAATGTCTTTGTGCACCTAGTATACACTGTCTAAATGCAAACTCATTGTCTCTCTCATCATAGATGAACGTAATAGGAACGTGGGCTTTTGGTGGCTGATTACTTACCAAAGAACTCATTGTTCACTCGGAGTTCAGCCATCTGCTCATCATAAAGGGAAAGTCTGTTACCCTGCTCTGTGACCTAGATTGTTGTCATCACTTTCCACGACTCTGTCTCTCTTTAACAATTGACTTTACTTACCAAATGATTTTAGGTTTTCAAAGGTGGTAAGGAACATTCCTTCTGGGGTCAAGAAACATAAAGTGAACAAACAATTAAAGTTTGAGAGGTTGGCGAGAAATCTAATTCAATGAACCTGAGGGAGTAACGTGAAATACCATCACAGAAATTTCCTTCGAGATCATCATAACTGAAAATAATGTAGCTAAAAAGGAAGTGCGAGACATTCACTAGTCTGACTCATGTGATAATCTATTCGACTGAGTGAAAGTCACGTGTCATTTCGAGGATGAAAATTTGCCTAATACTCTTTGTGTTTCCATTATCCCCGTTTTCGGACAACAATCGATGCGACCACGGGATCAAGCAAGCCACTCGATAGCGTATCGAATATTTCGGTGCGTCACGTGCTACCTGGATAGCCCTCGGCGTAGAAAGTATGAACTTATTACGAACAAATTAACCACTGGTGAGGAGATGAGATGGTATACAATCTATGTTGCGCTTTGAAACTGCATGTGGCCAGCCATAACTGGACCGCAGTTCACAAATGAAAAAGATGAGTAGATTGTGGATTTGTGGGAGAAAACCTTTGAAACTGCGGCCTCTCTCAAGGCACCAAAGAAAATAGCACGTGCTTAGTAGAGAAGAGTTTATAGGCCCAGAAACCTCTTCAAAATGGGTATAAACAAAACTCCTTCGAATGATTTGGGCAAAATGATAAATTTGAATAGACTGACACCGAACGTATTACAGCCCTCTCGGTACATTCAACCACTGATACGTCGTAATAATATACTTTATGACATTAGCTTGATCATAATAACAGAATGTGAGAGGACATTTCGTATATTGGTAAATTTGGGTCCCAAAATTTTTGGCAAACAAAGATAAACGTGACGGCCAGCATAAGTACCGTATGCTGAGTGAAGAAGCGTCAGGTAAGGCAGGTAAGCAAATGAAACACCCAAAAAGATGCTTTGAAGTTTTCATTTTTCTCCGAATCGAACTGAAGCAAACATGAATTTCACTTTGGTCTCTCCTGCAGATTGTTCATTTGTGATTTTAACAATAAGGTTTACTAGGATATACCGCCTGGTCACGTGACACTGCTCTGTTTTTGGGGTCAGATGCACAGGATGGCACATTTGGGCTAAGAATACTTGAGTTCCAGTGATGAATCATTATCGTGATGTTAGCAAAACGGTGGACCAGTATGATGTTAAGGATTTCGGCTTCATGGATTATTCCTCGCTAGGCTGTCGTCTTCTTCGGGTGATGCTGAACCCCTCTCCGCTCAGGAGTCTCTTGTATCCTTACCGGAAAGTGTTGAAGTTATTATTCTTTACTCAGCAGTCAGCTCTCAATCCGGGATCCATAAGCTGTATTTCTAGGCACCGGTCATATCCCTGGGTGATTCGGTCAACAGACGAGAGATACCAGTAGAAGGTTTCTGAAATCTTTGAGTCTGGAGGACACAAAACTCCAGGAGCTCACAAGCAAATGTTTCGATCTTATAGGCGAAGGAGATGGACACGTTTCGTGAACCAATGGACAAAAGGTAGAGCCTAAATCACACCCTATAGTATAAGGACTTGCGAACCCATGGAAATATCAAGCCCCATTAATCAGAGTGGAACTCTGCTTCTTCGCAAGTGGGGTCTGCTTGGGCAAAAGGATTCTTGTGCATCTTTTGACAAAAAGATGGAAGTTGGATCCCGGTGGCCGACTTTCCATCCAATCAAGTCGTGAAAGGGCTTAGCAAACAACTCACAACACTGACGAATTTTACAATCTGTAATGATTTCTATGTCTTTGATATTGCGATTTATCTTCTTGTCGATCCTCGCGTCTGAGAATAATAAACTAAATAAATGGTACATCGGACTGGTAAAAATTAATTGCGACAGATGTGCCGTAAATTTTCCTTAGTACAACCACAAGTAACTGAGTATGCATCTGTTACTGACAGCGTGAATTACATTATAAATCGCTGCAGTACAAGAGCGTCGAAGGAAATAGCCTTTGTTTTGTTATATTACTGTAAAGTTGGCTAGTTTTTAAAACTATGTGCGGCTATTAGGACGACCCAAATAGTAGATTTCATTGCAGCTCTGACCCAAGGAGTGGCAAATCACTTTCAATTTATTCGTATTATTCTTTTTAAGGATAAAACTTCCGGCCGTCAAAAAAGAAAACAGCGAAATCTGCTGATCTCTGAAAGCAGCAAAATCAGTGGGAGCCTTTACTAGACATAATAGTGTGATCATAATTTTGGAGCCTAATCGAAGTAAGTTTTTAGTATTCTTCAGCTTCTAGACTTGAAATTCTCCGCACCGTTGCTACTTCACTGATGGCCTAGTACAGCAGTCAAGTTTTGTTGAGATTGGTGTATGAATGGTCACGTTGTCAAGTTGAAAGTTTATGAGCCGCTATCTTCCGGAATCACTGTGAGAAGAAATTCATTCAGTGTTCTGACGTAGGAGTCAGCCGTCTACGTCCCTTCTAGAAGTGCTAGCTGAGATGCTCCGTCCTTGAATGCTGCGCTCGAGACCATCAATGAGCCATCACTGAAAGCGCGATGACTGACATCCTGCTGGGTCTCCCTGAATTTGTGCCTTTACCTCATGATTCCATCACCTTCGTTCATATTAGGCTGTATCTCAACGCTTATTATCATAACGTTACATTTAGCTTCCCAAATAATGTGATTTCTGGCCCATTCTTATCGATCTTGAACAAGATCAACCGTTGAAGGCACCGATCTTATCCTTCTATACTTCAGACGTGGCGCAGATTGTAGGGGTTGTATATTCCAAACACTTGCACCCAGTTGCCATGACCTGCCCAGCTTCCGGACACTAGTAAGTTGATTTGAACCACTACACAGGAGTCTTCTCGGAGATTTTTTTTCGAATTCCACGTTTTCTGCTGGCGACACAATGATTAGAATCTTCCAAAAAGATACGAATAGTTAGCGTCAATCTGGGAATTTCTTGGAAATCTGGCGTACACTTATTCACTAGTCTGTGTTGACCAAAACACAATAGTCCTGGTCTGATCGAAATCAAATATGCGAATTTGAGTCCAGTCCACCAAAGAACGACTTTCACCCGTTCTGAATAGCGATAGATTAGAGCTCAGGTGGGACCAAACAATGGAAAACCAAGTGGATCCTTGTTCCAGTTCATACAGCCTTGAACTTCGCGCCTTCCCATCAGCGGTGCTTTTTCCGATAAACGAACCACTGCCTCTCCACGCCAAGCCCAATGGCATTTACCGGCTAAAGTATTGGGGCTCAGCCACCTACGTAGGCAGAACGGAGAGGCAGCTGAGTAATAGAATGGTTGAACACATTCCGGTTTTGCTACGAAGATCCCTGAGTGGACAGACGTCATCGAGCGCACGCAGATCACTCAAGTCATCCATTGCGCAACACGTGTGGGAGACAAAGCATCGTGTTAATCTGAGCTCGGCTTTCACCCTCGCTTATATCACAAACAAGCAATGATTATTGAGATATTCTGAGGCACTAACAATTAACCACCATCACCCCCAACTGTGCAAACAACGGGAATGAATAATTACGTTACCCCTGCCTTAGCAACGTGGTTTTGTTTGCTATCATTTGTTGTGTGCGCGCGCCTTTGCCTTTGGTCTCATGAAAGCGTTCATTTTCCCATTTACAAGCGATTACCTCGACTGTAGTATGTACTTAGTGAAGATACAGCTAAATGGCCCGGAAAATGTTGAACCACATAACGATCCGTAATTCACGTTTGACGGTTATTATGGCTAGGAGTCAACTGGAACATTTAGATCCCGTGATGAATCTGAACGAATAATTCAGAAAACAAACACTGTGAAAGGAATTTCTTCGGTATACTCTCATCGGTAGCGTACGTATAAAATCCAGTGAGAAAAATAACTACGATGTGAAATAAAATGAATAGTTAAAGCTGTTTTATATGACTCGCTGTCGTGTGTATGTGTGTGTGTGTGTTTGTGTGACTGCGTGTGGTTGGCTAAAGCCATGATAGGTTAAGGGTGAAGGTCATACACTTTAGGACACAGGGCCTGTTTGGTGCAGCGACTGATAATGCCTCTAGAATGGATTTTATACGTACACGAGGAATTCCTCTGGTAGTGTTCGTCTTCTGAGTTGTTTATCCGAAAAAGCTAACTGTCTGATTTTCTTATTGAATAAAGATGGATGGTGAAAGATTTCGGACTCCCAAATTCGACTGCCGGGGGCCGTCGGAAGCGAACCAACATACGTTTTTCAAAGTTTCTGATCTTTCTTAGTACGATTTGACCATTTTGCTTCCGACAAAACAATACGGAAACCAGACATGGATAAATTCACATGCATTTCATAGTGCTCCGACTTTAGTTCACGCGGAACCTATATAGCGGTCATCGGACTGAAGTTATTCACCAAACAGCCTTGGCCTCTGGGCTTATATATTCACTGTGACCACATGTTAATCATGGGTTATCGTATCTGAGTGCCTTTTGCGAGTCGTCGTCCATCGTGGAGAAAGTGTGGCAGTGAAACAACCGAAGTCACCTGCTGATCATTGAATGAGATGAAATTTCTTCGTCGGTGGCTTGTTTTAATTCGTCAAGGCAGTGAGAGAGTTTCATGCCTAGCAAGGAACCGTACAGATTAAAGGAACGCAAGTGTGTGTTTCCTTTCCACCGGAAGTACGCTGGTTTTCAAAATGAAGAGTATCGCGTTGCATTTGAATAACGGGACCAAATTTCCCCGGAAACAGCCATTTTCTCGGCTGTTGCCACTCATCACGTATGCGTACCCCTTACTCTTCAGCCCAATCATCCTTATACTTGAGCATTTCACAATTGACTAACAGCTGCAATCTCATTTGAACAGTATGGAGCGTGCATGGGCGAATAGTCCATTTTTGGGATCACGCGGTGATTCATACAAAATTATTTCGTCATCGATCTGCAGGTTAGGCGTGTCAAACGACGAATTAACTTCGGAAGAATCCCTGTGTGATTCTAGAAATGGTCCCTTCTTCAACGCACGCTCTATACGATTCAAATGAGATTAAAGCTGTACACGCAGATTTTTATTGTTGTCACCTACTTCTTCTGCGGAGAAAAATTTGACCAATGTGGGTTGAAATGAATCAGATAATACCTTCTAAAAAATGTGTCTTGGATTGCGCCTGATGTTACAGAGTCGTGCAAACCTCCGCGAGGTAAAGTGACTAATTAGTTTAGGCGTGCCAAGGTAGGCCGATCAAGCAATAACCAGTAAATATGCACATCACATGGGTCTTAACTTCTTAGTTGATCGAAAACTGCGAGCAGTTCATTCAAACTGGAGTCGAAAAATTGACCAATCAGGCCAGTCGGAATCTTAATAACTATGAGGTAACGGGACCAGCAAACTGCCAACGGACGGTGAGGTTCAGTGGCCAGACAGCATGCTATTGCCCATCCACAATCAAGCACAAGGTCAGAGGTCGTGAAGCAAACAGCACCTGATCGGGAGACCAAATAGCCGACTAGAGTGAAGTCATTTAAGCAATCAGTCGGCCAATCAGCGGTTAACTTTTGGTTGGACCGATAAAAGCCAAATCAACCAATCCGGCTTTAACCAGACAAACTAGCCAGAAGCACCATTTAGGTCTGTCAGCAGACCAATAAGCCCTCAAGCAAGGTTTTGGTTATGGTCAGCACACATTCTGTACAAACGATATATTTTGTACCCATAAATTAAGATAATTCGAAGGGAGAACCGTCTTCTCACTAGAGTTGAGGGCTCAGACTGGAACAGTAACCTAGTCGGTTTGACAAGGCTAAAATTTGATTGGAATCCTGAGTTCAAGGTTGCTCCATCTTTTATTTAAATATCACGTTGGTAATTCATGTAAATGGAGTTTTTATTTGGCCCGCAGTGTTGTCCTTTTCATTACATTTTCGGGCTGGTGAAGTGGGAATTGCAAAAAGAGGCCATGCGTGCCGGCCGTAAGTAAAAATCATGGAATAGAGCTCGAGGGATACAACAACCGACGGCACCGACTAGTCGACCTATGGTACTATTGGCAAAACACTCCAGTTATCCTCACCTACATGGGAATACGCCTTCAGGAAATCTGGTTTTAGGTGACCACGTAAAGAATTACAAAATAATCTGGTAAAAATGATTTTGATTACTGATACTGGAAACGAGAAAATATAAGACGAGTTCTGATAGCATTAATTTAGTGGAAAGACCTGTGGAAGAAACTGAAAAATAACGGAACAGAAAGCCCGTAAAATTAAATCACCAGTGATATTATGTGACAGTACAATCGCGAATTAAAACACCAAAATACCTTATGATTTCATATCCCAACTGTTGATAGCATTTAGTTATTCACGGAAACAACCATTAGCTATCAATAATCACGTGCTTCAGCCACACACAACAGCTGACAATCAAGCATTTCACTGCTTGGAAACTAGTTATATAATTATATCCGAAAAAAACTAAGTCCAGTGAGCGGACACAGAATTATATAACTCACAATTACTGTGCATATTTTGATACAAGCTTTCTCGTACCAAATACGGAGGGGTTCACATGACGTGTAATTGATTGGGACAAAGAAGGCTTTGTTTTAGTTTGTCGCATCTGATGTGACTTAGATTACGACAGAACTTTCCAGAATAACAAAATGTTACTATTAGTAGCATTTACGTGACCGCGTCATTGGATCTGTGCCCTCGTCAGCTGATGTTACGCACTGTTTTCGATGGTGCATTTCACGTTCAACAGACATTCGAACCTTGTTCACAATTCGGTCTAATAACCGGATGTGTATCTTTTGGTTTAGCTCCTCCTTTTGTCCAGATGGAGTTACGTGTGCGGCTTTAACGCGACAGGGTACACTCTCGACAACAACAACGACAACAACAACAACAACAGCAGCAACAACAACAACAACAACAACAAAGACAAAACAGACAACTACACCAACCCTCAGTGAAACTTACTAAATGCTGGGGTGTCTGCTGACCCCTCAGATTTTGGTAAACGACAATCCGTATGTGAAGAATGATTCTGGTGTGTTCCTATAAGTCTGACCGTGACAGAACAGCTTGTAACCAGACTATCAACATGGGGCAAACAATCGGACCAGTTGGTTAATCACGCGTTTTTATCCTAACTCGAAAAAGCTTATCCTCTACCTCACAATCAATAACAATGTCACAGTAGTCAAACTAGCCAACCGGATGAGATTTCCGCAAGGCCCCGATCACAGTCTGTTTGGAGAACCAGCTATTCATTATCGTGAAGAAAGATTCAGTGTGGTTGTTGTATGTAATTCAACAGGCTGATGTATTTTTATCATTGTATCACCTTCTCAAATTCTTCGATTAAAATGAACCATTAAACAAAATTTCCCAGAAAGCTTACACCACGAATATCTTTGAAATCGGTTGAAAATACTCTTCTCGTGACATCGATGAGCAAATAAATCAACCTAAAAAAACTCAATGATAATTATGGATAAACCTTGTCTCAGATTTATCCACAACTTCTTCTGGCCAGTTCTGGAGGAAGGCGTAGGGGGAGGGCATGTGATTTGTATCGTTATTCTATCTCTCTTCAATTATTTACAAGTTAGGTACAGTTTAAAACGTGTGCGCGACATTCTGTTCGGCTTTCAGTAAGCCTTGGATTTTCCATAACACAATCGGTTTTTACGAAACGAGAATGTGCGTCCACGGACAGTTTCAAACTCGTCTCTCAGTTACATTAAGATCTTTTTAATCGAACTTGCGATTTGTCTTATTTCGGTTAACGTGTGATCACACCACAAAATAGTACAGACATGGTCTTATAACGTTCCACATATGGGTTTGTAAGATAGTTAAGGGAAGTTGACGCAGTCTCAAAGTAACCAATATTAACCGATGCGGGCCTTACCTGATATAACTAATATAATGATAAAAGTTAATTCGCACACTTCCGGTGTCTAGGATGAGGATGACGCAGGACTGTTGTTGTTTATCTCAGGACATCTCATTTTTATATCGCAGCTTAAAGCATCGCATTTGATTATGTTACAATGAAAGGAGTGAGATAATTCGCAAAGGTCAATCAAAATGACAAATCATTGCACTAAAGAATTTAAATGATGGAAGAGGAATAAGTTAGAAAACCAAATTTCCGTGAATTACAACTATACACGATTTTTAGACTACCATGAAAAATGCGAACACACGCTAGTTATTGTGCGGAATGATTCGATGATGACGTGATGGGAGTATTACGTGACTTTATCGGCGTTTGGATCGATAACACAGTTAGCTTATCTAGCTTCCTGATTGATCCATACCCATTGTCTGCCACGGGCACACATACGCCCTCACCTTCAATGTTACAGAGCTGCTTTATCGAATCACATTTCACCACGCACTGGGCTGACTGGCTTAACCGCGCTGAATAAGTTGCTATGCCCGTCCTCGCTCACTTTTCGGGACTTGCCTATTCGTACTCTAATAAGCGGATTTCATGGGTACTGTGTTTTCGTCAGTCACAGAAATTCTGGAATAGCGTCACCCACATCATTTTGGAGAAAGTGTGATGCACACCTTTCAAATGGTACGTGAAATCAGCGGAAAATCTCGTTCCTCCATTACAAAGTTCTCTCGTGAATCAGTAAAACTTGACGAAGACGACACGCTGAACCTGTTTCTTCACTGGTTTGAGAGTGATAGACAGCCTTGGTTCGATTATTTGAATCTACACAGGAGTCTGACTGTAAGCTCTATCATTGGTGCTTTTGATCGGAAGGTTGGCCCTGGGCTTACAGTTTTCACTGCCAGATTTTGATTTCCGAGCTTGATCCAAGCGCCGGTAAAGCCACGTAACTGAGACGAATAGAAAAAACAAGCATGCGAGTGTGATAAGGATAGATGAAATTACAACCTGATTTTTGTAGTTCACGATCATCATGTGGGAGTTGTTCCAACAGACTCCTATGTTATGTGCACGAAGTTTGGTGGGAAAATCACCCAGTGGATAAAATAATGTTAGCTGATAATCAGTGGTCTCCGAAGTTGCATCCCGGATATCTTCCAGAGGTTGACAATATCGACGCGCTGAAACAAGACAATGAAAAAAAGAACTGACCCATACGGAGATAGATGTGAGAACCACGGTTGATTTGCGTGTCTGAATCTGCTGTTCAGATAAGGCAACCACTGATTAGAACGTAATACTGAAGATGGCTGAATGTTGGAAACCACACTTATTGCAGAGTATCTTAAGATGAAGTTTAGTTTGGGTAAATTAAACGGTTCGACTTAACCAGTAAAGAAAGCTATAACGAAGAGTTGACCGTTGGTTGGATTCATAGATGAACCAATTGAGAGAAACAGCGGTGGGCGCGGAAAAGTTTGCATCAGAATTTTACCAGTATACAAATTTGGTGTAAGTTCATACAATTGACACTGTTATGCAGGAGGGTGGTATTTATATTCGATAAGTCATAAGCGTATGCGCCGCACACAAGATTAGAAGAAACGGAGCTCTAAAATAGCCAGTGACTCTTCTAGAATACGTTTAAGGAACTGATGGCTTTTTTTACATGTCTACGCATGCGCGTGGTGGAAAGGACACTTTACCCCATAGCCTCGAAGGCTAACTGCACGATTGGGGATAACCGGAGACTAGACTCTGAGAATTAGAGTCGCGAACATCCACATAAGGTTCCAATAGGTCAGGTGGGATAACGATCCGGACGACAGTGGAACAGTGTGCACCACCAAAGAAATCAGTATCTGCGAGGAGCCGAACCTCGGACCTCCGACGTGGTGAGCAAACTCTCCAAACCACTCGACCACCACCGGCCTCGGTGTCGATAATCCTTCACGGAACAGGCAGAGGCAACTGATGATTCCCGGTTTGCTGAAGAACGACTGTCTGTTGAGTAGTAGACATCAAAGTGAATAAAGCGAGAGGCGCCAAACTGAAAAGTGTGCGTTTTATTCCTATGAAAGAAAGGCTGAGGACACATTCAGAGAATAGAGTTTTCAATCGTGAACTAATTACGTGGATCATAGAAACTACGGATAGCAGGATAAGTTACTGAAAATGACTAGACATATTAATTTGAGGCGTTGTAATTGATGTTAAAGTGTAAAAGAGCATTCCTGTAGATATTTCTCTTCTTTCAACAAACGAATCTCGAAAGACTGTGAATACTGAGGCCCAAGGAAGGGACCAAATTTTGATGCAACCGGCTGGTCAGTCGAAAACACGTCTGACCAAACTGAAAACCAGGAATTGAAAGATATTCCCAAGAACACAAGGTAATTCTCGTGATAGTCAGGATCAGTTGACAGTATATTTCCAGGGGTGTTATTTTGAAATTTTGTTGTGCATGTTGCACTGTGTTACAGTTGCGATGGGTTAGACCGTCTACTTACTCCGCGCGTTTATACTGTCCGTTTCTGTTAGTGGGTGCGGACTCACTGAAGTCCACACGAATGTCAAAAGCTTAGAAACTTTGGACGAAGACTTCCGTGCACGATACACAAAGTAACGGGAGTTGGAGCAGAAACAAAGGTAATCAGCTTTAAACTTGAAGAGTCAGAACAGTAGCTGGCATTATGTCGTATTTCAGGCTTTTGTAATTTAGGAAGGTGCCATCGAGGCCTATGAGCAGTTCTCATTTAGGACTTTCACTTTTTAAATCAATATATATATTTCCTTAGAGCTGCAGTGATTCGAACCCCTTCGCACGTGGTTCAGTACGTTATAACTTCGTTTCAAGTATCCAAACAGTCAGGTGAAATTGGACCTTGACAGCCAAATCATCCAGATACAGCGGAATCACCTTGTGATTGGTAAATACTTTATCCGCCAGTGGCAGCGTGCTTCCTTTCATCTAAAAATGAAATTATACTGAACAAATCTATCAGAATATATTCCTCCTATTCTTGTTTGGCCTTGTCAATTCCTAGTAGGCGTAGTCTGAATACAAGCTATTCCACTAGGTACTGTTGGCAGGGTAGATTCAGTCCTAACAACAGCTTGACAGAGATTTGCAAGCGACAAACTGAGTCTACACTAATATTGTGTTAAACAATGTAAATGACAACCGTACGAATCAAACTCATCTCTTCCTCTACACCACCTCTAGCTTTCATGAAGCTCTTAAGGTATTTGAAATTGTCAACCAACTCAAATCGATCACCACAAAGGAGTAGTGCAGGCAAGGGCTCCTGCAAACATTAAAAAAAGTATCTGTACTTGGAGGGTGCAACTTTCATACCCTACCTGGACATTCCAATCGCTAAGCCGTTTGCAGATTGCTGCTCTGCCCGTGCGTTATCACTCAGCAAGGCAATATCATCGGCAAGTCAAATTTCTGTTCCCTGAGAGGAGTTCAAATTCACCTTTCGGAAGAGCAGACCGGCCACTCCATAGAACATCCTCTGTGGCAAAGTTTAAGAGAAACGGGTATATGGGACAACCTTATAGTACTTCACTGGAGAAGACAACATGGGACAAAAGCTAGCCGTCCTGAGGCATGTCGATGCAATTTTTCTAGGGATGGCATCTACATCTCTGATACTCCATTTCTCAATAAACAATTCCATAGTGCAGCCCAAAGGACAGAGCTGAAGGCCTCGCAAATGTCTAGGAAAAAGTTGACCGTTGGATTTTGGAAGGCGTGACGATGCTCCAGAAGCAATCGAAGACTCGATCGACACTTGCACGACCGGCAAGAAACCCAGCATGCTCATCACGAGTCTGATCTTTACTCGCTTGCAATACCTGCAAAGTATGACAGACGCAAGCAACTTCGAGCCTACTCGGATAAGGCTTACACCCTCATGGTTAGCGCAGTGATTGCATGAACCATTCTTAAAAATGGGGATAAAACTCGATTCCCCCCACAAGGGGGAGACCTGCTTAGAATTACAAACTTTTAGGAACAAAAGATTAATTAGTCTAGTGGGTCGTACCCCACCACTATTAAGAAGGTCTTGGCGAAGCCCATTGGAGTCCGGCATTTTACGACCTCCTAAGGCTTGGATTTCCCTGAGTATCTTCGCCTCGGTAGGTGGATCTGTCGAAACAGACCAAGGAACATGTGCCCCAAGAGCTACTGGAGAGGCTGACATCGACAGACAGCTAAAATGGGTCTGGAAATGCTCCGTCCAGCCTCCGAGATGCAGCTTCTGATTGGTAATTGGCAAACCGTCAGCTCCACAGACTGTTTTACGCACAACTAGTGGCTTCCTAACGGTGACTCGAATGAGATAGAACAGCTCGCGGGAATTTTCCTTGGCGATAGCACGCTCGATCTCTGACGCACGCTGCGACCAGCAGGTTTCGAAGGTCCCTACGAAGACTCGCGTTATGCGCTCTCTGTGGGGTATTGGGCTAACGCATTAACAACAAACGGTTTGGAATATTTAGTAAAAAGCACTTTGGCTTGGCGAGCGGCCAGAACTTCTTCGTCTGTCCTGAATCAAGGACAAGACTGCCACGAAAGAAGCGGACCATAGAACCGATCACGTGCCCACTGCTGTCCAAGCCGACCGCGAATTGTTACCAGACTAACCCCTCAGGAGAATGGAACGTGAATAACAGATGGACCAGTTAAATTGTGGGCCAACTTTTGGATATGACCGCCAAGCATCGTATATAAACTGTAGTCTTCGTACTAATAGTTCGGGGAATTTAGAATGTAAAACAGTCTTGACACTAGAACTAGAGGGACGGTTCAATACACAGTCGTCAAAAGTCGTACTTCTTTATAATCTCTTGCAGCCGGGTTCGAGTGGTATGCATCGAGAAGACGCAGAGAATCAGCAGATATCCAAGGTCTCACGGCACGACGAGACAGCCCACAACATACGGGGCCGGCCGAATAAAAGAGTTTATTGATAAGCCACCAGTGCTGGTTTATGCTTTCATATGGAGCTGCTTTTAGAGCTTTTTGAAAGACGGATAGGCAAGATGGATCGGAAAGCCTATGACAATCTAACCGTCGGTAAACCATACGCTTGGAGTGCCCACAAAAGCACTTAGACAGCTTAGTGCAAATTAGTACGTTTTTGTAATCAAGGGGATGAGGAGCTCCAGTATGATCGACAGTCGTGTACCCAACCCCACTATTTGTGGCTCATAAAAATTAAGTGGATCTCGGCCCACTGCTGACTCGAAGAGAGCGGAAGCCAAGGGGCTTACCGGTTATTAGCACTTCTGAAATTCGTACTACCGATGAACAGAAGATGGTTTGAGCACAGCACCAACAACAGTTCCCCGGTTCCCGAGCCACAAGTGTTTAGTCCAAAAGTGCCTTTCAGGTGCGTCTCATTCGATAACAGCCGACCCACTGTAGCATTCAGATCTCCAGCCAAAATCACCGTATCCGCCCGGCTTGCTTTACGTAAGAGGTCGTGGAGCTTTTCGGTAGAAGGTGTCTTTGGTTGCTTCTGCAGTTGGTGGGTGCATTTACTGAAACGACAAATATATTTCATCTACCGGAAAGGCGGCCTGCTCACTAGCGCGAACCCCTGAGCCTCAGTGCTCATAAAGGACTGTCAACTGAGATCAAGTCTAGCAACTCCGCTGCAATCATTTTACTGAGAGTTATGCCAATAATGGTAAGACTAGAAGTCTTGGCCCCAACTTCCCCAGATAAGCGTGAAAGAGACTTCATGGAAGGATTAGATGGGGTCATCAATCAAATGATGGGACTGGAGTCTTGAATGCGAGTCTCTGAATGTAGCATACATCGATGGCGAGGGACTCAAGCGTACGAGCTAGACCCGTCTGTAGTCCTATACGCATCAGGGTTCGCACGTTGAACCTGGCTGGTTTTAATTGGCATCAAAGACGAATCAAGGCATCAGCTGGTGGTAGGGGGTTTAGCGAGACTCGGAAGCCAGCCGGAGAATAATGAGAGTAAACACAACCAGGATTTCCACAGGTAGCGTTAAAAGTGGCACAGTCATCAGAAGGTCCCATGGGATCTGAGAAAGGAGAAGAATACGAAAGGGGAGTGGAGATAGAAAAGTAAGGTCTGGTGTTCGGTGTAAGGGAACTTGCATGTGTGCACGTGAAAAGGTCATCAATCATCGTCTGAGTAGTATTTTACTCGGTTGTTATGCTGTGGACTGCTGTACCACTAGGTCGTCCAGTCCAGCCTATAACTTCTTATTCGAGGATGCTCCTTTAACTTTTGCTCAGCTAAGGCAAGGCAGCAGGGTTGGCTTAGATGAGCTGGTGGCCAGTTGTGTGGTTCATTCACCTCTTCTGGAAACCTTTGGGAGCCGGTGACTGACTGCTCAGTTCATTCGCCCTTCGGTTGAAGTTAAACATCCTGGGTGCGCAGTACACCCCTCCGCCACAGTTGCTGGTGAGCGCAGAGTTGTACGCCTCACACGCCACCTGTGGTTGGTTTGAAATCAGGGTTTATCCATCTTCACTAGGATGTCCATCAACCCAAGGGAGAGCTCCGAACATTACCTGTTGTCCTGTAGCTTTGGCGGGAACACCTCAGCTACTAGAAGGGAGTGGATAGGACTTCCTCCGCACGGTCCTTTGGGAGCATTTCGAGAGGAGTTCAGTGTGTGCAGTCATGTAGAAGCCAGCGACATCCACTACCAATCATACTGAGGCATTTGAAGGCTTCTGACAGTCTGCCAAGGCTGAATTTTCTTGTGTAACTTGTACATGTAAAATAATGGTAACTGCATGTAGGAAGATCAGCAAAATGAAGTGGTTGTTAGGATACATATGTAGGTGGCAGTAAACTTAGAAAACGGATACCAATTGTTACTTTCCATTAGGTAACATCTGTGTGAAGGCCAGAAAGGATGCCCCATAGGTTGGTACACAGTGAAGTGAAAGGTTGTGGCTTTGAGTTGACCTCAAATAGCCCTATATCATAAGTGAATTCTGAACTTTATGCTGTTGGGTGAACGGATTAGTCTCTCAGTTATGTGTCGAGAAGATAAAAGAACCTAAAGCCACACTCAAGGACCCCATATTGATTGCCTAATGATGTAGACAACCTATTGCCTATCGTGATACCTTGAACTTCATGGTGGAAGTAGCTCTTTAACCACGGACGAAGAGGAGGCGGGAAGTAATAAGATTTTCGAGTTATGGGAGAAAGGGGTAACAAATAAAAGCTCTCAAAACATTCGGTGAAGATGAAAGGAACAAAGTTACCAAAGTTGTTCAGACTCTTATAAGTGAAAAGCAAAGTGGGATGATTTGCATTCAGGGTCCATCCGGTAGGCTTGTGCATAAGCTGATGAGGGTTGTTGCGAACATTGCTATAAGTGCACAGTTGGTTATAGGTATAGTGTTAGGTTAGTCTAAATGATGTGCAGGTAATCGCGATGGTAGCAGCGCATAGACAGAATAACGCAATTATGCATGAGCCTCCGTAATAATTCCCTGGGAGTTAAGGCAATCGCAGGAATTGATGAATTCGTTCATAAAATAGATACTTATTAGAACTGAACGACTGGATTCATACGCAGGAGTTGTACACAGGCAGTTTAGATTCACAGTAGATGTTATTTTGATGATTCGGAGCAGTGGGACGAATTGTTCTGGGGACAAAGGTTCATTGCCGTAAGATTCCGAATGAGCATAAGACGAAATATATTCTGAAAGTGAAAGTACGATTCTATTGCTCGTGAATTTCGAATCAGCGTAGTTGTTTCATGATAGATTATGTGGCCCGTATAAGCATTTGAAGTGAATTCGATCTCCTGAGCTTTGCAAATCCAGATGATCAATGGATTTGTTTTTACCCTCGGTCTGATCAAATCATGGAGACAGTGCACACCCGTTTGATCGTGTACCTTATCAGCTGTTTCCGTTGTGACAAAGTAAGATTTTCGGATGATAGTACAAGTCGACTGTTGTGTTCGGAGTTTTGATAAACAAGTTGACAAAGTAGGACAGTTTCCAGAAGAGAACCACGACGGAGTAACTTGGATACATTTAATTAACCGTAGTGTCGTAGACAGATTACGTTATTTTATTTTGTCCTTCGGAATGAATACAGTACGATGAACTCTTAATAAAAATGGGAGATCCAGTGACTGTGGAGAAGGAATTCTTGCTACGTACGTGGAAATAGTTGGAGTGATCAATGGTCAGCACTGTTTGCCCAAAATCGTTGATGCTTCACTAATTGCAAGTTTCGTAATTCGACACTTTCGCGGACGTATTGGACTTACGTGACATGTGTGTGTATGAAGCCTAACTGTATGAAGAAAATCAGCAAAGCAGTTCATCTGAAGCTCTGCCATGTGTTGTGTAGCCGACTGTTCCACATACAATACCCTCGCCATAGATACTTTCGCAATATTTGATTGTCTCTACACTGACCCTAGTGCAAAAACGAGCGAAGCTGAACCACAGTAAAATATTCGTGACACCATATGGCTCGTTCGGTTGATTTTCGCTCATGAACAGTATCCGATTCTCAAACAGGGTTAACACCAATCCACGCACTTGTGACCCACATCTTTTACCACAGGGTCTCGAACTAAACAAA